>CM065127.1:16590000-17190000 GCA_033026305.1 Cirrhinus molitorella | reverse complement strand
GAGATGATGGCTTTGTTTCCCCCTGTCTGTCTCAGCCTAGACTCCTCCCCCTCCTGCCATCATCCACCCTGTACCCCTTGCATGCTTCTGTCCATCAAAATGCTTAAAGAGGTAGTTTAGCCAAATATTAAAATACAGTCGTTGTAAAAGTACAAAACTGTTCTTTAATGGAATCCAGAAGGAAAATATCCAAGCTATGGAAAACAGCAGCTTCTGTATTCCACGTGTGAAAGAAAGTCATACGGATTTTAAATTACACTATAATAAGTAAATGACATTTCATTTTTTTCTTGAGCTATCCCTTTAGGATAATAAAAAGTCTTTGCTGTCAGATGATGCACTTGGTAAACATTCTTAAAAGGCTGAATATGAGCAAATCATGGAAAGTATCTGCCATCATGCTGCTCTCACTGAGAGACAACCTGGACAATGATCAGTGCTTTAAATCATTGGTCTTGAAGGACCAAATGTTTATTTTAACCACAAAGGAAGGAAGATGACATCTGTGTGAGTTTTAGACATTTTCCAATATGATTTTTATTTGAAACCTTACTGTTCGTTGTGCATTTTCTACCAGGCTTACAAAAAAATTAGCAACTGTACATTTACTTCATGCTATGTGTCCAATACCCTGCACTTGTACTTTTAGAATAATTAACTAATACATTTAAATTTAAATTTGTGTTTTTTTAATAAAGATAATATCTAGGTCTACACAAGTACATTCTCACCTAAAAAAAAAACGTTAAAACTACATTCCGTGACACAAAAACAGTATTATGCTGAATTTAGGCTTCCGTCATGACACTCGCTATGAAGAATACCGCAAGCGGAGTGATACATATGGTGAAAAGGAGTTCCGATACTCCTCTCGGCCAATCAGATTTGAAGACGAAGAACTAAGATGTTCTTATTTTGTACAGTTATGTAGTATGTCATGTACTAACATCCATTTTCCACTATGCTTCTTTTTCCCTGCAGATCTGAAGAGGGACAGATGTGTTTGTAATCCAGGAATTATCATTTCACAACACGGTCACTGCATGTCTGAACAGTGTAAAGGAGCACAGCGAGGCTGTAGCATAGGGTAAGTAGAAAAATATAACCACATGGGCCTCCGCTGCTTGTCAAAGCTAAAGAGGAGAAACTAACAGAGGCTTCAGTTTGCTGGCTAATTGGGCCCTGGTGGCTGACACCGTAGACTCATGAGCAAAACAAACATCATTTCAATATCTCCACAACTGGACCCTTTAAACCATGATCACAGAGCAAAGTGGTTCCAATGCAAGACCACATCTAATTAATCTGAGTCAGGAGCTTTAAATGAAGTTAAATCCTTTTTTCTTTTTTTTCTTTTTTTTACATCAATGGTGTGTTCAATTACCATGCGCGCAGTGGTACGCTTTAGATCTGGAGGACAGTTCATATGCCTGTAATTAGCAGGCCTTGTTAATGAAAGAGGAGGCAAAGCATGCCCGGAGATTGACTGTACTATCAGTGGCAGTGGGCAGTGACCTTTGTAAACCTCAGTCTCCAATTATAATTGATATGTAGGGTGATTTCAATAACTCTAAGTTGATTTTTGGTGTAAAAACAAAGGCATTTTCACACAGTAAGGAAAGACAAATGTAACAATTATTTTTTTAGAGATGAGACAGGAAGTGAGACCAAACCCTACAGTAATTGGCGAGCGTGAATGCATGTTTTTTATATGAGGAGGAACAGGCCATCAGAGAATATGCTTTCCATAAATTACTATATTCTTCACTGATTCAAAGTTTAAACAAGTATTTTCTTACCTAAAAAATCTCTTAAAATGATAATGAATTTAATTGTCCACCATGACACTTACTGTGTGAAATACCACAAGCGGAGTGGTACAGATGGTGTTATCTGTTATCACTAGAATATCACACTCCTACCAGCCAATCAGATTTGGGGACCAGAAAAACAGACATTTTTACACAGTAAGGAAAGACAAATGTAACAATTATTTGATGACATTATTAGATGAGACAGGAAGTAAGACCAAACCCTACAGTAATTGGTGAGCGTGAACGCATGTTTTTATACGATTGTTCAAAAAAAAAGAGGGGGGGAACAGACCATCAGAAAACATGCTTTCTATAAATTAGCATATTCTACAGTGATTTGAAGTCTAAACACATACATTCTTCCCTAAAAACTCTTAAAACTACATTCTGTGACACAAACACAGTATTATAGTGGTCATGGGTGTCTGCCATGACACTCGCTGTGAGAAATACCAAAAGTGGAGTGATACAAATGGTGAAACTGTTGGAGTTCTGATATCAGATATCGAGGACCAGAAAAACAGACATTTTACTGTAGACCAAACCATGATAGTTTGTATACAATTGTATTAATTAAAAAAAAATGGATTTGGACATCCATCATGACTTCACTGTGAGAAATACCGCAAGCAGAGTGATACAAACAGTGAAACGGTTGGTGTTCCGCTATCACTAGAATATCGCACTCCTCTCGGCCAATCAGATTCAAGGACCAGAAAGAACAGTTGTATAAATAAAGTTGCACTGTTTCTTACAAACAGCTTTGGCTGCGTTGTGAGAACTGGACCGAATTGTAAAAAAAACAAAAAAAAACAATCAACCCGATTGTCTTTTTGTGTAAGCCTTTACTCTGCCGTCCTGTGATTTTACCCTGTCGCTTTTGTGCGCCGGCACATTCCAGAACCCCAGATATACATATTCATCTGACTCCTATAGAATGTGTCAAATAGAGGTGTCCTAATTGTGTCCTTGATGAAAGGCTATTAATATTGAACACTTCTGCAGTCACCCATGTGTCTGCACTTTTTTTTTCCCCCTTACCGTGAGACAAAAAGCAGATCTCTGCTTATCTCTAATGATACCTGAATCCCATGAGGTGAGAAGAGAAACTGCGAGTGGCTCCAGTAGATTCATCAAGCCAAATATTGCGTTCTTTCCTCTGGAGGCTGAGAGTCACATTGCATTATATCACTGTTAATTAAAATGAAATATGCGGTTAAATTATTCTGTGTATTGTTGCCTGACGGGGTGTGCGCACGCTAAACGCCGACCATTGAGGCGACAACAGATAGCTAACAAAGGTGTCTTTCTCTCCCCGTATCTTCCTTTCTATCGTTTCACCAATTTCCACTTCCACCGCGCTCCCTTCTCAAGGTCCTTCCTCAAGGGTGCACGACGCAATTCAGTCATGGGATAGAGCGAAAGAGATTTCCCATGTTTATTAAGCTACATTTTTTCTTGATTATTGTTATAATGTGTCACCGAGAGGGCTGTCCTTTTCTATTAACATTGTTTAACATTTCCTTGCTTTGACGATGAAAGGAAAAGAAAAGAATGGAGAAAGTAAACACGCTCCTCGCAAACGGTTATCAGCGCCGAGAGCTTGTCGCAGAAGGGGTGACTTTGTTTCAGAGCCGGTCGGCGGACCTCCTCATCATCCTTTCATCCAAGCCTGGCCTTTCTGATCCAAGAGCCCAGCCTGTCAGGGCCGCACCTGTAACGGAGGGACCTCTGGCCCCACGCTGCTCACGCGCCTGCCTGCCCTCAGACTCACAGCGGCGCTCCTCGCCCCTGCCAATGCCCCTGAGACTGGCCACCACCCCAGCTGTTAGCCACATTCTAATGCACTCCGAATAATATTAAAGCCAAATCAGCTGAATTTATTAATCCGGACAGGCCCCTAAGAGAGATGCTTTTAAAGGCCGGCGACTTAATTCAGGCTCTTAAAGGCTAGCCCGGCACACTTGATGTATTGCGAGAAATTACGGCTCTGTGTCAGCGAGCGTAATACGCCCACTGTATAAATAACATGCAAACTACGAGTTCGCAGAACAGAGGCGAGCACCCTCAGGCTCAATTGCAATCGTGACTTTAAAATAAAATTAATATTTGTACCCGCTACTGACTGTAATCTTTGCTCTCATGTTGGCTAGTCTTTGTTCGTCTACATATGTTGCTGACTGATCCACAGCGGCTTTACAGACGGAAGATGTGGGAATATATCCGCTGTGAAATTGCAATGAATGAAATGCAATAAAATAGAAACTTAAATGAAATTCATTTAAATGAAACAAAAAATAAATAAAATGAAGTGAAATGAAATAAAATCATAAAAATGAAATGAGATCAAATAAAATAGCAATTAAATGAGATGAAATAAAATAGATATTAAATAGAAAATTAAATAAAATAGCAATTAAATTACACAAAATAAAATAGAAATTAAATTACATAGACATGAAATAATATTAAATTAATTAAATTAAAATAAATAAATTAAAACAAAATTAAATAGAAATACAATTATTTTAAATAAAATGAGCTAAAATAAAGAAATAAAAGAAATTAAATAAAATAAAGAAATGAACATTTTTAAAATGAAATAAAATAATAAATAAATGAAATTGCATAAAATAAAATTAAATGAAATACAATTTAATGAATTAAAAAAATTAAAGAAAATGAAAAAATAAATTAAATTAAAATTAAAGTTGTGATTTTAAAATGATTAATATTTGTGCTCGCTACTGACTGTAATCTTTGCTCTCATGTTGGCTAGTCTTTGTTTGACTGATCCACAGCGGCTTTATAGATGGGAGATGTGGGATATCTTTAAGGTGTAATTGCATTAAATAAAATAGAAAATTAAATGAAATTAAGCTAAATGAAATAAAATAAATGTAATAAAACAAAATGAAATTATGTGAAATTAAATAAATTCATAAAAATGAAATGAATAAAATAAAATAGCAATTAAATTATACAAAATAAAATAGCAATTAAATAAATTAAATTAAACAAATGAAAAATGAAAATATAACTGAAACAAAATAAAACACAATAAAAGTAAAGTAAAATTAGCTAAAATAAAATGAAAATAAAAGACATTATTTTAAAATGGAAAAAAAAAATACAATGAAATTGCATAAAATAAAATGAAATACAATTCAATTATTTTAAAATAAAAATGAAATTAAATTATATAAAATAAAATAAAATAAATGAAACTCCATACTCTCACGTTGGCTAGTCTTTGTTCACGTTGCTGACTGATCCACGGAGGCTTTACAGACGAGAGATGTGGGAATATCTTCAAGGTGAAATTGCATTAAAAAAATTAAATAAAAGAGAAAATTAAATGAAATTAGGTTAAATTAAATTAAATAAAAATTAAATGAAACTGTATTAAATAAAATGCAATAAAATAGAAAATTAAATAAAATAGCAATTATCACAATTTACATAAATGAAATTAAATACTAAATTAAATACAAATAAATGACGTAGAACAAAATAAAATAGAAATAAAATGTAATTACATTTATTTAAAATAAAATGAGCTAAAATGAAAGAAAATAAATGAAATTGCATAAATGAAATGAAAAACAAAATAGAAACAAAATTAAATAAAAGATGAAATATCATAAAACAAAATAAAAAGTGAAACTGCATAAAATAAAATGAAATGAAATTAATCTAAAAAATAACACAAAATGAAATGGAAAAAAAATTAAATTAAAGTTGTGACTTAATATAATATAATTATTATTTGTACCCGCTTCTGACTGTAATCTTTGCTCTCATGTTGGCTAGTCTTTGTTGATCTACATACGTTGTTGACTGATCCACTGTGGCTTTACAGACGATAGATGTGGGAATATCTATGAGGTTAAGGTCCTCGGTTGGTGCGGCCCACCCTGAGAAGAGTAAAAACAATCGGTTTTGTCATTTGGATCTCATTAGTGTCTGATTCCAGGAAAGCCCTTCTCATTATTGGTGTCAGAACTGAGGCCTGACCTCGGCGATCTCAATACAGTCCCTCAGCGACACGACGAGTCTCTGACGTGTTTTTATTTTGACGTACTACCAAAGAAAACAAATCACGAGTAAAGTAATGTGACATCTTTATGTTAACAAGAAGCTTTTGCTTATTGCTGCCTTATGAAGTCTCCGGACGGCAAGTAACGATAATTGAGGAACAGGGGCATCTTATTAAAAGGAGATTTGATTCGGTTGGCATTGCTTCTGAAAGAGAATACGCCACCTACGAAGGAAGTATTGCAGCACTATTTGGCGTTTCACTTTGACGCCCGCTTCGGGGCTGCATATCAGGGAGGAAAAAAAAAAAACAGGTTGTAGGGGTCCTTGCGCACAGTCTGCCCATGGTGCTGCCTGAAGGACTACCATGGAAACAAGGAGTGCGACAGACTCTAGGGGGACCTGCCACAGCTGCAGGCACTTCCTTTCTGACAGGCTGATGAAGACATCAGCTTCATACCAAGCAAAACAACAACTATTGAAGGAGAAAAAGAGAGGGAGAGAATGATGCAAGCAGTGTTAACTGCTGTGGGGATGAGATGTTCATTAGTGAGTTTGGGGAACATACAAAGAATGCATTCAGGGACCATATTGGCTGTTTAGTAATCTGTAGAGATTTGAGGTTTCAATCCCAGGAGGCCGAGGCAAACTGATCATTTTTTAAACATGATTTTGTTTATTAGACAACACATGGGAGGAGAGGGGGGAAATGAATCTGCTACGTATTGTCCTCCATCACTACCTAGGTTGCTATCCAAGTTGAGATTTTAATTCTTGTAATAGAAATATTATATATTACTTTATTTTATTAAATGATTTTATTTAATTTCACTTCATTTTATTTCATTTTATTTTTTTTTTCATTTCATTTTTTATTGTATTTAAATTAATTTCATTTAATTTTCTATTTATTTTTTTCTCAGCACATTAAACAAAAAATAAAATAAAATGAAATGAAATGCAATAAAATAGAAAATTAAATGAAATTCATTTAAATAAAATAAAATAAAAATGAAATGAAATAAAATAAAAAAAACTAAATTAAATAAAATGAAAGGAAATTAAATTAAATTAAATATAATAAATAAAAATAAAATAAACTAGAAATTAAATTCATTTAAAATAAAATGAAATAAAATAAAAATGAAATGAAACAAAATAATGACATGAAACAACTGAAATAAAATAAATGAAACTAAAAATATAAATGCAACTAAATAAAATTAACAGATGAAATTAAAACTAAAATAAAATAGAAATAACATAAAAATGAAATGAAGAAATAAAATAAAAATAAAAAAACTAAATTAAATAAAATGAAGTGAAATTAAATAAGTTCATAAAAATTAAATAAAATGGAAACAGAAATTACATTCATTTAAAATAAAAAATGAAATGAAACAAAATAATATAATTAAATAACTTTGAAATTAAATAAAAGAAAATAAATGACATTACATTACATGAAATACAGTTAAATGCAGTAAAATAAAATATGAAAATGAAAAACTAAATAAAATAGAAATTAAATGAATGAATAAATAAAATAAAATATAAATTAAATTAAACAAAAATAAAATAGACTTAACATAAAATATGAAATGAAACAAAACTAATTAAATTTTAAATTAAATTAAATAAAAAATTAAATGAAATAAAATTAATCTAAACATAACAATAAATGAAATTAAATAAGTTAATCTGCATAAAATAAAACAAGATGAAATAGAAATGAAATTAAAAAATAAATGAAATAAAATTAAATTAAATTCAGTGAAATAAAATAATTAAAATACAAATGAAATAAAATAGAAATTAATTGAAATAAATGAATTAAATAAAATAAAAGAAATGAAAATTAAGTTAGATTAAATGCAAAATTTTGTCGTTCTAAACTGATATATAGTTAATGGATAGTGCATCTTAAGCTGACGAAGAGAGCGTCCTTTGGTAAACAAATCTTTATCTTCAGGATTTTTAACTTATCTATAAAAACTTAATGCAATAAGTGTCACAGGCCATGTGATCACATAATATTTTCTGTTGAAACAACATCTTTAAAAAAGCATTCACAGTTGATGTTGATAGAGGGTGTGCTAATATTTTGTGCATTCGTTTTCGCCCCCAATTTGACTTTTCTAAATGTCTGAAGCATCAAAGCATAAGATTTTCATCAAGGCAGTTTACCCCAAAACACTTGTCAACACGAGCTCTCGGAGATGAATGCTGCGTCGGGCCTCTCCTTACGAGAGATTCCAATCGGCAGCCTCTCATTTCATCTGCGTTTTCGAGACGGTCTTGAATTTTTGAAGACCGCTGCTCTCCTCCAGCACAAACACTTCACATCCACTTAGAGGCTCGCTTTCAAGTTTTGGTGCTAACCCGACGACTGGCGCTTTCCTGCAAGCATTGTTTAATTGGTTTCACCTCACGCAGACATCTGATGGGGTCTCATTTACTGAGCTAAGGTACGCCGGCCCTCCCCTCCTCGCTCTCCCTCTCTGTGGCCCCCCAGCGGAGGAGTTTGTGTGTGGGATTTCTCTCGTCAGAGCGTCGCGGGTCACCTCCACTCCCCCTCGCTTTGAATCGGACCCCCGGTGGCAGCTCCTGGGAGAGTGCCGTGATGTCTCTATCAGACTGTCAAAAGAGATAGCCCCAGGCTCCAGCAGGTCCCTGAGAGCCAATCAAACTCTTCACGCTGCACCAACCGATGCTCTTTCACCAGCACCAAACTGCAGAGGAGTGAAGGGAGGGGGAGGCAGGCTGGGATGCTGAGCACTCCAATCAGTCTGAACAAACTCCCTGAGCTGGGGTCTCGGGCTCATCTGTATGGCTACGGCTATTTTTACAAAGCGTCCGCTCGGCTATTTACCTCGCTCGCTAAATTATTGAGGGAGAGCGGGCGAGCGGACGACATCTGAGGAAGTTTCTTCTTTCTGTACGGTTTTACATTTCTTTGAAAGAAACTTTTCCCGGCTCGCTGTCTGTCTGTAAATCGAGGCGAAGGACAAAACTTAGCGCTGTGAAAAAGGTGCAAACGAACATGGCGCTCGCTGTTAACTTGATTAATAATCGCTTAATATTAATTTCAAATCAACGCTCCGAATGCCACCATTCGAGATGCACCACTTTGGAAATGTTGCTTTCTCTCTCTGATAGCAGAGAGCCTGGAATATGTCTGTAATATGAATAAATAAGTTGATGAGGCAGGAAATCTCCATTTGCTCTACTTGAAGCCCCATCACTGGTGCTAACACTACAGAGTGATGGGTCTAGTAGAGAGCCATTAGGCACTGGAGGTGATTTTAATGAAAATTGGAGACGCTAAGTGCGGGGTATGGAGTGTATATACTCACTCACTCTCACTCTCTCTCTCTCTCTCTCTCTCAATCTCCCTCCCTCTTTATGAGAGATGAGCTCTCTCATCTGGACCTTGTTATTGTCAGCGAACTACAAAAGCGGTGCATTAGCTGACTGCTCTGGACACACAGAGTCTTTGATGTTTTCCTCCAACAGTGACCAGCATCCTCTTCTGAAGTGTGGGCTGGGTAATAATCCTGTGTGGATCTTTCACAAACAACACAGAGTTAAGGATGTGAGAGAAGAAAAACACATTTAAGAAGTCAAACTTTTAGTCATCTTCTTCATTTCATCTTTATCTGCTGCATATATGTACAAAACATGGAAGATTTGTTATAAAAATGAACAGAATACATTATAAAACAATGATTTTGAACAGTAGGCTTGAATAAAAATGTTAAATGAATAGTATAGACATGTATATCATAAATATATTTTACCCTCATTTAAACATTCCCTGCTGTAAACACTAGCGACAGGAAGCATGTATGAACCAGAATGTGGTCTCTAATATATAAAAAAGCTGTGTCGTATTCGACCACATGCAGAGCCTGTCTTTACCTTCATATGCCCAGACACTGTGACCATGTGAGTTTGCGAGGGCCAAAGGCCCCGTCAGGAGGGGCCTCTCTCACACACACAGATACAAATACACACACACACACAGCCGATGAATACACCTCAGTGGAAATGCGGATGGTTTGGCACAAGGGGGCTCCTCCTCTACTCGCACGAGGCTTTATGACTTAAACAGACCGTGTCTTGAAACGCCGTCCGTCCCTTTCATCCGACACGTCCGTCGGGTTTCAGCGCAAGCGTTTCTTCTTCGCCTGGCCCTGGTTGCCGAGCTCAGCTCTCAGCTCGCTGTACTGCACCTGTAAAAACAAACAGCTCTTTGGTCAGACGCAGGTAATCGGAGCTGAGGCCCGCTCACGGTAATGGCTCCCCTGAGGAGAGCCGGTGCAGGGGGAAAGCCAGGCGGGCGCGGCTGTAATGAATCATTTTTTAAACACAGGAGCAGAGGGGATTAATCACAAGGAGGAAAGATTTGAAAAGTCAAGGGTTCCGTACCGACACAGCGGTGACTACACCACCCCCACCTATAAGGGAACTATACCGCTCGAGCAGACCCGCTGTCTTAGGTCCTCGCAAACCGAGGAGTTGCGAGTTGTGTCCTTCCTGAGAAAAGTTTGTTGGAGACTAATTATAGCAGCTTGTAGGCAGGAGTAAGTGCCTGTACGGCTCTGGCTGGGGCATTGCGGTTACAGATGATCACACACTTCCCCCGTTTCAGATGAACATGCTGTTTACTTTACTTAAAGCAGGGAGTGAACTCGGGTCGGAGGTGAAGGTCGTCGTGATGAAAGTAGTTTCACTGAGGTTTGAGAAACTGAATAAAGATTTTTCCTGCCGCTCACAGCGTATCTAACTACTAAACTGCAATTAAACATATTTAGATATAAATTTGGCATTTAAAAATATACATCTTATGTACATTATGTAATAAGAAGTTGCTATATGACTAAAAAGTCAGTCTTCATTTTGCAAAATGAATCAAGTCATAATGTGATGGTTCGGCATGTGAAAATTACACTTTTTAGCTTATGACTAATTATGTGCCAAATTAAAAGTTGAATCTGAGTAACAAATTTGCTGGTCATTTAATATTAGTGCATGGTCAACTGAGATATATTATTAAATTATTACACAGAACTGTTAAAGGACATTTGAAATGAAAAAAGTATTATACATATTATTGCAGTCTTTAAAATCTTTAAATTATTGGTCAACAGCTTTCCAAGATATCAGCATCTGCCATCAGAAAATTCTAGGGATGTAACAATATTATCAATATTGTGATATCGTCATAGCAAAAGTCTTGATATTATCATGGTCACATGACAACATGGTCACATGACAATCATTTTAAAATACATTTAAACTTCTTATTCTAACAAAAAAGGTCTTTATAGTTGTGTTTTGGGCAATTATGCTTTGACACAATGTCAAAAAAAAAAAAAAATCCATAAAATTTACAGTAAAAATTCGGCAACTGATAATGATACTGATAATTTCATTAACTGATAATGTTAATGTACCAACCTATTGACTTACTGAAATCTGTTTTGTACTTTTGTAATATACTGATAATCACCAAAAGTAGGTGGTGATGAGAAAGTCACATGACGAACCAAAGCCCATCACAAGCAGCTTTCAAATATTAACACATATAGAAGGTACACGGTGTCATTCATACAAACACTAAACATCAGTATGATAACACACATGCAACTGAAATAATGCAACAAACATTAATTTAACAACATTAGATTAGAATGCATAAAACTGATATGAAAAAAACTAAGAAACAATTTTTTTACAGTGCACAATATGACTTAATCCCTTCATCAAGTCTGTTTGCGCTGCATGTTTCAAAGCGAAGCGGACACATTGTTGAGATGATCAGCTTGTGATCTGGTGTTTTCCACGCCCCAGAACTTCCCCGTTCACAGTGAATGAATGTAGTGAACACGTTTATTTTATGCCCTGTGAGTTTAGCGCACGGTTTAGGATGCAATGTCCACCAGTTATGCTTTTTTTTTTTTTTTTGCGGCAGATGATTACAGCATTTCACTAGATTTGTAGTGAGATGCGTTTTTGTATGTTCACTGAAGCTGGAGATTTCTGTCAAAATAAAAGCTCTACTGTCGTTTCCGTCAAAATAAAAGCTTAAAAGTGCAGTATGAATTGCTGACAGCTAGCGGTTTAAATGGATTCTGCAGTCCAAATTCAAAATACCTCTTTCAAGCGTAGAAATCAGGAAAGAAGTATTGTAACTCCCTACTGTAGTGTAAAGCAAAAATAATATGCCATGAAATATTCATTTTCATTTATTTTGCAGTGCAATTGTTTTTCAGTATATGGCCATTTCTGTCGTTGTTGTTGTTGTTATTATTATTGTTGTTATTATATTTTAATTTGTTTGGCTTTCAAAAACACCAGTGTGAATGTAATTTAGACTGAGACAGTATATCACAAATAAAAAGAGGGTTGAGTACCCTTTAAAGTTCAGCTAAAGTTCAGTCAATTCACTGACTTTTTCCTGACTTAAGTTTTCTTAGTTAAGAACATGGATTGGAGCTCTTAATGTTGAACTCTCAAAGTGCATTAGATAGAATAATTTAACTTTGAAATGTACAAAATGTATTTTTTTTTCCAATTCCGCAATAAATATTGTATTGTGGACTTCATATTACATCATATTGTGAGATTCTGATATTGTTACATCCCTAGAAAATACATATTGGTTAACATTACTCAATATATTTATCATAATAAACATTTTGGACACATTACCGAGCACAAGTGCTCCTGAATCGTAATAACTTCCAAAAGCATTCCCTATGATTTTACTTTCACAGCGAAGAGCAACATCAGCTTCTGAAAAATAACATTAAAGGCATCTTCTCTTGTCCAAGGCCACCGTTCGGTCCGAACGACATACAGCATCGACAAATAATTAAATACGGCGTGAGGCTGATGGGACTCGAAAGCGTGGAGAATGCGTCCAAATGCTTTCCTTGTTTGTTTCTCCTCTAAACAATAACCTGGAGGTGTATCTGTAAGGTAGGGACTGCACACTAATTACCAGGCCCTGATTATGAGAATGGGAGATGGAGCACAAGGGAACAAAGAGACGCGGCAGCCTCAGAACATGAAACTGTCCTCAGAACTGACAGATGCTGCTTATTTTAGGACAGAGGGCCGCTGTATGAAGTCCAGTTTTGAGGGTTTGCGTTTGAAGAACAGCACAGGCACTAATTGCCAAGTCATTTTCGGAACCGTGAGACAGGAGTCAAGCTTTTGTAACGTGCTGTTTATTTGGTCAGTCCATTTTTAGCATAAAGGTTCGGACATGTTAAACCTAACGGAGACAAGGATTTGCATACCTTAGTGGACTTCACTGGTATGCCTAATAACCACTGTGCCTTTTTATTGGCATTTTGTTTTTTAAAAAGTGACATTCACTTTTTTCCTTTTGCTAAAGATCATTCTGTCTTCCCATTTTTGGTGCGTTCCATTTAAATGAACAGCAGGCAGTTCATCCAACTACGAAAACATACTTCAAAAGGCTTAAAACTCAGCAATGGTTTCCATCTTGTTTTGCCAACTTGCTGCTGCCACATGCCAAAACCAGTGTGTCATGCTGGCTTCATCCAACCACACAGACATATGTTAACGTAAAGTTGCAGAGGTTCGTCCCGGGAGGTTCGTCTGAGCCAATCACTCAAGCTCTCCAGTATCTGAGCAGGACAGGAAGCACTGACAACAGTTAAATAGCCTTGATGATGGAGAGAAGTATCCTGCGCAAAACGTGACAGCAGGACCCGCTTTGTATCCCGACTTCAGAATCTCACTCAGGGTCCGAAAGACGGAGCGAGACTCTCAGCGTTTGGCTGCACATCCGCGGGCTCATGATGTAACCCCGAATGACATATCAGCCATGGATAATGTTTCATCACATATGGCGCCCAGCAGGACGGCGTTGGCTCAACACTTCATTAATCGAGTCCTCCAACCTGATGTGACGGGGGCCGCCACACTGCCAGTGTGCAGACACCGACCCCTTAGCCAATCCCTGAACCCTCTACAGCACCCTTCTTTTATCACAGGCCGACAAAACTGATAATCAGGGACAAGGCTGAAGCGTTACGGCCGAGGATAGATCAGAGCGGACCCCATCCAGGCAGCCGGGTGACTCCATCAAGACATGCTGGGAAATAATTGGGCCGGGGGCCGCCTTTAAAGGCGCGAGTCCATTAATAATCAAACACAGCCAGAGGAAATATCCTGGGTAACACTTGGGAATTCTGTTAGAGCAAATAATGCAGACATCTTCAGGGAATTCCTTCCTTGTCTCTGTCCCTCCCTCTCTCTCTAAATGTAAAACTGGACCCTTACCTTTTGAACATCAGAAGGCACCCTCTTGAGAAAATCCAGTATTTCATTATTGTCAATGGCATATGGGTTGAAAAACTTCTTGGTAAATTTGTTAACACCTGTGAAAACAAGCGTGCATTAATAAATAAAGTTATCCGCCGCACCTGCACAAATCTTACTGACAAAACAAACCTTGACCCAACAAACATTTGTCACTTTATCTGCTATATGAAATTCATACTGCTGTAATCATAAGTGCATATAATTAAATATATGTGGTCTACTATACGCTCATCGCGGTTCACTCTACTGTATGATGCCATAGAACTGCAACAGCGACATCATTGAGCCAACAATGAAAACATCTCACATAATCTGATTAACAATTTTTCATAATTGAAAAATTAAAATGACAATTTTGTCATTATTTACTCACCCTCATGTTGTTTCAAGCCTGTGAGACCTTTGTTCATCTTTGGAACACAATTTAAGATATTTTTGATTAAATCCATATTACATTTCAGTAAAACCACTGATGTCACATGGACTACTTTAATGATTACATTCCTGTCTATGCAGGGTCAGAAAGCTCTGATTTGATCAAAAATACCTTCACTTGTCTTTTGAAGATGAGTAATTAATGACAGAATTGTCATTTTTAGATAAACTAACCCTTTAACACACATGCTGTACATACATCATCAAACTTTCACAAGTTTACAAAGCCTCAGTCAGAAGAGGTGCAGCTGGCCTCTCCAGCCACCAGCGGATCATGTTCATGATTCTGATCAGCTGTCACAGGTAAGAGTTATGGAAATGGATCACTTTTTAAATAGCTTTCGTCAGGCGTCAGTAAAAGAGTGGAGCACAAAGCTCAGAGACAGTAAAGTGTGACTCTTTCTAAAACACCTCTGCATGACTTCCATTTAAAAGAAAGTGGAGACAGCTTAACAGCAGCACTGGAGTATCACGCATGATTGGGTGAAAGGGCTACACATGGTGTCTCACTTACTTACCCCACACTAAAACTATGTACCGCAGTGGGATGTAGTACAAGGCAGCAGTCGCCAGAAACAGAACCAGGCAGGCCAGGAACGACAAGAACGGTACTGACCAGTTGAATGTGCTGTCAATGGAGACACAAAAGTTAATTTACACTTGTACATACTGTGCAAGTACATACATACTGTGTATACACTTATTAAAGAGAGAGTTCATCCAAAAATGAAAATGCTGTCATTAATTACTCACCCTCATGCTGTTCCAAACCCGTAAGACCTTTGCCAACTTGCTCATCTTCAGAACACAAATTAAGGTATTTTGATTAAATCTGAGAGCTTTCTGAGCTTGCATAGACAGCAGCGCAACTAAAACATTCAAATGGCCCAAAAAGGTAGTAAGGACATTGTTAAAATAGTCCATGTGACATCAGTTTTATAAAACAATTATGAAGCTATAAGAAGAATTTTATGCACAAAGAAAACAAAAATAATGACTTTAATCAACAATTTCTTTTCCATTCCATTCGCACAACTTTAAAATTGATGTCACATGGACTATTTTTAACAATGTCCTTACTACCTTTCTGGGCCTTAAACATGTCACTGGCATTGCTATCTATGGAGGGTCAGAAAGCTCTCGGATTTCATCAAAAATGTCTTAATATGTGTTTCAAAGATGAAAGAAGGTATTATGGGTTTGGAACGACATGAGGGTGAGTAATTAATGAATTTTAATTTTTGGGTAAACTATTCCTTTAACAGTTTAAGTCCACATACGCAGTGCTACATCAGAGTTTTAGTGCAAAATAAAATAAAAATCTAGGATTACATTATTAAAATATAGCCATACGGTTTTGCAAAGCCATACAATTTGAAGACTGAAGATGTAATATTGCATGAATTAAGTAGACCAAAAAATTACATTATTATACAAAAAGGCATAAATAATCAGACAAGGAATAGGTTGCCCTAGTGAAAAAGTAATATATGACAGAAAAAGCCTCTAAATGCCGTTTGATTTTTTGTTTTTTTTTCTAAAATTTGCCTTTTTATTAGGCTGTGATAAAATGTGTAGTTTATGTGTAGGTTCAGTAATTTCACTTTAATGGCAATTAATAGATTATTTTCACTGTCAATAAAGTGAAATAACTGAAAATAAACAAAGGATTAGTTCACTTTCAGAACAAAAATTTACAGATAATGTACTCACCCACTTCAATTCAAGATGTTCATGTCTTTCTTTCTTCAGTCGTAAAGAAATTTGTTTTTTGAGGAAAACATTTCAGGATTTCTCTTAATATAATGGACTTCTATGGTGCCCCCAAGTTTGAACTTCCAAAATGCAGTATAAATCCAGCCTCAAAGGGCTTTAAACGATCGCAGCTGATGTAGAAGGGTCTTATTTAGCGAAACGATCAGTTATTTTTGAAACAAGTTGACAATTTATATACTTTTTAACCTTAAATGCTCATCTTGTCTCGTCTCTGCCATGCACACGCATAGTCTGTGTGATCTAGGTCAATACAGTTAGGTTATGTCAAAAAACTCCCATCTCTTTTTCGTCTTCAACTTCAAAATAGTTCTACAATGCTGTTTTACCTTTTTTTTTGTAAAGGGCGTTTGATCTTTTTTGTATGTTCACTTTGTAAAAAGAGGTTTTGTATACATTTGAGGTTAAAAATGTATATAAATTGTCAATTTGTTTAAAAAAAAAACAATCGTTTTACTAGATAAGACCCTTCTTCCTTGGCAGGGATCGTTTAGAGCCCTTAGAAGTCCATTATATGGAGAGAAATCCTGAAATGTTTTCCTCAAAAAACATAACGTAAATTTTTGTTCTGAAAGTGAACTAATTTTTTAAGGCCTCTAAGCCTGATAAAAATACTAATATTAAGAAGAAAATTTCAAAGTCACTTAGAGGCTTTTGCATCTAAACTCTTCATATTTAAAATACATATTTTTACTGACATATGGCTCAATACTTACTGATATAAACATTGTAATTAAACTGAAAAAAAAAAATAAAAATTGGGTACTAATGGTGCACAATGCACATTTCTTAATATTAAGCCTTAAATGTGTTTAAATGTCACTATTGATAAGGATTGTATGATATTTGAATAAAATCAATCTTTACATGCAAGATTAAAGTGTTCCTGAAGTATACTTGAAATAGTTCCAATTTAGCACAAATAAATATTCTTCAGTATGTCTTTAGTCGGACTTTAGCACTACTTCTACACAATTAAAGTGCATTAAGTACAAAATTAGTTGTGCTAGTTTAGCAGACTTTAAGTATACCAGTTTAGTATGTCAAAAGTACAACTGCAGGCTAATTTTATTAAGCACATAATATGTAAGTGTATTTGTAGTGTACTTAGCATGAAATAAATGTATTTTAAATACATTTTAGTATATGTATTTTTCACTAGGGTCACTGAGGTAGCAGCTGCTAGAATGCAAAACAATGAATTTGAGGACTTAAAACATTTATTCTCATAAAAGGCATATCCTCATTTTTCATTTTAATGTGCCACTAAAATAGTACTTTTGAATTAGAGTGTTCAAAATAAATGTATTAATGAAACTATTCAACAAAACACTTAACATACAGTATATGTAAACGTATGAGCATAACTGCATACGTGAGCTTCATAAGAGGTATAAAATGCTCTCTTCTTACTTTTTCACTCTTTCCCCAATGGAAGCCACTTCATCTAAAGTGTTCTGAACTGTAAGCACAATTTCTTGAACCATGTGGATTTTTTCCATCAGTCCTTTTTTCTCTGATTCCTGAAGAGAAAGAAAAAAAAAGACAGAGACTGATGAGGGAAGTCAGCTGCTAGAAGCCGACAAAGGAAGAGCAGTTTATTTCCAGAGTGCCATCACCAGTATTTCATCTAGTCAATGGCCTGTAATGAGCTTCTGTAACATCTCCTCAGACGTGAAAATGTGTCAGCCTCTCCTCCAGAGCTGTCACCGATCTGGGAGTATTTCAGCATTCGTCAGGCGCAAACAATAAAGGTGCATCACAATCAAAGATTAAGCGGAGGAGGAAAAAGATGTAAAAATGGCAATCAGAAAGCATAGAGTGAGAAAGGGACTCGGGAGTTCGAGAACACAGACGGCAGAAGACGGCAACTCGCGAGGTCGTCTAATCCGCGAGTCTCTGCCGGGCAAGTCTTGGCTCGTTTCCTGGGGTGCGAGCTTTTTCGAGTACCAGTTCTTGGCGTACGAAAGCTAAGAGTTGCCCACCTTATGGCAAGATTGAGTGCAGGGTTGAAATCATTGGATTTATCGTTTTCCGCATCCGAGCTCGTGGGAGAAAGATTGCAATGTCTGAGTGTAATCCTGTTATACAAAGCAATGTTTTTACTTCTTGTAAGAGAGATGGGAAATCCCATTGTCTTCTTGTATTTGATGCATCACACAGTATTGGGTTGCCGTGTAATTCAGAGACATGGGCTAAATGGACTTTCGATGAGGAAAAAAAAAAGAGAGAGAAATTCTATTCCATTTTACTTAAAGAAGATTGCTAGGGTAATCTAACGTCCAAAGCAACATGATCACATCAGAGATTCCTCTGGCATAAGAGCCCATGAGTATAGTTCTCCAAAGGGGGAAAAGAAGAAAGAGAAAGAGAGAGAAACAAGAAGCCCTCACATCAAAAGGAGAAAATAATGACAGGAGTAATGACAGAGCGAGAGAATAAATGAGAGTATGGGGGGTGGTGAGAAAGACAAACGTGCGATCGAGCGCTGTACATGTTTGTCTAAGCGACCGTCCCCCAGACAGCGGCCCTGGTGAGTCGGCCCCTGGGAAAGCTCAGCCCAGACTCCCCACTGTCACTCTCCATTCGGCCCCAGACACAGGAAACCATAGGAAGCCAGTCATGCCTCCACTCAGCACAACCCGTCTACTGCAGCGGCACACAGCATGTCCTAACATAGAGACTAGGATATCAATCAAGAGAAAATCAACATGCCTCCTGTTATGAGTCATTTCAAATCCCTGCTTTGTGAGGAAAGTGTCAAAGAAGGATAAAGTGCAGAAGAAGATTTATTCTTTCAGTGTATCAACTGTGTTTGATATCAGCTCAAATATCTTTAATGTTTCTTTGCTTAATGAACAGTGCGACTCCCGACCAAGCGCAAGAAAAATGAACTTACAGTGCTCCCGCAAAATATTTGAATACTTAAGTCATAACAAAATATCAAACCAAGTGGCATTTATTTGAAATAATCACAAAGTCTCCTTTTGAGGAAAACATTTGCTAGCTTATTTAAAAAAATAATAATAATGAACTGTTAAAGAAAATAGCAGTTTTTTTTCTGGCCCCTCATAGACTTTTTCCTGAGTAAACGATGAGCGCTGCCATTACGAATTCTGATGTCAGATTGAATGCTTTTCTGTTCCGGTCTCCATAGGAACCCATTCAAATAGCATCCATCCGCAGCTTCGTCTCAGCTACAGAGTAGTGAGACACGGACAAATGACAGTCATTGTGACATTGCAAAGCGATGGCGCTATGGAGCCATGTCCTTTTAATAGGTTAAACATTAGATTATCAGCTCGGAATATACGCTAATTTGACTAGAAACAATGGAGACCGGAAATTCAAAGCTTTCTTTTGGTTAAGAGTCAGACATGACTTCTGTGTTCAGGAAGAATATCTATCTATACAGCTTGTGAGAGAATTTACTGATATGTAAACTTGTAAGCTCAATTGAGCTTGAGTGAAAGTATAATTTTTTTTAACTTTTTTTAGTCTTTGCCTAATGCAAGCTACTTCTAAAGTGTTAGTGTTCTAAAGTGTTAAGTGTAAACTGTAAGATTATAAAATCTGCTGTTCAAACCGCATGTTTGTCGCAGTTCTCTCATGAATGCACATCAAAGACCGACATGGAAGAGAAGAAATTGTTGAATAAAGTCATTATTTTAGTTTTCTTTGTGCACAAAAAGTATTTTGTAGCTTAATCAAATTGAAAATTTGGTCATTAATTACTGACCCTCATGTTGTTCCAAACCTGTAAGACCTTTGTTCATCTTTGGAAAACATATGAAGATCAAAAGTGATATTTAAAGAAATCAAAGAGCTTTCTGACCCTGCATAGACAGCAATGCAAGTACCATGTTCAAGGCCCAGGAAGGTAGTAAGCAATAATAGGTAGTTAAATAATCAGTGGTTCAACCATAATTTTATGATGCTATGAGAATGCACACAGTGTTCTCAGCGCTTCATAAAATTAAGGTTAAACCACTGATGTCACGTGGACTATTTTAACAATGTCCTTACTACCTTTCTGGGTCTTGAAAGTGTCAGTTGCGTTGCTGTCTATGCAGGAAAGCTCTTGAATTTCATTAAAAAATCTTCATTTTTGTTCTGAAGATGGACAAAGGTCTTACAGGTTTGGAAAGACATGAAGGTGAGTTAATGACAGAATTTACATTTTTGGTTAAACTATTCTTTTAAGTGTGATTTAAGTGTCCAGAATCTTTTTGGGGTCACGTTAGGTAACGTCACAGATTGCTTTGGTATTTCTGTAAGGTTTTAAAATGACAAACATCAAATATACATATGAAGGGAGACCAAAAGATGACAGTGAAAGCATTTAAAGAGGCACAATAATATACAAGTTCTCTGGACTATTGTACCCCCTTGAAGTCATCTTGTTTTTTTTTCCAGCCTCTGAGGTGGAAACTAATTTTTTAGCAGAAATAATCTATCCGAGCTACACGTCTACTGATTAGAAAACCCGCGTCAGATCATATTCTCAATTCACATGAAATTGTCAAATAACTTTTATGTTGGCTTAATAGGGAACAGATTGCACAAAGGCGAACAGAAAATGCAGTTTCACAGGGATGCGCGGCACAATCAAAATACTGCAAGGCAGGGTTCATTTAACATTCCTTTAATTGGGTAAATGGCGTCAAATTTGAATATTCATTCAAAGCTGGTGCAAATATTCGCGACTCACTTATTCCACAACGGAATAACCGGAGGAGCGCACCTAAATAAAACACCTGCGTTATTGGCAAAATGTGTTGCAAATGGGTTTGTTAAAGCTGACAACCGCAGTACAAACAAGCACGAAACACCCAACGCTCCCAAATGGATATGTCACAGGATTGTGCACTCTGGAATACACAATGATTATGACATCAACACTCTGTCCTTGTGGTATGGGCTGAAGGTGATATGTTAGATGGCTTGCGGGTTAGGAGACCACCGATTGGAACCCTGGGGTATGGCGGAAGAAGGGGGTCAGCTCTTTGCCTGTCTAACCAAAGCGTGGTACTCGGAGACCTTGTGCCCAGGGCCAAGCAAACAGGGTCATATGGGAGCGGGTTGTTTTCTCTTGTATCCTCTTGTTTTCTGATGCGATTAAACCAGCGTCTGTGTCCTCAACACGATTGATATCGAAAGCCGAAGGGAAGTTACATCTCAGCACGTGATTTGTAAATTTCCCTCTCTCCCCCAGGACAGATCCGTGCTCATAGAGATCTGTTGTGTATTATTTCTGCAGCGTCCTATCGGCTTTCTTTAGCTTCATTCCACTGCATCTGCGCCGCTCGGCTGCAGGTTTACATATTCCCGTCCTCCAGGGGAAAACACAGAAAACCGTGCGGTAATCGTAACCTTCTCAGAGGGGATAGCCTTTATCCCCATGTTAACCAAAGAGTTGGAAAAAACGGGGCTTTTGAAGTGATCAAATTTAACACCGATCATTCTCCAACCCCAAACATTAGCTGCGATGACTTTGATAGGAAGTGTAAAGCTAGACTGTTTGATCTGCCTGCGTGATACCGAAGTCAAAGTGAAAAAACAAAACAGGACTTTGAAACAAGCCACCTTAAATTAGAGCTGACAACTTCAAATAAACACAGACATCTGGGTAATTAAATCAACGAAAGGAGATATTTCATTTACACAAGACGTGAAAGGGTGTAAAAACACAATATATCTGACTGGAAAAATACTGTTAAATCTCATACTCGTAATTAATAAAAAGAGTAAATAAATGTACTTGCAAGGTCAAATTTTTACTGCTTGAAAAATTATATAAATAAAACTGTTTAAATTAAATGGCATTCGCTTAATTTAAACACACACGTTCACAATACACATATTTATAAGATTTTTTACATTTCGTGTTTCTCCCTCTAAGATATATTACAATTGTTTAGCTGCTGGGCGTAAGCTAATGTGCTCACACACACATATCATGCGTTTCATCCGTGAATTATCTGCTTGGCTTGGATAGGATTTGGAAGAGGAAGCTGTTTTTAACAGAGGGGTTCCTCTCAACAGATGAAGCTAGCCTGCGGTCATCATAGCAGAATATATTGAGCACATTATGGATATGAATCCTAGGCCCTAGCCGTACAGCGCAAGGGTCAGCGCTCGGAGGCTGAGAGCTGCGCACTTCCGCACATCCAAGTCAGAAAGCAATAACGCATTATCTTCCCGTTAACCCGTTCTTCTCCGAACCAGACTAAAATCATTATGAGCCTGCCCTGCCTCATTATGAATTTATTCAGCACTCAGCATTCAGATTTTGACCATTGTGACCGTTTACCATCCACAAATGCTGTGCCAAACAATGAAACCGTACCAGCTTGGATGTGTGCGTGTTTCTTTTTTTTAAATAAAGATGTTTGTACTGTTTCTAATGACTGAATATTTTAAGAATAATTGGATCTAAGCAGATTTGGGAGAATTTGTAATTAGTCTAATGAGTCATCTTAAGCATAAAAAAAATAAAATGCTAAAAGGGGGAGTTCAACGGCAGTCCAGCCTCCCTATTTAGCCATGCCTGCCTCAAAATCCTTACAATGCCTCTATTCCCCAGCGGAAGGCAAACTTCAATTAATGATGCCGTTCTGTGCTTATTTCTGCGTTTCAAAGGACCACAGCAAAGCAACCAAATCCATTTGTCGTACGAGCGCGAATTCCCAGAGGAGCGGTGTGAAAGTACTGGAGGGAAAATGTGCTTGCTGAATCGTCTGTCCTCATTCTGAACGTATTTAAGTTGCAGTTTTGAGTTAAATGCAGTATTAAAGGTACAGCGTGCAGCCTATCTATGCAGCGCCCCAAGGACAGGTTCTATAAAAGTCAGCGGTTAATCAAAAACCGTGCGTGGCACTGGCGAAATACCTTTTCATCCTCGTCCTCGTCCTCGGCCACGGACATGTTCTCCTGCAAAAGAAGGAGAAGAGACAGAGCGGATGAGATTGAGACACACGTGGACAATGGAGCATTTTCTTAACAAACACCTCGTAATGAAACCTTCGCTTGTACATACACCCCCATTGGGAGAGGCCCTGTTGCCGTAGCAACTGCCTCTCGGGTGACCTCGCACAAAAGGAGGAGGTGAATGAGAGGGGCCTTCCTCACAAGAGCGATGTCACAACCAAGCAATCTCATTTCTTCACAACATAAACACGTACACACACTCACACATGCACCTGAAACCAAAAGGAAAGCATTTAATCTCTCGTCCGGGTGCCTAGATCGCTCTCTATCAAGTCATCCCTGACCCTCCGAGGCTATTGAATGTAACCGCGGCGTTCTGTTTCCGCTAGGCCGAGGGGTGAGCGCGAGGTGATGCTGGTTTTAACATTGCCGGAGAGCGCAGCCCCACCCCGAGCCTGAGATACGGCGCTGAGATGGGCTGCGGGTGCACAAAGAGCTGCTACATTCTGAGTAAGGACTCAAATATGGTTTATACAACCCGCTGGAGATGAAGGTCACTCAAAGTGTGACTGCTATGTTAAAACTCACGACCAAGGGTGAATAGGAGCATCTCAGACATCTTAACCTTTGTAAATGTCGAATTCATAGACAACATGATCTAATTACGATAGACTGACCAATTAGTGTCTTTAGAAATGCTGTAAAGACTCCAAAAAAGACGGTTTTCAGTCTTGTAATGTGATATAACTTGCACATAATGACTCACTGGAATACTTCTGAATGCTTAAATACAAAAATTTTGGTCATTGTCGATTATTTTGATGATTCTAATTCTAATTCATTTTGTGGTAATAAAAATAGACCTAAGACCTAGATAAACCTAAATAAAGCACATATGTGACCCTGGACCACAAAACCAGTCATAAGGGTATTTTTTATTTTTCATTTTTTTAATTGAGATTTATACACCATTAAACAAAACTGAATAAATAAGCTTTCCATTGATGTATTGGCTGAGATACAATTATTTGTAAATCTGGAATCAGAGGGTGCAGAAAAAATCTAAATATTGAGAAAATCGCCTTTAAAGTTGTCCAAATGAAGTTCTTAGCAATTCATATTACTAATCAAAAATTAAGTTTTAATATATGCACGGTAGGAAATTTACAAAATATCTTCATAGAACATGATTTTTACTTAATATCCTAATGGTTTTTGGCATAAAAGAAAAATAGCTAATTTTGACCCATACAATGTATTTTTGCCTATTGCTACAAATATACCAATGCTACTTAAGACTGGTTTTGTGGTCTAGGGCCACATATTTTGAACCTGCATCGCATATTATTTAATTGATTCATAGCGTTTGTGAATTCACAATAGCATTATGCTTTGTTTAATATATCATGCAGCCATGGAAAACAGTCTAATAATGCGTTTCATGGATTCTTGTCCATAGAATGCGCCACTTTTGTTTTTTTTAGACGGTTACTCGACATGGGCAAATGGCAGTTGAGGGATTTTTTTTTTTAAAAGAGTACTCAAATTGAATCAAAGAATCAATATTAATTTGAATTAATATTTCATGACTATTTTATTTAATAAGTAGCCATGTAATTAAATAACATAATGGTGAAATATACTGACATCATCTCAGTTCTCTGACATCCTCGTACTATTATGAATATAACATATTATACTGTTTAAAAGTTTTAGATCAGTAATTTTTTTTTTATACTAAGTATAAATTATATTTTTATTCAACATTAAATTGACTTACACAAAAATATACACTATCAGTCATAAGATTTTTTTCATGTTTTTAAAGAAGTCTCTTCTGTTCACAAAGCCTGCATTTATTTGATCCAAAGTAGAGCAATAGTAAAATGTTGAAATATTTGTACTATTTAAAATAACAGTTTTCTGTTTGAATATATTTTAAAATGGAATTTTTTCATGTGATCAAATTTTCAGCATCATTACTCCAGTCTTCAGTGTCACATGATCCTTCAGAAATCATTCTAATATGCTGATTTTTTTTAATGTTGTTATTATTATTAATAATACTTAAAATTGTAATTTTTTAGCAAATCTTAGAGATCCAAAGATCAGCATGATGATAAAGACATTTATACTGTTACAAAAGATTTCTATTTCAGATAAATGCTGTTCTTCTAAACTTTTTATTTTTCAGGTTTCTTTAAAGAATAAATTCTACTCAGCTGTTTTTCACATAATAATAATAAATGTTTTTTGAGCAGCAAATCAGAATAGTAGAATGACTTCTGAAGGATCATGTGACTGGAGTAATGATGCTAAAATTCAGCTGTGAAATCACAGGAATAAAATACATTTTAAAAAATATATATTCAAATAGAAAACAATATTTCAAATAGTAAAAATATTTCAAAATTGTACTGTTTTTGCTGTACTTTGAATTAAATAAATGCAGGCTTGGTAAGCAGAAGAGACTTAATCTTACTGTTCAAAAACTTTTGACTGGTAAATGCTGTTGTTTTAAACATTCTATTTATCAAATAATCCTCAAAAAATGTATCACAGTTTATGTGATTAAGCACCACCAACTGTGTGTAATAAGAAATGTTTCTTGAGCACCAAATCAGCACATTAGAATGATTTCTGAAGGATCACGTAAGGACTGCTGACAATTCTGCTTTGCCATCACAGGACTAAATTGCTTTTTAAATGAATTAAAAAATTGTATTTGAGTTTTACTATATCATATATTTTTCATCTTTGGCTGTAAAACAAAATGTAAATGACGACATTATTTCCTGTAGACAGAATGTCTATTAATTTGTAATCACTCAAAAGAATCTGTGAGGTTTAAAACGGGTGCTTATCATTTCTAAATCCTGTGAGTCACCAGCATTGACTCGGACTTATTAGGGACCATTTTCTGTACAGCTGAGTGGGCGACATCACAGCACTCACCAAGTCCTGACTGTAGCTGGCCATGCCTGGTGTGATGTGGTAGTAGTTCCAGCCAATGAGCAGAAGGAGGAAGAGAGGCAACATGAACAGCTCCCAAAGCAACACTGTCACCACAAATATCTAATAGAGACAGAGAAAGAGAGAGGGTATCAAACAGGGTATGAGAATCACAAACAGCACAGTTGGCAGTGCTGCCCACACACACACATATGCATTTCCTCTAATATGCATTTCTAAGAGTTTACACTGGAAATAAACTCTTAGAAAATAGAACAATTTGACACAGGGACTCTAAACCTTGTCATAACAAGAAAACTGTGGTGCAAAACTGTATCCGAGCATCCCGCAAGATCTTCCAGTACCTTCCTTCGTCTGTGTGGCGTGGTACAGGAGATTTTAATATTTCAAAAATCCATTTGCATTGATTAACACTGCGCTGGTGGTGTGTAATTTGGATGTGACAGAACAGAGCATCTGACAGGAGTGGTCCTCCACACTTGTTCTGATGTACTGCATTTTAAATGCTTCCTGACTGCGATGCATTCCTGCTGCCTGACCGATAGCATGCGCACACGGTTGCTAGAGGGCCGGTTGTAGCGTTTTACCACTGCAGAGAGAGACTGCGAACTCTTAAGAGCCCTGATAGAAATAAGATGAATAATCCTTCAGAATTCCATAAGAGAAATAGGTGCACAACACCCACAGCACCCCACAGCATGCCGCTAATTGGACGGCTGAATTTAAACCCGGCTAGCGGCAACTTAATGAGCCTGAGAAATAATACGTCGACACGCACAGTAAAACAAGATGTTCAGAGGAAACCTTATTATAAAAATGCACTGTGCACATTACAATTCAACCAATCTGTAACATAACATCTATACTTAGGAAGGTTGTGTATTTATGTCAGAATGAAATCAGTGTTCTGCTACAAATAGCCAATGCACTTATTCAAAGAAAACTAGGGAAGCACAATATGCTATTACCAGAAATCAGACATTTTATAGGTATCGGTTAATATTTGAAATACTGTATATCAGCTGATACTGAGTATTTAATAATGAGCACACACAACTGATACAAGTATTTGAAAACAGAAAATATGCATTATACAATGGGAAAGAGGCACATGATGATAATCTCAAAAAAAAATATTGGTCAATTTATTGGCTTATCACTGATGTATTCTGTGCAATTAATCTGTAAACATAATAAGAACTAAAATATATGACAATTATGATATTTAATAAAAATAAATGGTAACACTTCTCACTATATAAGTGGACCAATTCTCACAACTAATTAGTTGCTTATTAGTATGTATATTAGCAGCAGTTTATTAGTACTTATAAAGCATATTAATACCTTATCTGCATCTGCATGGCCATATCCCTTAATCCAACCTCAACAACTACCTTGCTAAATAATAATAAGCAGCAAATTGGGAGTTTATTTAGCCAAAAGTCGTAGTTAATCATTTATTAACAGTAAGAATTGGCCCTCAAACTAAACTATGACCAAATATACTACCAGTCAAAAGTTTTGTAATGTTTTTAAATGTCTCTTCTGCTCACAAAGCCTGTATTTATTTGATCCAAAGTACAGCAAAAATAGTACAATTATTATTATTTTTTTTTTTTTTTACTATTTTAATATATTTTAAAGTGTAATTTATTCCTGTGAATCTTTACTCCAGTCACATGATCCTTCAGAAATCATTCTAATATTCTGATTTGCTGCTCAAAAACATTTATTATTATTACTCTGTTGACAACAGCTAAGAATTATTTATTTATTTATTTATTGTGTCTTTGATGAATAGAATGTTCAGAAGAACAGCAGTTATCTAAAATAGAAATATTTTGCAACAATATAAAAGTCTGTATTATCACTTTTGATCAATTTAAAGCATCCTTGCTAAATAAAAGTATTAATATATTTCCTCAAAATTATACTGACTACAAGCTTTTGAATGGTATAGTATATAATGTTACAAAAGCTTTTTATTTCAGATAAATGCTGATCCTTGGATCTTTCAATTCATCAAAGAATCCTGAAATAAAATATACTTAACTGTTTTAAAGATTAATTATAGTAATAATAGATTTTTCTAGAAACATCAAATCAGCATATTAGAAAGATTTCTGAAGGAACGTGACACTGAAGACTGGAGTAATGATGCTGAAAATTTAGATTTGATCACAGGAATAAATTACATTTTAAAATATATTCAAATAGAAAGCAGTTATTTTAAATAGTAAAAATATTACAGATTTTGTATTTTGTATTTTGGATCAAATAAATGCAGGCTTGGTGAGCAGCAGAGACTTCTTTAAAAACATGAAAAATCTTACTGTTCAAAAACCTTTGACTGGCAGTGTACATTAATACAATATATAATAAAAATATTATTATTTGCATTACATCAGCATATTCCCACAATGTAACCTAAATTTAAACCAATAAATCTGAATTTTGACACCTGCTAAAGTGACGCATCGAAAGCCAATAAAACCCATTATAATTAATAGAGATGCACCAAAATCATAATTCTGGACCGAAACCGGAAATTCTAAATGCACCTGGCCGAAAACCGGAAATACTTGTAATAATTGTTGGACAGAAAATATATTAATAATTAAGTATCAGTTTATAATTTTTTACAGTAGTGCTATTGCAAACAGGAACATGTATACTGCATAGAAATTCCTGTCATGTTGTTTGAGTGGACTTAGTGAGCATGAGTGGATCTTGCATTCATAGAGCAGAATATTGAGCCACATTTAGCGGCTGAAATTGTGGTGCATCCCTAATAATGAATTCTGTCTACACTGGATGCTGCAACCTCAAGCTGCTGCGGAGCGATACAGCAACAATTGTGTAGACACCGAGTTAGTCCCGTTTCATTTGAAGGTCACAAGATAGAGCTTTTGTACGATTGCACCTACACAGAACAACAGGCTTGCGTTTACATGGCATGCTGGAGGCTTGTTAGAGACAATATGTTTGACTTAAGTTAGGTGGGGCCTGCAGGCCTTACTTTAGCTGTAGTACAGTACCAGCATGTTCCTGTCATATCAGCCAGTGGCCAGACATGATGCTCTGGGGGCAGTCTACCTACTGCCACTCCCATACTAGGTTCACTTTCACACATGCCTGCACACACATACACACAGCCACCAGGGATATGAGAATCGTGCTTAATGCACAGAGCACTCGGACAACAACCCCCGCAGGCACAACAACAACAGTGCACACATCTGGGTCTTTCTTTAATAATTAATTACAAATTCAGTCACACTGTACTATTGAAGGAGATGGCTGAATCTCTTTAACTCCTTATTCAATCACAGACTCAGGCTGAAAACCGTATTATAGCTTGTGAAGGTTGAATGCGGGCGGCATCCCGCTGTAGTCGCTTCCACTTTTGGACCCCACGTGGAGGGGCCCGCCTTCATCCTCACCCTCAGATAAACTCGAAGGGCTTATCAACAGGTTAGCTGTCATAAGTGATACCTTCCAAAGAAGTCGAGGTAGAAAGTGAGCGAGAGAGAGAGCCGAGATGGAAAAAACCTGCCGACAGCCCAGCAGGAATGTTGAACCCGCTTGCCCTGCCTGCAGAAGCTTCTACATTAACTACTAAAGTCTAATTGCCTGGTCCCTGTCTTCCCATGCGAGTCAACAGTAGGAGACCATTCATTTGCAGCCTGGGAGTCTAGAGAGAGGATCTGTCACAGGTATTCATAATCGTCCACTAATGCAAATTTCCGCTCGACTGCTCACAGGCTTGGTGGACAAGATAAAAGCACACGGAAATACAGTAAAATGTCTTGTGTCTAAATGTAGCATCTAAATGACTGGATAAACAAAACCTGTCAGAATTTTCTTCATTTCGTCACCAGCAGTGTGTATATGTGGAAGCATGCTGGATTTACATGCCTTTCCCCGGTGCTAATAAAAACAGAACAGCGAACATCTGGAAAAGTCTTTGCGATTTCAGTGCGGAGGCGGTGTCTGATAGCCTTGAGTTAATAAGCAGAGTTAGCTGCTATTCAAATCCTATACTGCTTCTGCTAAACGCACTCAACTAATTCTCTACTAAGTGGTTTGAGTTTTATTAGTGCACTGATTAAAGCAAAAGGGAGGATGAGGTAAAACCTGACAGACGTTAGAGGTAATTTATATTGAAGAAGAGATCCAGCTGTACACTGGTTTTCCTTTCAGATGCAGTGATGTTTTACTGCTTGTTAAGTGCAAACAGAATAGCTAATATTTCGTGTCACAAGTCACATAGAACTAAACTAAACTTTTTAGGCCTGTTTTATTTTTTTCTGGCAAAAAACATGACATGGCTGGAATCGATGGAGTACACATGGCGGCCACAGACAGCACGTGGTGTAGCAAGTGGTGTAGAGTATGGAAGACCGTGAGATATAAACTTGCAATTGTGACTTATAAATTCAAAATTGAGAGATAAACTCAATTCTAACTTTTTTCACAGAATTCTGAGATAAACTTGCAGTTGTGAGTTATAAAGTCAGAAATTTGTGATATAAACTTATTTTTGATGTAGGTACATAATAGTTAAGGCTACTTAATATAAAGTGGGACCTAAAAGACCTAAAGTCAGAATCAAGAGATAAACTCACAATTCTGACTTTCTGACTTTCTGTCTTTTTCAAAGACTTTTTTTCATTTAAAAGCAAGCTTGCCTATCCCTTGCAATTCCTACTTTTTTTTTCTTTTTTTTTTTTTTTGCAATTATGAGTTTATGTCTCACTTTTTTTCTGCAGTTCAGATTTTTTTTCTCAGAATTGTGAGATACAAACACAGGTATGTTCTCAGTTATAAAGCAGACTGGTATGTTCTCAGGATTTTGAGTTTGAATCTCGCGCCTTTTTTTTTGCAAGTTTACATCTTTTCTCAGCATTGCATGATACAAACTCACAATTCTGACTTTTTTGTCAGGATTTTGCATTTATATCTCGCGAGTTATATCTTGTGAGTTATAAAGTCAGAATTGCGAGATATAAATTCTCAGAATTTATATCTCACAAAATAAAGTTAGAATTGCTAGTTTGTATCATGCAATTCTGAGAAAGGTGTAAACTCGCAATTGCAAGAAAAAAGTCCGAAATGGAAGATAAAAAGTCACAATTACCTTTTATTATTTATAATTTAGTGGTGGAAACGGGGTTACATAGCAGAGCCAAATAGATCACAATCAGTGTTGCCATTTCCACTAATTATATGTGTATTAGGGCTCTTTCATGTACAAATATGGACAATAATGGATTGTAATGTTTTAGTCTTGTTTTCAGAATATAGTCATGTACTTGGATTTATTTAGGCTTATTTGGTGAAGAAAGTGAGTTATTTTGGGCTTGTTTTTAAGACCCAGTTGATTGTTTTTCTAGTGAGATCTGGCAACAATGAGCCCAGACTTTGGGTTGAGCCCAGACCACACAGACAGCAATTCAATCTAAAACCTTCTGATGACACAAAGCTCATATCTCCAGCTCTGCAAGTTATTCCAATCCACCAAGAAAGCAACACACACATTTTTGCGTTTCCATTCACACAGAATAAATGCAGGTGTGAGTCCTGGACATTTAAGAGAGTCAGTTTGGTTAAATAATGCAATTTTCAGTTTATAAATGTAGGCAAAGCTTAGACATGTTGACTGTCCAAGGAGAAAAAGATTACTTTGAATTATACTAGAGTGGCCTGCTATAGGTGATGGAGATGCTTTCTCTCCTCAGGCACCAACAAGGACCACCAGAAGACTGGCCTAGCAGGGGGTTAAGAACCGCCTCACGGTTATGTTTTAGCGTGCAGCTAATATGATTGCACTAAATGTATTTCTGAGGCTTCTCTAGACGATCCCCTGGTCAGAGGAATTCCTATACCTAATAATAAAGCACTCAGCGATTAAAAGTGTGAATAAAATAAGTCCTGGAGCCCAAGCCAGGCTGGCAGCAGTACGCCACCCACGCTCTCCAGGGAGGGGGAGAGGAGAGCCACGGCAGGAACAAAAGGACAAAGACGCCCTCACTAAGAGTTTATACAATCCTGCAAATTGATTAAACGGCAAAGGGGTGGAGAGAGGCGACCAAATCAGACTACTTACTGACAGACTAAACACAAGTGGTGTGGAGGGCTGGGAAAAAACACTCCACAGCTACTGCTAAATGTAAACACGCATCACTGTGGGAGTACAATAACCTCCATCCATCTGAATTTCAAAGTCAGAACATGCAGAAAAAAAAAAATGCTATATATACATACTGTACAGTGGGGCTCAACAGTCTGAGAGCACTAGTAAAAAATGCTTATACTTAAATTGATTTTTGTTTTTCATTAGAGATTGCATCACTAGCACAAAAATGTAGGTTTGTGTCAAATATTACAATAAAAAAACTAAACAAAATGTAATGTGTTCCTGTCCTGGCAAAGACAAATTTTAAGCAGCCATTACTTCAGTCATCAGTATCACATGATCCATCAGAAATCATTCTAATATGCTAACAATTATTACAGTACCTCATGTACACAACAGAACACAACACTGACTGGTTAAAATAACCCAGAATTTATAAAGCAAAATATGTTTAGCTAAAAGCATTTTCATAAGAGCGTGTTAAAGGAACACTCCACTTTTTTTGAAAATAGGCTAATTTTTCAACTCCCCTAGAGGTAAACAGACGAGTTTTACCATTTTTGAATCCATTCAGCCGATCTCCGGGTCTGCCGGTAGCACTTTTAGCATAAATCATTGGATCTGATTAGACCATTAGCATCTCGTTCAAAAATGACCAAATATTTTGATATTTTTCCTATTTAAAACTTGACTCTTCTGTAGTTACATTTTCCAGGCTGGAACTATACTCTTATTCTGGCGTAATAATCAGGGAACTTTGCTGTCATACCATGGGTGCAGCAGACGCAATGATAGTTAACTTCCAACATGACCAGCACCAAGCCATTAAGGTAATAATAGCTGGGGACTATATTCAGGCGCTGCGTAATATCATTGCGCCTGCAGCACCCATGGTACAGCAGCAAAGTTCTTAATTATTATGCCAGAATGAGAGTATAATTCCTATCCATATCAGCTTGGAAAATCACAACTTTTCATTTTCTGTCAGTCTTACACAATGTAACTACAGAAGAGTCAAGTTTTAAATAGGAAAAATATTGAAAATCTTTGGTCTTTTTTGAACAAGATGCTAATGGTCTAATCTGATTCAGTGATTTATGCTAAGCTATGCTCCATTTTCAAAAAAAGTGGAGTGCTCTTTTAATAAACAAGCAAGACAAACTGAGCAAGGATTATGTCGTGTAAAATTGGTGTTTGAAATTAAAGCAGTTGGGAGTCCATAAATACTTCAGAAAGAATTAGCAAGATAACGCTGGACATATTGGGACTGCGTATGAAAAATGCGAAACTGTTTTGAGCCTCGACACCGACAAACCAAATAACTATTCCGACAAGGTAACAAAAGTCTCAGTGGGCTTGACTTTGTAACAATTTAGATTTGAGGCAGATGAATAAGATATTAACCAATTTCTTCAATGGCTGCTAAACAATTTTTTAAAGAAGCATTTCACATGGTTAACTTTGTTATGCTTCTCAAAGCATTAACATTTCAGATTGACTGGGAAATCTATTATGTGTGTATCCTCTCAGAGCAAGTGAGCACTAACTAAACCATGAGGGGAAGTTTGAGTCTCTCTTGTGTCCCTCTCATGCATTTATCTTCCGCAGCAGCGAGACGCAAACAACGGCAGCAGTGCCAGCCTGCCTTATGAGGGTCAGACGAAGGGCTGTGGACGGATGCCAGATTACATGAACGTATCTGTGCAAATCTAACAAGGCTGACTATTGGCTGCAGGCTTAATGCGTATGTGTGTGTTCGAGGGAGCCGATGAAACCGGGCAACTTTAATGCGAACAGAGGATCCTTGCAGCATTGCCACACTTTTCCCTCTATCGCTGGCTTTTTTCCAAGGTGAAATGGAGGGCGAAGCAAGTAACCTACATTGGTGCCTTGATTAAAATGCAGAAAAATGACACAACAGTGACAGTCACGCATGTCTGCAATAAGCTACAAAGATAAAAGCGAAAATTTGAGATGCTGTGGCCAGATTGAAGACTTCAAAACTTTTACATTTCTATATGAATATATTTAACATTATCTTTATTTACCAAAATGCCTTCAGAATAAAGTCATTCATGAACAATTTGGTTTTTGCGCCTCTCACATGACTAATGAACTAAAGACTTTTTGTTTGTCTTTGTTTCTCATAATTTATCTTAGGTTCCCTAATTTGGAATAAGACAAAAGATTGCTTATGCAGGTCTTACATTTGTATTAAATTCTGCAGTTTCGAAAGCGCCACCTACTGGCAGACAATGAATGATTTTCAATCAGCCCATCTGCTGCTTTTGTTCAGAGCAAAGTGAAAATTGACCCATATTTGTGCACAGCAAACAAGCAGTTGTAAATATCAACCGATAAATCGATAAGAAGCTACTGCATTATACAAAATGTAAACAATTAAGACACCAAGATATAAATTAATAGCTATGCATATGCACATGCTATCATTAATTTGACAATAATTGTCTCAGTTAATTTAATAATTGTTACTTCTGACATCCCTTTTCTTGCAAAAATTTAAAGGATGAAATGTCAAGTTTATAATTTTATAAAACTTTTGTGAAAACCTGTATCTGAATTATAAATCATGCTTTTTATAGTTAGTTACCATAGACATTGCATTAATTTTATTTGTGTATCGCAGAGCTAATGCAAGATAGGTATTTGTGATTAAAAAGTATCTAAAATGTTTCTTTTTTTAAAAAACATGACTGATCGAAGACTTATTCCTCGGCTGGAATTGTGTAGAGCTCTTTAAGGCTGCATTGGAACTGCAATTTGGACCTTCAACCCGTTGGCTCCCACTAATTTCATTTTGATTGAAAAAAGAAAGACATGAACATCTTGGATGATATGGGGGGGGGGAGTGAATTATCAGGGAATTTTTATTCTAAAAGTGAACTAATGTTTTAAAAGCAGTTAGGTTTTTAAAGTATTATTTGATTTCTTTTTTAAATATGTTTTTTTTTTTTAAAGTTTAGAAAGGTTTATTATAATATTGCAGAATATTTCGGTGGCTAATTAATCTAATTAAACCATTTAATCAGTTCGAATGTAAACGCATGTGAACGTGTCTTAAAATACAAAGATGAATGTTTTAATTCAATTATTTCGAAATGGTCTCATCTGGCTATGGTAGACAACATTAACAGTTATAAATTATTCAAACTAATTCTGAAGTTAAGACAATAATAGTCTATTAATATTTCCTTGTACATCTAATAATTCCCAATCATGAACATTCTGAAATAGATACATAAACTGTAGCTGTTCCATATAATTTGTGTTGGAACGCGATCCTACAAGCACACTGACTGCAGGCTGTGAGTGTATGATACGTGTTTGTGATTCACAGCAACAGCCGGCTGGACTGCGGCTCATGTCCTTATCAGCGGAGTGCTGGAGTGGACTGTGCGCCCAGAGGGAAAGAGAGCAAGAAAGAGAGTGAGAGAGGAAGAGATAAAGTCTCTCTGTCACCGGCGGTGTCGAGGCCAGTGTACAGAGCCCTGTGGTGCCTGTCAGCGGCTGGCATGCCGACCCCACCCCACCGCACTGGCCACCAGTGTTTAATCCATGTTGGGAGCGTTAACATTCAGCGACCTCACGGGTGACAGATCTGCCATGCGAGCCTTCTCCCCTGGGGCGGGCGGCACCCCGAGTGTCAGCTCGGCTCACGGAAGCTCAAACACACACATAAGCGCGCATACGTCACGGCCGGCCGACCGGGCTGCGGCCACGGGCGCCTGGGGAGAGTTGTCCTCTGTGACTGTGGAGGTGGCGAGCGTGTTAGTGCTGGTCATTACGACATGCGAACGCACACAGACATGTGCATCAGGGTTAAAGACAGAGCATGTTTGTTCGCCGGCAAAAAAACGAGTGCGGCACGCAAGCTGTTTATGCTAAAGCGTGTTTATGCACAGATGGAACAAGAATATTAAAAATATACACAAATTATGCAAAGCAAACAATGAATATGTAAACATGCAAAGCGCACGTTTCTTCAAATCTACACTCGTAAGTAGAGAGAAGAAGCGTTAAACGGACAGACGAAGGGAGGAGCTGTCAGCGTGAAGGATAAGAGGGATGCGTGCAGGGTCAAGGCAGACTCGCCGTCGAGCCCCAGGAGCGCTACGATGACACGGAGCATACACATCTCAATAACAACACTGACACTGTCAAATCTCCAGCCATCACTGCACTGTTAGCGGCCGCTCAAATCCAGCTCTTTAATTATTAATCCCTTCCTCCAGAGTTTCAGGAAGAGCCCGTGCACATATATCACTATCAAGGGTTCGCCCTCCTGTCATACTCACAGCACAAACTCCCTGACAGTTTCTTAAAGCCCACGAGGCACACAGCGGGACTCACACACACATATGCGCACATTCGCTTCAATGTAGCTGTCCAGGGAAACTTTCCGAGTGAAGTGAAACAAAGGTGAGGGACAAAGAAATCCCAGACCGACACACAAAGACTACGACTGTCAATCGATTAAAACATTTAAGTTAATTAAGTGAATGACATGTTTATTAAATAATCACATGAACTGGATGTTTAAATATTGAGCAAGAAAAGCACCAAATTATGGTCATTTAAGAAAGTTAAAGTGACATTTTAGTCAAAAATGAAAACCCTGTTATTGTTACTGTAGAAAAATAGAGAAATATATCAAATATTTAAATATTTTGTCCATACAGTGGAACTCATTGGTAATCTAAAAGGTTTGTATGCCAGCATTCTGCTAAATATTTTACAGTCATACAAGTCTGGAATGGCATGAGGGTGAATAAGTGACAGAATTTTCATTTTTGGACGAAATATCATTCTAAGGCATTTAAATGTAATTTTAATATATTATTGTTAGATGCTAATATGATCTTCAATGTATTATTTTTGCCAATCTCACCCATCACAGAAGTATCTATATTAAGTTTCTTTTGTAAAAATCTTTGTTCTTCTAAATTATATTAATATGAAATAGTAATATTATAAATTAAAATAATTAATTTCAAATATAATTGTATTTATTTTTTGTAAAATTACATTATTTAATTTCAAAAGTATTTATTTGTTTATTTATATATCCATCAATTTGTTTGCTTTGTTGTGTTTTCTTTGCTCAGTTGTAGCATTTAAAGCACAAATATTAATCGGGTCGTCTTGATCACCCTATTTGGTTTTATATCGCTATATAGATGGACAATACATTATTAAACCAAGTAAATCATTATTATTTTTGTTATTTCTATATTTAGAGTCTTACAGTAGTTCACACAGGAAGTGCTGCATTCCATCTGCACTACTTTGTAACTGTTTGCCTATGTACGCATGTTTACGAATGTCTACAGCAATTTTGTTTTGCTGCTTTTTAGCATCCCACACTTTGTTTTTAAGATGCAGCATCAAGTTAAAACAGTTAAACTTTTAAAGACATGTTTTAAGACCCATTAGGACTGCGCCGACTGTGATCTTGTAAAAAAAAAAGCCTTGCTCAAATGGAAAAAAAAAAAAAATCCTTGTTGAGGAATTACAATTATAGTATTCATTTTTAAAGTGCATATTTTATTTTAATGTAATTAACTGCACTAAATGAACACTAAATTGACAGCCCTAGCCGAGACATGAGGTGCAATCCAGGAAAACCCCTCAATATCAGTAGATCATTGCGTTTTCCTGAGGACATTACGCGAGTTAACTGGAATAACGAATCAGGTCGTGGAAATGCTGATAATCAGTCTAATCCTGGCTGTCCCAGTAAGCCAGTTAATAGCTTAGACCGTGCCCGCCACTTTATAGCGTTCCCTCAGGACCCGGGAACCTGCGCAGACCCCGTCCTGCTATCATGTGGCGCTGGCCATTCTGCTAGACAGAAACAGGAAGAGAGAGAATGAGAAAAGGGGAGAGAGAGAGGGAACGCTCCGTCACAGCTGCCAACTGTGTTTACAGCTGCACGGCATCAAACATTCATCAGATGCCATCTTTACAGTCTGTGATGTGAAGCAATCAGCATTTCACAGCCTGTCAAATGATGTCGAAACCGCTTGCTACCTGGCAGTGTCAAAAAGGGAAAAAAAATCTCACACACACTTACACACACAAACACACGTCCAGGTTTTCCTTTCTAGTTCAGACTACTGACAGACGACGCAAGCTCATATGTTAAAATATTAATTCTACTTAAATACTTAAAACACTCTAATGACAGCAAAGCTCCAAATCGGCTTTTAAGTGTAAATAATCTCTTTTTTCCCTCACCCTTCGATCCCTTTCATCTTTATTGAAAATGCTTGAAACTACAGAGTTCAGAAGCAGCAAATTTGGCCGGTTAATGCCTGGCTGGGTAACGCTCATTTAGCCTGTGGTGGAAACTTTTTGGAGTCTGTGTAATGCGCTGTAAGAAATTACTTTGCTTAACGCTTAGCATCAGAATTGTCATCGGCCTGCTCTCGACTAATACCTGTTCTTATCATCGGCCCCTCAAAGTGCATGTTTTGACAGTACTATAGCTCCATCTACAGGCCAAAGTGAGACGTGCAGCAGAGAACTCTGTGTGACCTTTCTGCAGTCTCTCCACTGATGTATGCCACATTCATCTTTCTCAGTCTAAGTGCAAGCCACATCTAAAAAGTGGTATTTTATAAAGATTTTATCTGTCACGGCCCTCCTTCTCAGGCTCACTGTAGTTGTCGGACTTTATAAGTGCTGTTTCTAGACTCATTACTGTTGCATAAACAAGCAATAAAAATATGGAAGTATGTAAGCAGTCTGTCTGGTTACAAAAGCATGCCTGCATGCTTTTGGGAGATATATCAAGAGTTTTTTTTTTTCCCTCAAATGCATATGAAGATACTCCTAATGAGATCAGTAGTGTTTAAAGACAGTGCCTTGGGTGGACAAGCATGAAAAACTCAAAGGAACATTTACAGGGGGATTTATGCGATGATAAACCACGGACCACTTTTCCCCCCTTGTTTTAAACATGAACCTCAATTTGAAAAAAAAAAAAAAAAAAACTATATTTTTGTTATATATATATATATATATATACACACACATTTAATTAAAATAAACACAATTTTAAAATAAAAAAAGTTAAATTGTAGTTAAATTGTGTATAATTCAATGGTATTATAGTATGTACATGCAACGTGTGAAAAAGACACAAAAACAGTTATTTAAAAATAAATAAATCTGATTACTCAAATGTGACCACAAAATACGGGTCATACAGGTCAGTTTTTTGAAATTGAGTTTTATACATCATCTGAAAGCTGGATAAATAAGCTTTCCATTGATGTATGGTTTGTTAGGATAGACAATATTTGAACAATCTCAAATATTGAATCTGAGGGTGCAAAAAAATCTAAATATTGAGAAAATCGCCTTTAAAGTTGCTCTAATGAAGTTCTTAGCAATGCATATTACTAAACAATAATTACGTTTTTATATATTTGTGGTAGGAAATTTACAAAATATCTTCACGGAACATGATCTTTACTTAATATCCTAATAATTTTTGGCATAAAAGAAAAACTGATCATTTTGACACATACACATATATATTTGGCTATTGCTAAAAAAGTTGCTACCTGTGCTACTTAAGACTGGTCTGGTCCAGGATCACAAATCATTATGTATATCCCAATATCCTATAATTATATATCTCATCTCTCAAGTAAATGTAGGGGAGGTTTTTTTTTTTTTTTTCCTGGAAAACAAGATAAAAACACTTACGAAGTTTATTTTTGCAGCCACTTTTTTTAGGTGATTCTGATCATCCTGTACAAAGACTTGAAAATACAAAAGCCATTCATACAAAAGCCATTCAAGGCCAAATCAGTCAACTAGAGACTTTACAGGTGTCCTTAAGTTAAACTTAACTTTATATGGTATGCTTCCCTCCTTCAGAGGTCCAATCAATGTTTCTTTCCATAACAAAGAACAAACTATTATACACTACATAAAAGTTTTGTGCATAAATACACATGCACAAAGCAGAGGATATTCAAACTAAAATGCGAGCACCCACACACATATTTCCCACTCTCCACAGATAAAAGCTGTGTTTTGCAAGAGGGAGCATGTATACGCGCTGTGCTGTGTGCTGGCCGGGGTGGTGACCTCTGGGATTTCCAGCACTGGGGTGGGAGTGTGTTCCGGGAACAGGCGCTGCCTGATCAACCTACAGACCTGGACAAAGAAACCGCAGCACCGCAAATGCATTACAAGTTGCGTAAAGTGTAAAAGCTAAAGGACGGAGACTCCACTGACTCTATGAATAATGTATTGTAATGTACTTTAAATATATGTTTGTAAAGTAAATAGTATCCTCTCTTCACTGGCTACTTTGTGTACTACATTGCAAGTATACAGGCCTACATTATAAATTAAACGTCTGACGTGACGACGATGACATGGACTGGATGAGAGAACGTAGAGGAAAGCACGGTCTCCTTTAATTATGTTCTTCTTAGAGGCAAGCATCTGTCAATGTCTGACTCTGTTACCTTATTACTGCAGCCTACAGATATACATACACCCATAGAGCGAGAAAGACAGATACGTGTTTGTTAACCCTTGAGGGTTACACATTGTTTTATAGACGCCGTGCAACATGCATGGTAATTAAACATCATGAGAGTCCAAAAATACCAGCTTTAAAGCTGTATGAAAAGGCATGGTTGAGATTCACCCCTCCGGCCTGTTGTTTCTAAAGCCTGGACGATTTACGCAGGTGCCCTATTTTCATTTTTCCTGTCATCTCCATAGCTCAGCATCACCTGCACAGCTCTGAACGCAGTGGTGCGGAAACAGGCCACATGCTAGTGAAGATGAGATGATATTCTTTCTGTTCTCAACCCCACGTGTGCAGACAACGATAGGGCCGGCAACAGGACGTCCCACGCCTCTTCCCAGCTTGACACCCCGTCTCCTCAGGTGGATGGGCGCACACACCTCCAATGACTCCCCTTCAGGGGGCACTGCTCATTCCAGGAGCGAGCCGCAGCGGCACGGGAGACTGCAGATTACACTACTGCTCCAAGAAAGCCGCTAAAAATAACTGCTTGTGCATTATAGCATAGCTTAAAATGCTTCCTACTTGGCTACAATAAAACACACCGCGTGCTGAAACACACTGGAAGGGCTCACGCATTAAAATTTAGCCTGTTTACTGCAAGTGTTGATAATAGTATACACTACCATTCATAAGTTTGGAGGCAATATTTATTTATTTTTTTGACTGAACGAATGATATTAATACTTTTATTTAGCAAAGTGACAGTTAAAAACATTTATGTTGCTAAAAATTGTATATTTCAAATAAATGCTTTTTTGAATTTCTACTTACCAAAGATTCCTGAAAAACATTTATGAGAGTATCTACAAAAATATTACGCACCACAACTGTTCTAATAAAAAGAATGCTTGTTTAGCAGCAAATCAACATATTAGAATGATTTCATCTTTGCCATCAAATGAAATAATGATATTTTCAAATATATTAAAATAGAAAACTCTTTTAAACTGTAACAGTTTTATTGTTTTTACTGTACATTTGATTATAAATCTTACCAACCCCAAACTTATGAATGGTAGCGTATGTAATGAAACAATTTAAGGATGAACCAAATATAATTCTATTTCGCCACACTTTTTTGAACTTTTTGCTAATGATTAATTGACCGGAAGTGATTCAAACCTTAATCATGCACACAAGTACCAGAGCATAATGTGGCTGTATCATGTTCACTCTTTTTTTGGCATTGTTTAACTGACATGAAATGACTGAAATCGAAAACAAGACGTATCTCAGGCCAGATTCAAACCTGAATCTCTCAAATAAGCACCAGAGCTCAATGTACCTAGAGCACAACTGCTCCATTTTGCCATTTTGTATAACTGACAAGTAGGGATGTGCCTGAATCCGAATACTGTTTTCGCAAAGGAAATTATGTGTACTACGGAACCCCTAAATGGAATTATGGAAGCCTGTTTCCACCACTGAATAAAACATAAAAAAAAAGTTAATTGTGACCTTTTATTTTACAATTCTGACTTTTTTCTCAATAATTGTGAAATATGACTTTTTTGCGATACAAACTCTTAAAATTGCAAGATGTAAGCACATAATTCTAAGAAATAAAGTCGCAATTCTGAAATAAACATAATTCTGGTCAATAAATTCACAATTCTGAGAAAAAAAGGCAGAATTTCTAGATATAACCTCACAATTCAGACTTTTGAGTCTTTTTTTCCCCCTCAAAATTCGACTTTTAAAACTCACAATTCTGAGATAAAAACTCGCAACTGCAAGAAAAAAGTCAGAATTGCGAGTTTAAATCTTGCAATTCTAACTTTATTTCTCAGAATTGCAAGTTTATATCTCACAATTCTGAGGAAAAAACTGAGAACTGCGAATTTGGTTCATGCAGTTCTGAGGAAAAAAGTCAGAATTGTGAGATAAAGAGTAGCAATAACCTTTTTTATTCTATTATTCAGTGGCGAAAACAAGGAAAAATATATTTCAATGCTTTCTCTCGCAGTTACATCATACTGTACATAAATTGTGGGCATCAGGGAGCTGTATTGCGGGGGATTGAAATCGCTTTCCATGGTCGCTTTTTATTTTCACTTTCAAGTTTCGCGATCACATGTACTCTGTGTATATTATGGAGTAGCAGTACTTACCACACATTTTACAAGATTACATGTTTGTCAGTGGTCCTTAGGATCTGCAATTGCCCTATTAGTCATCTCTCTTACTCTGTTTATGTGGTGAGTGAAATTTTATGCATTGTAATGTATCAGGCTACTGCTAGCAAGTGGCCACCATGTCCCATTAGTGTCTCCGTAAAATGGGTTATTCGTTGTTCATGCCTTTCCGAATATGAATTCACTATTCGGAAACATCCCTATCAAGATCACAGGCTATTTTTAACTGTATCTGGACATGACTTGGTCCAGATTTAAACCTAAAACTCCCACATAACCACAGAAGCTCAATGAGTTTGGATAACCCATTAACCCCTAAGCCACAACTCCAAACGCATTAGAACAATTCCAGTAAAACACACTTCTTGTTTTTTAGAACATCCTAAAAACCTCCTTTGTGGTGGTGGTGGTGGGTGTTCAATAACAGTTATTTATTTAAAAAAATAAACAAAAAAAAAAAAATCATTGATTCACAACACTTTATAGCTGCACCCTGACAGGGCAGGGCCAAATGAGCACGGTCTGTTTTCCGTCTTGTGAAAAGTTGCTATTAAGGAGCAGAACGTTTTCTTCAAAGAGGGATTACACAGATGCGTTCTCTAACCTCAGGTTACTAAAAGGGCCACAGAGTTGAAATCTTGTAAACAGTGGTATGAAGTCTTACCAGGAAGGCTGTAATACTCCTTTGCGTGTTCTCCCAGTGGAAGCAGCTTTTAATATACTGCAGCGTATAGAGAATGGCCATGCTGATCTTCCTCACTCGATAGATATTACGTGCTAAAAGCTAATGGGGACAAAGCAGTAGTTAGCAAGATGTGCCTGAGGACGTAATGCTCACAACATGACATTCACTCAGGTGTAAAGAGGCTTTTAAACTGAAGGTTCATTGGTGATAAATATTAATAAGTCAAGTCATCTTTGGTGTCTAAAGAGCTTCAGGCAGTGCTGGAGGAAAAACTGAACATAATGAGTCTCTAAAGGTGCCAACAACAAACCTAATATTAAGAGAAAGTAGAAAATATGGTGCCAAATTATGCTGTAGTCGTTGTTGATAAAGCTCACCTTTTTGTTAAACTTCGGGTTGTCCTCTGCAAACTTTGTTTCCTTCGGTTGGAAGGTTTTCAAACCTGCTCTTACCTGGAAAGAAAAAGTATGTTTGAATAATCTGGTATCATCCGTTTATTATTCATAAATAATCAAATTTATTTCATATGATGCACTTACAGGGCTGTAGAGGACATTCAGCTCCAGTGTGATGCTTCCTTTGGTCGTACTTGATAGATTATTATTTTTCAGCCCTCTGGTTATTTGTTGGCCATTAGAAACCTAAAGGCAAAGTAGTGGTACTATAAGGCACTATTGATTAGAAATGTACAACGATGATTATAAAAACTACTTTGTGTGGTATTTACGGTCAACAAAGGAATGGCAACTTTTCCCAGGAAGTCTGGAGCTTTGTCCCCATCATCATGATAGACTGTGAGCACCAGAACATCATGGATGTCCTTAATGGGACTTAAATAAGACATGTCAAAATCAATGTGATATCATTGCCATAAACATGCATATTAATGCAATGAGATATCTACAACATTAGCACAACTTACAATGTTAGGGCTGTTCTCCATTCAGGATTCAGGGTTTTGGATATTGTGTGAGTTTGCAGTTTGCTATTACCAAGCTCAAAGGTACAAAAAGGGTCACTTTTACCTGATGAAGTTGAGAGATTCTGACATCATTATGACTGAATAAATCTTTATAATAGGCTATACTTTACTTAATAAGTGGCTGACTGTACAATATCCCTTACATGCATTATGGCATTATATTTAATACAGATAAGTACCACTTATATCTGTTGATGGAAGATCTGTGGCTTTTATTAACTTGATTTGCAGAAAGCCAACATCCTTCAAGTTCCACAGACAGTTCGTCAGTCTCTGTAAATACAAATGATCTTTCAATGATCTTAGTGATAAAATTACCTTTTTTCATTAAAAAAGTCAAATTATAAATATAATATTTTAAATGTGACCACAAAACCAGTCTTAAGTAGCATAGGTATATTTGTAAAATTAGCCAAAAATACATTGTATGGGTCAGAATGATCGATTTTTCTTTTATGCCAAAAATCATTAGGATTTTAAGTAAAGATCATGTTTCATAAAGACAGTTTGTTAACTTCCTACCATTAATATATCACACTTTTTGATAAGTAATATGCATAGCTAAGAACTTAATTTGGACAACTTTAAGGGTGATTTTCTCAATATTATGATTTGATTTTTGCACCCTCAGTTTCCTACATTTTCAAATATTTGTATCTCAGCCAAATTTTGTCATATCCCAACAAACCATACATCAATGGAAAGCTTATTTTTTTCAATTAAAAGACCCTTATGACTGGTTTTGTGGTCCAAATATGTAAAAGCTATACTAATTACAGATAATGTATACATGGACTTGGAAGGTTCCAAAAAAAGTAACACTTTTTTTTATTGTTTCTTATTGGCTGTTTGTTAGTGCTTACAAACCACATTTTCTGCACAACCATATTCTACATCCTTAACCTTAACCAATACCTAAACTTATTAACTACCTTGGTAACACTTCACAATAAGGTTCATTAGTTAACTCCATTAGTTAACTAATAATGAACTGCACTTATACAGCATTTATTAATCTTTGTTAATGTTAATTTTTAGTTAATCCACTGTGAACTAATGAATAAACGATGAACAACTGTATTTTCATTAACTAACGTTAATGAAGATTAGCAAATACAGTAACAAATGTATTGCTCGTGGTTAGTTCATGTTAGTAAATAAATTAACGCCTGTTTAACTAATGAACCTTATCGTAAAGTGTTACCACTACCTTATTAACTATTAATAAGCAATAATTACGAGTTTATTGAGACAAAGTCGTAGTTAAGAGTTAGCTAATAGTGAGAACTGTACCTTAAAATAAAGTGACTCAACAAAAATAAACACACACACACACAAAAACACACTAAAACAGCACAGTGTAATACTCACATATTTCTCCTGCATCTCCTCAAAGGTTTTGGGGTTATCTAACGGAGATGACTGGATGTCTGAGATGGACACACCAGAACACGGGGTCAGTGTGACCAAAAACACCAGTTTGCCCTTGTTTGGGTCCAGCTCATAAGTATATAATTGCCTCTGTTTGACAGGAAGTCTGGTCAGGTCGATATCTAGCCTGAGAAGAGAAGAACTTATTAGTATGTGATCAGTGGATAGGCATGTGTATTACTATTATAAAATGTACAATAAATAAATAAAAATAATTAAATAAAAATATGAATGTGCAGCAAAACAAGACTTTGCTCAAAAATGGCAAACATTTATAATGTTAAAAAAGATTTCCATTTCAAATAAAACTTTCTATTCAAGAAAGAATCCAGCAAAAGCAGTTTCCAGTGTCATGTAACTCTTAACACCAGAGTAATGGTAGCTAAAAAAAATCTGCTTTGCGATCACAGAAATAAATAACATTTCAGAACATCTTAAATGTTAAAACTGTAATAATAACTGTAACTGTATTTCCAATCAAATAAACACAGCCTTGGTAAGCATAAAAGTCTTCTTTCAAAAAAAAAAAAAACTTTTTAAAAGAATAGTTCAACCAAAAAATTAAAATTCTGTCATTAATTACTCAGTTCTTAATTGTGTAATTACATTGTAACAACATCAGCACTACACCAAAAAAATGAAAATTCTGTCATTAATTGCTCACCCTCATGTTCCAAACCTGTTCATCTTTGAAACACAAATTAAGATATTTTTGATGAAATCAGAGAGCTTTCTGACCCTGTATAGCAGTAACGCAACTATCACGTTCAAGGCCCAGAAAGGTAGTAAGGACATTGGTAAAATAGTCGATCCATGTGACAGCAGTGGTTCAACCTTAAATTTATGAAGCTACGAGAATACTTTTTGTTCACAAAGAAAACAAAAACAATGACTTATTTCAACAATTTCTTCTCTTCACTGTCAGTCTCCGCCCTGCATTGGTACATTCGAAGGTCTTTTGTGTTTGGAACGACATGAGGGTGAGTAATTAATGACAGAATTTTCATTTTGGGGTGAACGGATACATTTAATGATTGTATGTAAATGTAAATATATATTCCCTAATGGTTCAGCTTTCCTTTTAAGATATCATAGCTTACTCCTACAGTTGTGTCACTGGATCACTTTTATTTGAGATGTCATATTTCTATGGCTCTATGCTATAGGCACATTCTTCAGATTTCATTTGATGGCAGACATCCTGAAATCTCATTTCTCACTGCCTAGAGGACAGCTGAAGAGAAAAGTGGCACATCTTACCCCGCTCTCCCCTCTTTTTACTAACTTTTAAAACTTTCAAAACAAGCTCCAGCTAACTTACAGTCCCCAGCACTCCTCTGACTTCCTGCCCCTCTTGCAGCAAACCTCCACCATCAGATTCTCCTGAGCATCCTGGAACTGGTTGAAGTCGAAGGACTCTCTCCACTGTGGATTTGCCTTAATACACAGATTCTGAGACAGAAAGATAGACAAGCAGGAACGAGAGAGAGAGGAAGTTGTGTCAATTTTAAGGCACTCTCAAAACTGAGACAGCTAACATGACAGGTGTATTAAGCCTTATTCAGTAAGACTTCAATAAGACATGCGGTGGAGGAGGGGCAGCCGTCTTTTGGAGAACACATCCTCTCTTCTCGCTGGGATTATAAACTCTGACAGCATCCAATTAGAACTAGTTTTGTTCAACAAGCAAACATGCCCAAACAGAGCCAGGGGGCTCTATAAAAAAGATGACATGAGAATACAAGACTAGCTGGTTGGAACCACTGAGGGGGGGAGGCAGATGAGCAAGGCATTCTGGGTATGCAAATGAGCCGAACAAGACGCGGTAACAGAAGCATCAGGAGAGACGCCCTGCCAGACACGGCCGATCTAATGAGTAGCCTCCTCTGTCACCAGAGCAGTGAAGCCTGGGAGAAGCGAACCGAAAGAGGGGGAGGAGGAGGATGGAAGGTGTGTAAAGTGGACGGGAATATCTAAAGCGAGGTATGTGAACTACTAAGAAAGTATGGGAGGAGGGAGAGGGAGAGGGAAGGGTTTAATGAGGTATTGAGAGAAACAGAGGACAGAGGTTTAGAAACAAAGAAAGAGCGATGATGTAATGAGCACGGCAAAAAGAGAAAGCGAGAGAAGCGAGAAGATGACGGGAGAGAAGAATGATCTCACCTTGCTCCTGACCCTCTGGTCTCCCACTCTGAAGCGTACGTAGACATCTCCCTGACCGCAGTCAGGCATGTCCCGGCCTTCGACCAGGATGACTGTGTAAATTCCAGTCCAAATCTGAGTCTTCTGTGCACCCATGAGCCGCATAACCTGTGCCTGGATATTTGGCTGGCCCTGGAACAGCCACACATACAAAAATATCTAGTTGAGCCAATGCTTCATTCTCGGTTCATCTTACATTTGTTGATCCTAAGCGTGTTTTTACAATTTGCAAACTTTTTCTGTGTTTTCTGTGTATTTAATATTGTTGCGACAATTTCTGGTGATTTAAATATGTTGCCAAGGTAACATATTATACTTGGCTTAGATAGATGAAGTTTTGATGAAATTGTGAGAATGACTTGTGAGAGCCCTGGAACAGGTTTAAAGTGAAGAAATGTTTGTACTGTGAAGAAATGTTTTTCATCATACGTCATCATTTTACAGAAATAGTGCAGTTATGAATTTATTGATACCATGGCGATACATAGGCGTATAATTTAATTTCTGAAGTGCCAAACTGGAAATAATTATATTAAATCTAAAGTATATTATTGTAAATTGTGAATTTGTACAAGTGAATAAGAATATATTTTTAAAAATTGGAATTTATAAATATAAATCAGAATATATAGTTGTAAGTCTGAATATTTATATAAAAATCAGAATATATAAATGTAAAACAGAATGTAAAGACAAACATCTTAACATAGAAAAATAAATCATGAATATAGAATATAGAAGTAAATCTGAATATATAGTTATAAGTCTCAATATATAAATAAAATGTAAATTGTGAATATGTAAATATAAACTAAAATGTGTTGACTTTTGGAATTGGAATATCAGGGTAAATTTAACTTATTTTGTCTTCTGGTGAGCATGCACTGTATCTTCTGTAGCTTCTGAAGACAAAATATGATATTTAGGCAAAATAAGAAAAATGTACACATCTCCATTCTGTTCAAAAGTTTTCACCCCCAGCTATTAATGCATTGTTTTTCCTTCTGGAGCATGACTGAACATTTGAACCTTCTGTAATAGTTTTATGAGTCCCTCAAGCTGTCCTCAGTGTGAAAAGATGGATCTCAAAATCATACTGTCATTGTTGGAAAGGGTTCAAATACACACAAATGCTGAAAAACCAAAGATTTTGTGGGACCTGAAGATCTTTTCTGAAGAACAGCGGGCAGCTTAACTGTTCAGGACAAACTCATGAACAGACTTGTACTAACACTAAACAACAACAAAAAATTCAGGTAACAACACAGTATTAAGAATCAAGTGTCAAGAGTCATTTTTATAAATTCATCTGTCATTTTCGCTTGTGGACTATATGTAAATGTCTTTTATGTGAAACATCTTATACTAAATACAAAATAACATACATTTTGTATGATACCTCTTATTTTGGCAAAACTATTAACATTTTGCAGATTCTGCAAGGTGTATGTAAACATTTGACTTCAACTGTATGTATTTTATTTTATTTTTTGTGGAAACCGTGCTCCTTTTTTTCAGGATTCTTTAATGAATACAAAGGTAAAAGAACAGCTTTTTATTTAAAACAGAAATCTTTTACTTTTCCTTTTTGATCAAATTAGTATGTTCTTTTAAATAAAATATATTTTTTTCTAAACTGTTTTCTGGGTGTGAAAATTTGGTAGCACTAGCAAAGGGAAAAATACAACTTTTAAGCTAGGATCTGTAAATAACTATAAATAAATGTAAATATGTAAATAAATGTGGCATCTTAAAGAAAAGAAACCTTATTTGAAATAAAATTGCATTTCTGTTTTCGTAACAAAACATATTATGAAAAAAAAAAGGTTCTAAAAAATGCTCGATGAAATGTGCAGGTGATCCCGGCACCTTGAAGTGTAAAAAAAAATGGTCCATCAACAAGACTGCAGATGGATAAGTACACAGTACAGTGATGACTTGCGGGTTGATAGCCCTGCACTTTCAAAAAACACAGCATCAGGAAGAGGCTGGTCTGTTCTGCCAGTAATCACAGACCAGAGAGCTGTTTTCCCACCTGGCTGCTCGGAGAGTGTGACTGAGCCTTTGCTCCATTAGAATCACACACACACACATACACGGCACAGCAGACAAACCAGCATTAACATTTAATGTAATGGCCACATCTCCATAAACAAGCCTCTTTAAAGAGAGAGAGTGAGGGATAAGGGGGGTAGTTACAGAGGGAGCAGAGAGAGAAATATAATATCCATCCAAGCCAAGTCTTCCCAAGTGTTTATTTTGGACAAATTTGTGAACGGCGTGGCCAATAAAACAATTCCGCTTAAGAGTAAGTGGCCCCTAAAGAGAGGCTATTCCTGGTGCTAAAAGAGCTGGGGGATTGCCTCCATATGGTGGAGCAGCATGGGGACAAGGGGACAAGCCCAAAGCCGTACCCATTTGGCTACAGCTTCAGTGCTGTCCGTCCACAGCTGTGATATTACATCCCAACATCTGGGTTATAGCTCACCATGCCTGGGAATGAGCCATCACACATATCCTCAGCATCTTACACTGGCATAGTGCCTCAAAGACTACACACACACACACACACTCCAGACACTGTCAGGAAGAAGAACCACATGCTATGTGCCAATACCGCTGCCCGTTTCCATCTCAAAGACAGTGTGGCATGGCTGTGAAGAAGGAAGTGTGATAGAGGAGAAGAGGTAAGAATTGAGAGACATGTTCTGCCTCTACTGATAGGTGTCAAATAGAACTAGATCTCAGTTGTTTTGGCCGAGGACACAGTGTGGTGGAAACACCAACAAAACACATACTGATCTATACCTGATCATATAATCTAGCAGGTGTCCATTTGAGTCAATCTCACAACAACTGACTGAAACTGTTGGGGGCATTTTACCCTAAAAATCTAAAGAAAGCAGCAAGAAAAGATCATTTTGCATTATGACATAATTAAAGCACATAAGTTGAATTACTTTAATGCAACTCAGATTTTAAATTATAATATATCATTATTTGCTTTGTTTTGAAATGTATATTTAAATTGTAACATGCATTTTAAAGTTCAGCATTCACATTTTCAGACAAAACATTTTTCGCTTGATTAAAATCACCATCATTTTACATGTAATGTCTTTCTTTCTTAAGTGGAAAAGAATTTTTTAGGGAAAACATTCCAGGATTTTTCTCCATATAGTGGACTTCAATAGGGATCAATGGGTTGAAAGTCCAAATTGCAGATTCAATGCAGCTTCAAAGGGCTCTACACGATCCCAGCTGAGAAATAAGGGTCTTATTTAGCAAAACAATCAGTCATTTTCTATACAGAAATACAGAAAAATATACAGAATACAGAAAAAATGCTTTTTACATTCTCATTACATTTTCTATTTCATTTTCACATTTATTTTACAGTTTGTTACCATAGACATTGCAAGATGAGCATTTGTGGTTAAAAAGTATCTAAAATTTGCTTTTTTTTTTTTTTTTTTTGCTAGATAAGACCCTTATTCCTCGGCTGGGACAGTGTAGAGCCCTTTAAAGCTACACTGAAACTGCAATTTGTACCTTCAACCCATTGATCCCCATTGAAGTGCACTATATGGAGAAAAATCCTGAATTTTTTCCTCAAAAACCTCAAAAATAAAATTATTAAGACACAAACATCTTGGATAACATGGAGCTGAGTAAAGTATCATATCAACATTTTAATAATCCCAAAAGTAGCCTTTTTTCACCTTATACAAAATATTTTTCTTTCTTTCTTTCTTTTCCTTTCTTTCTTACTTCGTCTTTCTTTCTGTCTTGTCATATATTTATTTATTTTAAGTGATATTTAACTTAGTAATTTCTTTAAAGCATGCCCATTTGTCTACAAATTAAGACTTAAACTTGGAAAATATTATGTTTTTATTTACCAAACAGGCTATAACTTCTATTAAATACAGACTTTTATTTATCCATGCTTCAGTTTAACTAATATGAATTTCAGCACATACAGTATACTAAAATAAATTCTCTGCGTCTCACACTACAGTAGTATGTGACAGAGATTTCAGAAAGATCTTAAATTCCAAGCTTTGAACGACCTTGAACAATAAAAGCTATCTGCTTACCGCTGTGAGGTAAATAAACTCTCATCTAAGAACTGACCTGCGCAAAATGCAAGACAGACTTGTGCTTTGTTTAAATCACGGTGATCCATTTACTCTGCGAATCAGAGAGTCAAACACAAGTTTCTCGCTCTTATGAAGTTCTGAAATTTTTAACTAAGTGAAAGTGAACGAAAGGTAAAGTCAAGAAACTTGCAGAAACGTTGAACATCAGTGAAGTGTCTGTGGGGGAAGATGGTGAGGATCTACTGCCCTCCAGTGGACATATGTGATACATGAATAAAGTTACTGCTGTGATATTTTTAATAAATAAAATTGCGTTGCTTAGTGCATTTAAAACTGTATATTTTGGCCTGGTAACTTTTTGTGATGGCTGATGGAACACCTAAACAGAGGTTATGTGATCAATTTGTATACTGACATACCTTCCCAAAGCTTCCCTTTCTTCTTAGTAGCCACTTCTGAAAAATGAAATACAAATGAAAATTATGTTAGAAAGCCACTTGAATATTTTCACTGAAATAAGCATATTTTTATAGGCCGTACATTTCGTTTGGCAGGTTCCTCTCGGATGGTCAGGCAGGCGTCGAGAAGGATCACTCCCATATCGGTCTCTGCACTGTTGGGGTCCTCCAAAGCTAGTGTCATTGGGATTGTTCTGCAGATAGCAAATTCACAAAGCTGAATCTAATTCTAAGAAGAAATTCTTTGAGGTAATTATCAGAGAAACCTTACCAGCACAATGTCATGGAGGTTATGGAATGACAAAGTTTTCCTCACCTGTCCAACTCCAGTTTATAGAGAGGAAAGCTGCTTGATCCCATGAAGTCATTGGATCTGAGGTCACGATCATATACCTGCACCAGTCATAAATAAATACATTTAAAAAATGCACAAAGATTATTTTCTTTAGTTAAAACAAAAGGAATGCAATCATTTTTTTTTAACGTTTGTTTCAAATAATATACTTTACAAAAAATAAAACTGAAAAAAAAAAAAAAAGTTTTCATGTCATTAATAAATTTTGAATTTGTAGGAAAACACTTAAATGAAAACCTAAAATTCTAATTTTATAAGGCTTTTTAATTTAACAATAATTTTAATGATTGAACTGAATAAAAATATTATTATAATTATTAAATATCAGTATATTTTTTTTATTCAGTTTTATGCAACAGAATCAGATACAACTGTTTTTCTTCCACCCCGTTAGGTGTTTCAAATTTAGTAGGGATGCACCGAAATGAAAATTCTAAGTCGAAACCAAAATGTCTGGATGCACCTGACCAAAAATCGAAAAAAGCTTTGTAATAATCATTTACGATTTTATTAAATAAGTCATTTTGTGAGATTTTTTTATTTAACTCAATCATTTTAATGGTACTGAAAAAAAAAAAACACACAAGTCAATAAAATAACCAAACTTTTATTGAAAGTTACACAATAAAATCTATTAATATTAAATATTATTATATTATTTTTATTCAGTTCTATGCAACAGAATTTCCCCCTCTATAAGGTGTTTCAAATTTATTAGGGATGCACTGAAATGAAAATTCTGGGCCGAAACGGACACTTCTGCATGCACTTGACCAAAAATTGAAAATGCTTTGTAATAATTATCTATTTTTTGTGATTTGTGTAACTTTTTAATTTAACTCAATAATTTTAATGATAATTTAAAAAACACAAGCCAATAAAATAACCAAACTTTTATTAAAAATAACACAATAAAATTTGACAGAAAATATATTAATAGTAAATATACATTTGTATTCAGTTCTATACAACAGAATCAGATACAAACAGATAATTTGTTTGAAATATGTAATAATGTAAACACTTCCCAAACCTTGACATGAAGAATCTGATCGAGGTCTCTGACGGGAAAAGAAAATGATTCATTCCAGATGGGATTTAGGTTCTTGTTCACAACTTTACTTTTGTAGATGTTTTTGCCGTCTAATTTGAATTTGATAAACGGGTCACTTGTACCTGTTAAAAACAAACAATTGTCAATGTTACTAACCAAAAAAAAAAAGTCTTTCATTCAGTACATTCGTATTTGGTGCATAATTTTGCTAATGATTTTGCAGATGAGGGGAACAAGTTTCAATGAATAAATAAATAAATATTGAGCTTTACTCATATTGAACAGGAACGTTTATTTCATGACAAAACATGGTGAAAACTGGTTCATATCATCAGACTGTACTCAGATACACTGAATAATCCAGAAAAGTCATTATTTAGGTGACCGTTTTTAGCATAGAGAGGCGGACGTTTTGTCTCTTTCAGAGTGATGGGAGCTGGCTGATAGTGAAAGAGTAAAAATTATAGCCAGCATGAATCAGTTAATTTAATGCTGGTGCATTAAAACCCCAGAAACTGGGAGCAAGCAGTGTTAATCTCCAAAGCCTGTTAAGAAAGTCTGCCTTGAGTCTGTCTGTGAGAGGGGAGGGAGAGCGGTCCGTCTTTGTCTATGCTGTGGTATGCAGATTGGCTGGTAAGAAAAAAATATGAGAGAAAGAGTCCATCGCTTCATTTGTATGGATGGATAAAGGAGTGCTTGAGAGAACCTGCGGGGAGCCTGGAATCACATGACAAAAGCCCTGTGGGGACGGGCTGTCAGGCCTGTCAGCTCGCCTCTCCAAATGAACATCTCCAGGAGGCAGCTCCTCCCTGCCAGCCGCTGACAAGGAAACCTCCAGGCAGCTTGACAGGAGGAAAGGGGCTCAAGCAGCCAGGGGAAGAGCTCCGGCGTGACTGAAAACGGTGACGGCGGAAATTAACAGAAGGAAAATGGAGGACGGCAAAAGAGGGAGGGGTCTCGCGGGCCGCTTTTCCGATGTAGTGTCAGTCGGGGAGCGAGCTGGCCGTTAATTGTTAGGCAAATATAGGTGCCGGAAAAGGCACGAGAGGTGGACTGCATCATCGGCGTCACGCTGTCACGTCAGAGGACTCAACTAATAATGCAAATGGCTGCAGACTAACAGACGGTATTTTCAGACAATGTCTGAATCGTAGGTCTTTCCGACCATACCTACATAAATATTAGTTTCTGTTTTGTTTTTTTAAATAACATTCAAAAAACTTTAAAACTATAGGTTTTTGTGTTTGATAATGACTGTTTCCAAGAAAAAGTTTCCAAATAGGACACATTTAACCGAGAAGTTTTGCAATAAAGCAGACAAAATGGGAGTATGACTCTGAAAGTAAAAATATTTCGGTATGAATTAGAAAACTTTTGCTGTTGGTAAGAAGCCTGGAGTAATATTCTGTGTCAAAGTGTATTACAGACATGAGATGAGGTGGTGTGTTATTCTCAAAGACCACCACACGAGGTCGCAATTTCCAAAAATCTAATCTAAAACCTTTTTTATTTGTTTATTTATTTGGTAGACCTTTTATTTTTATTTTTTATCTAAATCAACTTAAAAAATACAACAAAATGATTCATATTAAGGAGGCAATAACATGAGAAATTTTAAATATATTTAAAAAAATATATATATTTAAATCTATTATTATTATTATTTAATAATTTTAATAATAATAATAAATACAGCTTTTTAAACATTATTTCATTTAGTGTATTAGTATTATCATTGTTGATGATTGATTGATGATTTTTCTTTTTTTAATTATAAGATTTCTGAACAGTTATCTCAGGGTTTAATATATCTTATAAAATAATAATATTACTTTTTTAAAAATATATTTTTATATTTTATTATTATTATTGATTTTTTCAAATTAATTTTGTATTTTTTATTATACGTTTTCTAAACAGTTACCTCAGGGTTATTTTGTTTAAAATATTCAATATATTTTATAAAATAATAATATAACGTTTTTATTAAGTGAATATGCCTTTTGTTCAAAATATTCAATATACCTTAATAAATAATAATTTTCATTTTCATTAATTTAGCATATTTATTATTATTATTATTATTATTATTAAAGATTTGTTTTATCTTTTTAATTTATTTATGATTTATGATCTTTAAGTGATCAATTAGTATTCAGTTATTATTGTTTTCTCTTTTTTAATTACATGATTTCTGAACAGTCATCTCAGGGTCATATTAAAGCTTTTCCCTTTTTGTTCAAAGCATTCAATATATCTTACAAAATAATAAGAATAATAATAATAAATAACATTTTTAAATTAATTTAATTTTGCTAGTAGTAGTAGTAGTAGTAGTAGTATTTATCTCAGGGTCATATTAAATTGTTAAAGCTTTTCCCTTTTTTGTTTAAAATATTGAATATATCACCCAACAGTTGGCTCCTTATATCTCTGCAAGGAATACAATTTACATATTTGTAATGTTTTGGACAGGAAAACTATTTGTTAGACTGCAGTCTATAAGAATATATCCTAAAACAGCATCTATACAAAAGTTACTGGCCAAAATACAGTAACAACCCTCCTAACAGTTTCTATATTATAGAGAAAGAGATGAGCTTGGATTGAGAAATCAGGAAACACAAAGTAAATAAACAAAAGCAATTATATTTCTTATCACATTTTACTGGCATTTAGTTTCTCCATCAAACAGAAAAAAGTGAATAAAGGAAGTTGCTTCCTAAATCAAGTTTGATCATAACTGCAAAGTATGATTCACAAGAATTCCAAAAGAATTCCTCTTGACATTCCAATGTGTATGATAAACACATTATATTAATATTATTAATTACAACAGCATTAGCTTATTAGCAAGGATATTATATAGGTATTAGCATAAGTTTCTGTTGAAAAGCAAATTACAATTTATTTAATTGTTTATTTTATTAAATGTATGCTTTTTCCAGCAGGTGGCAATATAGCCCATTTTACTCTGAAAAGATTAAGACATTACAGTACTTAAAGGAATAAAAGTTACAAACAATCTTTGAAAGAAAAAAAAATCTATGGGACAATCATTTAGGCAACTGTGAGGTTGTTTATGAAAATGCGTGAGGATATCTGGCATCCTCGTGCCACCGGTAACCTCACCAAGTCTATAGTGTGCATGACCATTTCATTAGATTCAGCTGGCAGAGAGGAATATCAGTGGAATATATTCTAATTATGAAAAATAATGAGGTAGAGATGGTAATTAATAGCCTCTGGGCATACACCTGTGACTTTGAACATGAGAATGAGCTGCCCAATCAGCTTGGTCAGGCCTGCCAGAGATACACTGGCATTACGTCTGAAGAATCGCTCTGGGTATCAAATGGAAATTCAGTACAATCATTTGCCTGTAGGATTTCAGTAAACCTTAGGCTAAATCCCTTTTTTCTCTCGCTCTCGATCTCCCTTTTGCATTTATCGCTCTCTCACATGAACAAATAGTTAAGAGATAAAACAGACAACACATTTTGCATTATGACACCAGGGACTGTGTACAGCCTCTAGGTAACAACACCTCAACATGACTCTATTTGCATTGGCTCCGTAGTAGGATAAAAAACCAGGCCAGCTCATTTGTTTCCCAGTGCTAGTATGATAAACCGACTTGATTCTCTGCAATCAAGGTACAACATTTGAATATAAGACTGCTGATAATGACTTCCAAATCCAAACAACAGTTCCAAATATAGCTTTGTTTTCTTAAATGTAACATAGCTACAGAAGCAAGATGCATACGGAAGAATGAAAGACATTCTGGTCTGACTGCATTCTGCAGTTTTTGGACAAATAGACAGGCTGAAGTAACTTGGATACGTTCCATTTTTAAAAAATTCTGTCCTAACTGCTTTTGCTTTCATTTGCTTTTAATTATATTATGCAATACATGAAAACATTACTCAAATACACCTATTAATTAGTGTTATTTTATTTGACCTTTATATTTTAGATCCTATTTCATTTAGTTTTATTCTTCTTCGGAAACTTGTAAAGATCTCTGCACCAACATCTTTAGCTTTGAGATGAATGACACTGAAAACAACACGACAAGCAAAAACAATTACTGTACTCTCAAATTCTTTGACTATGAATATAAGAACTCAAAAAAAAAATCTACACAATCTAAAGAACTTAGAATTCCAGAAAAGATTCCAGAACCTTCATAAACAAGATATGGTTTCATGTATATGGTTTCATCTTATTTTGCCACAAAATAAGAATGACTTTCATTAATAAAGTTCCTCTTATGTGTGTTAGATTTTGACTCATTTAATTATACTGTCAGATATCAATTATAGAATATATCTTTTAGCTCTCAACAGATATCCCCCTTCCCCAAAATCTAGAAAAAAAAGAAAAAAAACATCTGAACACTAAAAATCATTAGAAAATGGACATTTTCCGGTTCTGGTATCTGATATACTTTACACTAAGAATGTAGATATGCAAGATCCCCAGCCTACTGTCATGCATATGCGCAAACACTATGGACAAGAATCTAAGAATCTGTTTTATCAAGTTCAGCATTTTAAAAAAAAAAACTATTTTTTCTATGGTTGCAGCTGACAGCTGACATATACAAGCCACTACAGGTTTTCTAGATCAGCACCATGCTCATTTTTAATAATTTTAAAAATGAATAAACAAAAATAGCCTGCATATCAGATTATATAGTAGCAGTCAAAAGTTTGGGGGTCAGTACGATTTTTTTATATTTTACGAAAGTCTCTTATGCTCATCAATGCAGCTTATAGACTGTATTTTACTTCAAAATTACAGTAAAAACAGTAAAACCTTATTACAATTAATACAACTGTTTTCTATTTTAATGTACACTGCTGTTCAAAGCTTTGGAAAAGATTAATGTTTTTAAAGAAGTCTCTCATGCTCATCAAGGCAGCATTTGATCCAAAATATAGAAAAAAAAAAAAAAAACAGTAATGTCGTCATTCTGGTATGCTGATTTATTACTTTTATTATCAGTTTAGAAAAACAGCTGTGCTGCTAAATATTTTTTTAACCTGTGATATTTGGTTACAGGATTCTCTAAATAAATAAAACGATTTATTCAAAATAAATACTTTTTTTTTTATTATAACAGTATTTATTTATTTAGTAGTCTTTGCAATCACTCTTCATCAATTCAATACATCCTCACATCGATTTTTTTTTAAAAAAGACAAAATGTACTGACCACAAACTTTTTAATGGGTGTTTATATTGTTACAAAATAAAATATTTTAAATAAATGCTGTCCTTTAAACTTTTAATTTATTAATCTTGGGGGAAAAGTATCACAGGTTCCAACAAAATATTAAGCACCTCAACTGTTTTCAAACATTGATAATGAATCAGAATATAAGAATGATTTCTGAAGGATCATGTGACACTGGAGACCGGAGTAATGATGCTGAAAATTCAGCTTTGCATCACAGGAATGAATTGCATTTTAAAATATATTCACAAAGAAAACTGTTTTTTTTTACATTAAAGTAATATTTTACAAAATTACTGATATTTGAACAAATAAATGCAGCCTTGATGAGCATAAGAAACTTCTTTCTTGCTGCTCAAGAAACATTTCTTGAAAACAGTGATACATTTTTAAAAGATTTTTGAGGGTGAGAAATAGAAAATTAAAAAAAACTAAAAATATTTGAAACTGTAACATTTTTGTAACATTATAAATGTCTTTACTGTCACTTTTGATCAACTTAATGTATTCTAAAAGTATTTATTTACTTTAAAAAAAATAATAATCTTACTGACCCAAAATATTTGAATGGAATGATAAAATGTTAGTTTAGCCCATGTTTTTATACTGTTCAAACAATTCTGGAAATTCGCATTGTGACACTTTTCCTGCTACTTCAGTCCTAAAATGAATCATGTTTGTTGAAGCATTTCGTATTCATAAATCACTTTACACATACGTGAATAATATACAGAATCTCAAAAAGGAAATAAAAAATGACAGCAATGGCAGAGATGTTACCCAATCTTCCAGACCCACAAGAAATACGATTCAATGCCACATACTCTACCTTGATTAGCCTACACTAAAACAAGTTTAACAAGATTTTTATCTTAGGATTAAGATGTATGTTATGATCTACTAAAAAACATTAGTCTTTCATTATTAACTACAGGAATGTAGTCTTGAGATGGGCAGATAAAGTCACTGCAAAGCCTAGAGTAAACAACGCCACCCAGCATCATCCTAGTTTAATCATCCGCATTAGTCAGAGGTCAATACCTGAGCGGTCTCTGATAACCAGGTTTTTGCCTTCCCTTAGGTTGATGGTGAGGAGATACTGGACTTTCTGCTGTGCAAAAGCAAATTGACTTTGACTGTCATTTAATCCTGGTGGGATCTAAAAAGACGAGAGCAAAAGAATGTGTCAGTTTTAGTTCACAATTGTAAGTACATTGTATGGATATAACTAAGGATCATGTTCCATGAAGATATTTTGTAAATTTCCTAGGGCTGGGCGGTATATCGAGTTTGTACGATATATCGATATTTTCATTATAAGCGATACGGTATGAGGCAATACCGTTTATACCGATATACAATAGTTTGATTTCGAGCACATCAGAAAATAAAGCGGAGGACACAGACTGCGCTGTTGCGGAGAAAGTGCATAATCCAGTTTGTTGTAAACATGTGACAAGCTTTACATTAAGGCCTTTAAAAACTGGTAAGACGCATCATAGTTTATAGTTTGGCATAGTTTAAGCGGCTCGGCTCATCAGATGCTCTGACAGAAAGCTGCGTGTGCCTTTCTGTCTCGTGCTGTTTAATATGTTTGAGATGTGCTGTATCTCTTAATGTATTACATTTCACAGGTATATTCTCCGGCTGTAAATGTTAGAAAGTCTTGAAAATATTTCCATTTCTGTCAAGAGTGCATGAGCCTTCTGCTTCGTGATTCTCTGCTAAACAGACGTCAGTGAACTAGCGCCGCCGCGCGCAAGCGTGCCAAACAGACCGCGCTACATTAAATAGGGGCGCAATAATTCTGACTAAAATATACAATTTGCGGAAATATTTCTATTTGGACAATAATCCAAGAACTTTCAACCAACAAGTAAGTCCATTTTTATGATAGCACTAACTGTAAAGTTGCATTGGGATAATCAAAATAGCCTATATGCTTTTCTTACTTTAATTTTTTTGTGTAGTGAATTTAACTTCTGCTTTAAAAGCCTTATTTTTGTTTTTAGATTGCAGTGTTACAATTTTAGAATAAAATTTGATTTGAACCTTTTTTGCACATAATATAAAGGCTTACATGGTTATATTCACTTTATTTATTTATAGCCTTATATCATAGCCTTCAATATGTATTTTTTTACTGGACAACATTGGGTGGTAAGTGAAATATATGTATTAAATACAGCTTTTTAAAAATCCAAATACAAAAACAGAAATACCGAGATATATACCGTATATCGCAAATTGGCCAAAAAATACAGAGATATGAATTTTTGCCCATATCGCCCAGCCCTAAAATTTCCTACCGTAAATATATAAAAACTTAATTTTTGATTAGTAATATGCATTGCTAAGAATTTCATTTGTACAACTTCAAAGGTGATTTTTTTTTCAATATTTTTGCACCCTCAGATTCCAGATTTTAAAATAGATGTATCTCAGCCAAATACTGTCCTATCCTAACAAACCATACATCATTTATTCAGCTTTCAGATGATGTAAAAATCATCATAATAATAATAAAAAATTACCCACAAATAGTATGATAATGAGTATATACACTTCTTCTTTTTAAATTACTCACGTTTCGTTCTTGTTCTGGAAGCGCATCAAAATCACTGGTTTCATTGGAAATGTCCTGAGGAAGAGATTAAGATGCATCAAATTAGACAGTTCTGCATTAATCTAAATGTGCTATTCTTAACGTTAACACGGAAGAGAAGTATCTTTGTTCTCTTTGCACACAAAAAGTATTCTTGTAGCTTTATACAGTTGAGGTCAAAAGTTGACAGAATACAGAATAATACTGTGTATTAAGAATCAAGGGGATGCAAACATTTGAACAGAATTGAACAGGATGTTATAAATCCAACTATTATTTTCTCTTGTGGACAATATGTAAACATCTTTTATGTGAAATATCTTATTCAGGTCAGTACTAAATGAACAAAAACATGCATTTTGTATGATCCCTCTCATTTTGGTAAAATAATTAACATTTTGCAGATTCTGAAAGGGGTATATAAACTTTTGACCTCAACTGTAACATTAAGGTTAATGTCTTTACTACCTTTCTGGGCCTTGAACATGTCAATTGCAGAGGTCAGAAATCTCTCGGATTTCATCAAAAATAGCTTAATTTGTGTTCTGAAAATGGTCTTACAGGATTAGAATGACATGAGGGTGAGTAATTAATGACAGAATTTCTATTTTTGACTAAACTATCTGTTTAAAATTAAAACTAATAAACTAATAAATGCTATTGCCAAGTTGCTTTTTCTTTCTTTCTTTTTCTTTTTTTTTTTTTTTTTTAGCATTTATTTGTATAAAAAATCCCAAAAGATTCCAAACTTTGAAATTGTAGAGCATATTTATGTACTGTAGTAATAATGTATAAAAAAATGTATTTTACTTACCATGTCTTCAGCTGACCCTGCAATGAACATTTCAAATGGAGAGGATGGTTCATGCTCAGTAGGACATGAAATGTAGGCTCTCTCCTCAGGTGGAGTATTGCTGACTGACTCTGTGTTGGTCAGTGAAGACATTTCGTCTAAAGCTCGTGTAGGAGGCGTCTGTCTTCCTGCAGCAGCTCTAGTAAGAGCTGCAGCCACTTTATTTGAAGGGTCCTTTGGTCTCTGACCAGGAGATTTTCGTTCTGCAGGCACAGGTGCCAACTGTCTTTCTATAAGTGGATGTACAGGTCCAGTCACTGCATCTAAATCATCAACATACCATGTCGTGGCTCTTTGCCTCTTATCAGTTTCCATCAAAACTGGAAAGTCAACAGGAACTGATCTCTCTGATGGCGCAGGACTGCAGGAGTATGGCATGTCAGCACAACTCAACCGCTCAGATAAGGCAATACTAGAGGTTTCACTTGCTGTTTCATCCAAGTCACATGAACCATCCATGTTTCCGAAGAAGACAGAGTCTTGACCTGGAGTCCTGGATTCATCCTGCAAAGCCAGCATGGCACCGGGGTTAATCCTGAGATCAGGTACTGACATGCTCCTCCTGTATTTCAGAGGGGTCTTTTTCTTCTTTCCCAGACCCTTCTTTCCGATCTTGAGATTCCTGGCTCTCTCACGGAGATTGGGCCAGACTTTCTTCTTTTGCTCCATCGTGACTGCAGATGAGATGGCACTTCAGCTGAAATTAAAATAACTGTCAGACAAAAGACAAGCAAAGATAGTTTGATAGAAAAACTATCAATTTAAGAAAAATTGTTTAAAGGGTTAGTAGTTCACCAAAAAAAAAGAAAATTCTGTGGTTAATTACATACTCTCATGCTGTTCTAAATCTGTAAGACCTTTGTTCTTCTTCTGAACACAAATGAAGATACTTTTGATGAAATCCTAAATCTTTCTTACCTTCTATAGACGTTCAAGGCCTAGAAAGGTACCAAGAAACTTGACAAAATACTAGTGCTGCAAAATGATTAATCACACTCAAAATAAAAGTTTATGTATACATATTATATGTGTGTGTGTGTGTGTGTGTGTGTACTGTGCATATTTATGATGTATATATTAATGCACACGCATACATGTATATATGAAGAGTTCAGATGCAAAACCAGATAAATTTTAACTTTAACTTTTTTCAAAAAATGCATTTTTATCAGGCTCAGATGTATAGGTTACTATGTAAGTACTGGTATTTCTGATTGGGCTGAGGGTGGGTTTTTAGTGAGTTTCAAGTAAAAGTATTTGATGGATGTATAATATGTGTCAAGAGCATTCACTCGGTGTCATTATCTCTTTTTTCTTCTCTATTTTTGACTGAGATGGCTTTTATCTGGTTTTGCATCGGAACTCTTCACACACACACACACACACACACACACACACACACATATATATATATATATGCGCATATATGTGACCTTGGACCAAGTTTTCCATTGATGTATAATGGTTCATTTAATAAGACATTATTTGGGTGCAAAAAAAATCTAAATATTGACAAAATCATCTTTAAATTTGTCCAAATGAAGTTCTTAGCAATTCATATTACTAATCAAAGATTAAGTTTTGATATATTTATAGAAGGAAATTTACAAAATATCTTCATGGAACATGATCTTTACTTGATATCCTAATGATTTTGGGCATAATGTATCATTTTGACTCATACAATGTATTTTTGGCTATTGCTACAAATATACCCGTGCTACTTAAGACTGGTTTCTAAGAACATATTTACATATTCCTCAATATACACATGTATGTGTGTGTATTCATCTATACATAATAAATATACACAGTACACACACATACAGTATGTAATAGGGCTGTGCAATATGGACAAAATAATCATATTGCGATTTTTTGAATGAATACTGCGATTTTATTTGCGATTTTGGCAATTGTTTTTGCTTTTTCAAACATGCTACATACATTCTAAATGTATTCAGTGCACAAGAAGTGCATAATAAAACATTTCACAATGAAATAACATGGTATTAATAGTTTAATAAACAAAGCTGTAGTAAAATTTGTCTTTAAAACAGACAACATGAAATAAATTAAGATTAACTAAACTAAATTCCAGTCATAATAAATAAACCTCAAAACTTTTTTTCAGTGCACACACTTCACAATGAAATAACATACTGTACAGTAGTACTAACTGCTTGATAAACAAAACTGTAATAAATTGTCTTAAAAACAGACATGAAATAAATTAAGATTAACTAACCTCAACTCCAGTCATAACAATAAATAAAAACTAACATAAATCAAAACCAAAAAACAGATTGCTCTCTTAAAGGTTTTTTGCAAGAAAAGTCCACCATTTTTGGTTTTAAGCTTCGTTGTGCACGGAGTGAGCTCTGATTGGTTAACATCTTAAAAATGTGCACAAGAATGTATTCTTAATAAACATATAAATAAACTAATAGATAAAATTGCAGCCTTATGCAATTTAGAAATTTCATGTGCTTAAATCGCTTAAATCTTAAATTGCACAGCCCTAGTATGTAAACTGTACACGATTAATCATTTGCAGCCCTACAAAATAGTCCATGTAACGTCAGTGGTTCAACAGTAATTTTATGAAGCTGTGAGAATACTTTTTGTGCACAAAAAACCCCCCCAAACAAACCAAAAAAATAATGATCTTCCGCCATTATCAAGATACATATACATATATTTTTTTTTGCGCATTATGTCACATGATGTTCTTGATACCTTTCTGGGCCTTGAACGTGGTAGGACCCTTGCTTTCTATGGAGGGTCAAACAAGCTCTCGAATTCCCTCAGTATTATCTTTATTTGTGTTTTGAAGATGAATCAAGGTCTTACAGGTTTGGAACGACAGGAGGGTGAGTAATTAATTACAGAATTTTCATTTTTAGGTGAACTATCCCTTTAAACAATCAAAGTTAAACAATGTGAACCTACACTGCTGTTTAAAAGTCTGAGGTCAGTAATTTCTGAGCATTTAATCAGATGCTGTACAGTATGTAAACTTGGATGTATTTTAGAGTAGTCAATGTGCAGAAATATAGGTTTACTGTGCCCTGAAAATTACTCAACACACAGCCATTACTGTCAGAACAGCTGGCAACAAAAGTGAGTACACCCTAAGTGAACTTGTCTAAAGTGTCAATATTTTGTATTAGCACCATTGTTATCTGGCACTGCCTTAATCATTCTGGGCTGCACAGGTTGTTGCTGGGATCCTCTTTCACTCCTCTACAATGACATCACGGAGATGCTGGATGTTGGATACATGGTGCTTCTCCACCTTCCACTTAAGGATGCCCCACAGGTGTTTAATAGGGTTCAGGTCTGGAGACATACTTGGCCACCCCATCACCTTCAGCTTCCTCAACAAGGCAGTTGTTATCTTGGTTGTGTTTGGGGTCGTTATCACGTTGGAAAACTGCCATTCAACCATGTTTCTGGAGGGAAGGCATTCTGCTTCAGAATATACAGTACATAATGAAATCCATTTTTTTCCCTCAGTGAACTGCAGCTCCCCAGTTCCAGCAGCACTCATGCAGCCCCAGACAATGATGCTACCAGCACCATGCTTGACTGTAGGCAAGACACAGTTTTCTTGGTACTCTTCACCAGGGCATCGCCACACATGCTGGACACCATCTGAGCCAAACAAGTTTATCTTAGTCTCATCAGACCACAGGACATGGTTCCAGTAATTCATGCTCTTGGACAAGCTGTCTTCAGCAAACTGTGTGAGCCAGCTTCAGAAGAGGCCTCCTTCTGGGATGGTGCCCATGCAAACCGACTTGTTGCAGTGTGTGTCGTATAGTCTGAGCACTGACAAGCTTACCTTCTACTTCTGCAACCTCTAAAGCAATTCTGGCAGCACTCATGCATCTGTTTTTTGAAGCCAGGTTCTGCACCTGATGCACAGAACGAGTACTCAACTTCGTTGATCGACCCTTGCAAGGCCTGTTCTGAATGGAACCCATCTTGGAAAACCTTTGTATGACCCTGACCACTGTAGTGTAACTCAATTTCAAGGTATTACTGAACCTCTAACAGCCTTGGCTATCTTCATGGAGAGCAACAAATCTAATTCTCAAATACTCAGAGAGTTCTTTGCCATGAGGTGCCATGTTGAACATCCAGTGGTCAGTATGAGAGAATTGTACTTAAAGCACCAAATTTTAACTGCTCTAATACAAGATACACAACTTTGTATTGTCCTGTCAAGCGGACAGAAACATAAACAAGATGAATAAATAAACAACATACTGATGTTATCACTTAGGGTGTACTCACTTTTGTTGCCAGCTATATTGACAATAACGGCTGTATGTTGAATTATTTTTTTAGAGGACAGCAAATCTATACTGCTATACAAGCTGCACATTGACTATTATAAAATATATTCAAGTTTCATTAGTACTATAGTATTGTCCCTTGAGAAGATACACTAAAATAGTTGCTGAAATGTGAGGGGTGCACTTACTTTTGTGAGATACTGTACTAATGAGTGCTCAGTCTTGCTTCTTGAGGCCCAACGTCCTACAGTTTGGCTCCAACTTGCCCCAACACAAGGTAAGTAAGTTCTAGTAAACCTGAAGACCTTGAATAGCTGGTTCAGGTGTGTTTATAAGGGATTATAGCTAAACTCTGCAGGTTAATGGCTCTCTAGAAGCAGGACAGGTCATCCCAGTTGTATGTGATGCTTTTTATATGAAACTGCCAAAAACACAGATAACGTCAAACGTTCACACTTTGACGTGAAACATGGCACAATGGGCCATGTATCAACTGCAAAATATGCAGAAAATGTGCTGATCACATAGTCACGTCGCAGACCATGAGGCTGTATTTGAGGTAGAACTGTGAAGTTTCTCAAGAACTGGTCAAACTGTTAAACTTCTTTTTTTTTTTTGTACTGAGATCTTCTTAGTCTTTATACTAATTTGTTATATAAGTGTAAACACAACAGACTAAGTCTGAAGACTATCACATGACAATGTAGACCACTAAGAATTGATTTAAGTGATGTTTAGAAGATTATATAATGTATTATAATGTATAATGAAGATTGAGTGAAAGTTTTACTCAAGTCAAAGTATCTAGTCAAAAATGTGCTTGAGCAGCTACTGCTACTAAGTAGTTTATTAACATTTTAAATAGATCATATCAGTCGATGAAAGACATATTCTTATTAAATTATGTTTCAAGCGCAAACTTTAGAAAGAAGTCCATTACATCATGGACGTAACAGCTTTGCCTAAAATAGTTTCAGTAGCAGCAGATTCAGCAAGGTGTGTAATTTGATGTTAGTCAGTAAAATAGACAGTCATGATGAGCAAAAATGTATTCATATTTCCGTCTACATGAAATTAAGGTAACATTGAGGTTTTCTGATTTAGAAATGTAATTGTAAAAAAAAACAAGGGTTCATTTTCAGTTGTACTTTTAGTAAAGAGTATTTGCAAAAATAGCATTTCAGAGACAAGACTTTTAACATCACATCTGTCTTTTTCAGCAATAACCCAAAGTAAAATATATAATTATGTATCAATAAATATGATGCCACTACAAATAAAAAAGTTTAAGTGGTGTGGTGTGTACATTATATAAGGAGGTGTGTTGGACAGGTTTCTGTGTTTTTGTTGGTGTAATATTCGGTAGCTCAAATAGTTAGGACAATTCGCTTTAACCCAGTTTATCATAGGCTACTAACCTATATACAAACTTATAAACATATAGTACAGTGTAATAACGCAATTACTGCTGATAGTTAAAGATTCAGAAAAGTTTGCACACTTAAGTAGACCAACAGACTTGCAGTTTATTATGGATTTAGAGTTTCAACATTTGTAACTAAAATATTTTTAAACTATGTTACCTTAAAAGTACTTGTCACCAAGAGTTCAGACACTTACCTTTTCCCAGATAAATTACTGGACGTGCTTTCTTCTAAAAGTCATGACTGACAACAGCAGTGAACTTTCCACCTTACACATCCACCTTAGTAGCAGTTGTGATGTCTGTGGAGACTTTTCTGCTTGGACCGGTTTGTCTCTGTAGTAGGGTGGGGTGGTGATGACTACTTTTGAAACACCGGAGTTTCGGTATTTCGCATGCAATGTAGTGTTAAATGCTTTGTGTTTACATTATTTCTAGAGACTTACTTGGCTAAAATGTCAGTAAACAGCTCCAAATTTATGTATAGTATGGTTGGATTTGGTTTCGACTTAAATACAGTACCTGAGGTAAGTCTTTCCTTCGAGTGTTTCTGACAGGGAATTAAACCTAAACCAGCAACGTTTGTATGACGCAGATAATGTCCACTCATTTGTTTTGCCTGCGTGCAAACGCAGTGCCACCTGCTGGCTGCGTTTCATATTGCATGTCTGTGCATCAATGACGTGACGCTTACGTTTTGTCAGAAACGACTATTGAAACAGTAGTCGGTATAATACACTACTTATTGTATTGCATTTCCGTTTTTTTTGTATTTATTAATATTATTATTATTTTTTGTTTGTTAGTTTTTTTGAAAATGACTTAACAGTGATTTCGATTTTTGTTTTTTATTTATTTTATTTGGTGTGGTCTTCTACTAATATATATATATATAAATTCATTTTCTTTAAAAACAAGAAGTGAATCAACCGTTTATTATAATAATAATAATAAAATATTTGTATTTAATAATACAATATTTGAAGATGTTATCTGTAAACTGTAGTGTTGAAACAGGAAAACAGTAAATGTATTACCAGGGTTATATACTGGGGTCAGTGCATTACATATTTTATTTATTTATTTTTTATGTTCATGTATACTGCATAAAACTTTAGAAAACTTACTGAAATTAAATGTATTCGCATTTAAGAAGTATTTTAAACTATTACATATTTCTTTATATGTGACCCTGGACCACAAAACCAGTCATAAGGGTCTTTTGTTTTATATGTATAAATATATATATAAATTTATACAGCATCTGAAGGCTGAATAAATAAGATTTCCATTGATGTATGATTTGTTAGGAGAGGACAATATTTGCAAATATTGAGACGATTGGATTTAAAGTTGTCCAAATTAAGTTTTTAGCAATGCATATTACTAATCAAAAATGAAGTTCTGATATATTTATGGAAGGAAATTGACAAAATATCTTCATGGAAGATGATCTTTACTTTAAAATGATTTTTGGCATAAAAGAAAAATCTATAATTTTTGGCTACTTCTACAAAGATACCTGTGCTACTTCAGACTGGTTTTGTGGTCCAGGGTCACATATATATTATTTACATGAATATATATTGTATAATACATTATATAATATTTAATTAATCATGTTGGCATATGTTTTAAACTGTAGATTTAATAACTATACACCAGGTGGTTTTAGTCTGTTTCTCATAAACTTAGATCAATTCCATGACTTCATACGTGTATAAAATGAATTTGAAATAACTGTTCTTGTTCAAATAAACATGTTCTGGTCTGTACGTTGAATAAACCCCTAAACTAGATGATGGGTAAAATATCAACCACACATCTACTCTCTGAAGTTCCATGTGCACTGACTGTGTGTTTCTCAGAGATGCAGTATGAAGGCACATAGAGTGAGTATTTGAGGGTACAATGAGGTTTTTAATAAAGCGGACAGATTCTAATGTTTGGGACTTCACATGTGGACAAAGTCTACTCAAATTCAGAGAACTGTTCACTTCAGTTTGCACAGAATAAGCGAGAGAACCTATGTTACACAATAAAAGCCAATATCTTTACTTTAGTGAATGCAGAATACAAATTTGTACAACAATCTCTAGCATAATATCTTAGTCATTCAATAAAAAGTTCACTAGAATATTTATTGTATAATGAAGATAAAACAACACATTCAAGGGAAATATAATGCAGATTAACTTAAAGTTCTCTCTCATGTTTTACTCTTTTTTTGTTGTCTTTTTTTTCTCCTTTTTTGAAACTTCTTGTTTCAGTTATGGCAACAAAGTCCAGCTTGTGCCGCCAAACGGTTTGAGCGTCCAAACCGCAAACAGCTTCTTGAAGTGAACTAGTAACTACAAACAATTACCAAATACATAATTCTGATTTAGAAAAAGCCATAAAGCAAAGCAGTGTACTCTTGCACAGCAAAGTGAAGAAAGTACGCAACAAACAATTGTTGTTTCCTCTTTATCCCTTCCTTTCACATTCAACAGTTTGTGACACAGCACTCCGAGCCAAAGGAACGGCCTCCTCTTCAGATCTCTTATGTATTTCTCACGTGCACTTCTAGGGTGATTTGTTTTGATGGAGTCAAAATGCGATGAGTGATATCATATTTGATTCCGAACACCAGCAACTCTTTGGAATAAGGCTCTAATTGTGCATGTAGCAGAGAAACTCCCTGATTCCTAATCAAGCACTAATGTTGAGTGTTTGTGTGTGCATTCATTGCAGTTGGAAAATCCTGCATGGTTTGAACCCGCAGTGCGTTCGTAACACTGGGCTGGCATTATTGCTTGTCTACCCTGAAAAGCTTTGATTGCGATCAACTCTAAATGATTTCGACAGACATCGTAAAACTTTCTAATGGGTGGTTCAATTCGGCTGAGACATCAAAGCTTGTACATCTGAGATTAAATCTAAAGCTATACCTAAAGCATGTTCGCATGGCTCTTGCGGTTCTCATATTTTAGTCAGTGTGCCTTTATACGTAACCGGAAAAGGATAGTTCACCAAAAATTTGAATTTTGATCAATTTGAGTTGTTTTTATACTTGTAAAAACATCTTTTGTGCTCCATAAATCCATGCAAGTTTAGAACAAATGACAGAGTTTTCATTTTTGAGTGAACTATCTCTTTAATATGCAAGCACTTAAGGACAAAGGGTTAACAGTCGTTTTCTCACCTGCTCAGTAAAGAGCACTTTATTCATGAACTAGGCAACATTGTGTAATTAATGGACATGTGATAGTATAATATGCATGATTTAAGTTTAATTTTTTATTTTTATTAAAGGGATAGTTTGGCCAAAAATGGCAAATCTGTCATCTTCTGTTAAACTTAAAATATTTTGAAGAATGCGTGTGAACCAAACCTCCATAGCACGGTAAATAAATAGTATGGCGACCATTAAAGGTGCTGTATGTATGTTTTTGACTCTTCTTAAGCCAAAAAATAACATAATATGTTGGCAGATATTTAGAAAATATGTTATGTTTACACAACTGTTTCTCTGAAAACGAATGCTATAGCCATTAATTCTAGATTAATTAGATTTGGGACAGAATTGCAGTACCCATGTCAACCACCAGTGTTGCCAAGTCAGCGGAATTGGGCTACTTTAACACTGTTGCTGCGGGTTGTTTTTGATGTCTGCGGGTTAAATCGACCCCAACGACGTCATATTTAGCCCCTGAAATGCTAATTTACCAGGGGATTCCTGACAAAAAAAAAAATTGTATTTTATCCCCCAGAACGCAAATTTTGGCCTAGTTAGTTTAGGGCTCGTTTTGAGTAGCAATTGGGCAGGTTTTGTTGTGAAGCGAGGCTAGTCGCGTGTCCTCAATCTGTCCAGTCTGAGTAAGAGAAAGCGGTAGAAGTGGTTCTCTCCAATATTTTCAACCACTAGCTGTCAATCTTACATACTGCACCTTTAACTCTTTAGTTACAACCATTCTATAAAATGTCATTTATATAGGTTTGGAACAACTTGAGGGTGACTTAATGACTGAATTGTCATTTTTGGATGAACTATCCCTTTAAAAGTTCCACTTTTAATGTGAATGCTTTGTGTTTCTGGCTATGTGTGGGTTGGGGACTGCATAGATTAAAATCAGCTTATTGCCAGTTGCTGTGGTGCTCAAGAGGGCAGGGAGGTACGTACACACTGACCGAATACATAACAAATCTAAAGAGGAAAGCATCCGATGGCGAACTTGAAAATACAAACTTTTTTTTTTTGTTTAGTTTTTTTTGTGCAATCCAGTAGAGAGATCATATCCAAGTCAGTTTGCATTGTCTAGTATTTCCATCTTTAGCTGCTGAATCCCCTGACGCTTTGCCACCTGAGGGGGCAGTGAGGTGTGATGCAAGCCGGAGGCCACTGCTACCAGACGTTTGTGCCACACAAACAAACAGCCACGCATGAAGAGATATGCACACAGAGAGCGAAACGCAACGGCGGAGAGAGCTACAGCGCCCCCTCTTGTCCAGCAATACAGAACGGATGCCTCCTTAAGGTGTCTCCTTTACATTAGGATCTGTAGATGAGCCAATTCACAAAATAAGTGGAAAGGTGTTCTGTACATAGTATGCCATGTATGTATTGGGGTTATGGTATTTACAATATACGAAATGAATTTAGTAACAGGGTTTGAAGGAAATTGGGGGAATGTCTGTAAAGAGAAATGTGTCTTGGATATCAATGAATAGTGCATCTAAGCCGTGATGGGTTAAAGTAGGCAGTGTATTCAGCAGCTGCAGGCTAATCCCTCACAAAACAGTTGTAAAAAAAAAAAGCAACCATAGTTGTTTTCTTTTTTCTTCTTAGCATGACGAGTATCATTACAAAACAAAATAAAGACAGCTGAGCTTGAATCATACAGCTCTGTTGTTACAATTTTCTTATGGACAGACATTCACCACCATTAAAGGGTAAACGACCCAAAAACGACCTTCTAGGAAAAAAAAAACAAAACCAAACAAACACTTTGATTATTACCAATAATAGTCAGATTTGAAGAAAGTACAGTATAGTTAACAAAATAGTAAATATTAACCAGTGAATACTCTACTTAATAAGGATCTCGCCTTGTAAACTTGGCAGTAATCCACAAAAATATACTTTTTTCTTGAATCTGGTGAAGGTACAATACATACGTACTTACACCAAAAGTGATATATATTAAAGTCGCTATGTACATAACAAAAAAAAGAAAAAGGTTTGGCTCAAATCTTTAATTTACAAACAGAACAGCAAGTGTTCATGGCTTTAGATATCGTTTCAAGATCTGCTTTGCATGTTAATCGTTTTCCAATGCTTGTAACAACGCACACTATGACAGAACTAATATGAAACAAACATCGAGAGAGAAATGCTGAAAATTCCCAACCTACAGTACGACAAAATTACATAGAGGCTTTGGCTTGCGTTACCATTGAGTTGTTGGAGCTGCATGAATGTACAATGACTTGCTATCGTCTCTAAATCGACTGGGCTACCTCTCTTTTCCTCCCACTTGTTAAAAAAGGATTGAACGCTTATTATTATTACTATTAATTTAGAGACATTTTCATTTCTTGCACTTAATGTCTAAACTGAGGTAAAATGTGATCTCATTTTAGATACAAGCCTTCCCCCGTAAAACTGATCCAAATCTATCATCAAATACCTTTAAATAAATTAATAAGTGACATACTTCATATAAGGGCGAGTGCAGATACAGATTGTTTAATACATGAGCCCAGCAGGCAGGAGCCTTCGGACAGAAAGCCGCCCCTAAACTTTCTTTGATTGTTTGCAAAATCAACAGCGAAAACAGCTACGAGTGTCAAACTGCACCAGTGACGACAAAAATCGAAAATTTTTTCTTCATACATTGGACTCTCGCACAATGCAATTTGCATCAAGTACCTGATAACACCTGTTTGTTTGAGTACATCATTCATTCTGACTGCTTGACTTGAGATTTTCTCTCTCTCTCTCTCTCTCTCTCTCTCATCTCTCTCTCTCTCCACTCATCTGCTTGATTTCGATATGTCAGGACATTTTCGATTTCTTTCCCCGTCCACCTACTTACAAAAAAAGTGAAATGACGTTAAATTATAACAATAGAATAATAACAATAATGACCCTCCCTGCTGTCACTCCTCTCTCTCCCTTTCCTACCCTGCCCAGCCCTGCGTGTGACTGACTGGCTGTCAGGCTCCGGACAGCTTTATGTCACCCAGGTGTCCATGCGCATGCGCTTGACCGTGGGGCTCTCCCTCTCCTCGGCCCCAGAGGCCGGGGGTCGCCCCAGGCCGAGCGGGGAGTGGAAATCGGGCCGGTGATCCTCTCGGTCGCTTCCGTCGTAGGAGGAGCAGGAGGAGCTGAGGCTGTCGACGGGCGAGCGGCCCATGTCGGGACGGCCGGAGGGGGTCTGCTGCTGCTGGGGTGGGAAGCCGGATGGGGTGATACGCTCGCGTGGAGGAGAGATGGGCTCGGATTTGATGTTGAGATTATGGCTGGTGTTGATGGAGAGATTCGAGCCCTGAGGTAAGTGACCGCCACCTCTGAACAAAGAGAGCAAATGACAAAATGAAATTTAGTACAAATGCATAAAACTACGGACTGCTAAAATTCCTAAACTCAGCAGCTACTACAGTATGTGACGCTAACACAGAGACCCAGATAGCCCAGTAATAATATCCCACCCTCCATCTGTTTACTCGACGGCGCTTGCAGCAATAACAGCACCTGAATCATTTTAGAGGGTGGTATCTAATTAGAGCATGCCTGGCAGAATGTGACGAAAACAGTTCAGTAATGTTTTGATGGCACAACCACTGAGTTTAAATAAAAGCCTTCATTCACAGGCTCTGAAAACATAACATTTTATTTTTTTGTAGTCTGTTTTTTTTTCTGTCTGTGAGTCATGCACTCTGCTGTTACAGAGAAACTATACAAACATATACTTATATAAATGTATAATCCCTTTACAGTTGTTTTGCTGCCATCTATCTATCTATCTATCTATCTATCCCAACCTTTTATATGTATATACAATAATCTATAAATCCAACCTTCTATCTATCTATCTATCTATCTATCTATCTATCTATCTATCTATCTATCAGCTACTGATCAGTCAGTCTATCTATCCATCCATCCATCTTTTACTTTTACTGTCTTTGAAGTTTTTTTACTGTCTTTAAAAATGCTATCATGACAAATATTTATTACATTTTTTAATCATTAAAAATCTTAATTGAATATGCCCTGATCGTTCATAAAATCTTTTTTTTTCTTTTGTTATTATTATTATTGTATGTGTTTTGTTCTTTTTCTTTTTGTTTGTTGCTTATTGTAAAGTGAAAAACTTAAAAATACTAAAACAACAACAACAACAACAACAAAAACATTGAAAAATAGGTAAATACCTAAAATAGGTTTCAGTAGGTGAAATGTGTAATATTTGGGCTTCAAAAAAATATTTTCTCACTGAATGTCTTTAAAACAAGATACATTTACTTGAGAAGCTGTTAATAAAGTGCAAACCAATAGCCCCACCCTAACCTCATGCCACTGGTTGTTGTCTAATATTATAACATAATATTAGCAATCCATCCTCCATTACACTTTTTAGGAAAAAAAAACATATGGCAGCTAAGACTGCATTTGACCCCGAGTCTGGCCACATTAGTTAGTGTTCTGCAAACCTGTGTGTGTGTGTGCTTGTGTGCGACTGCGCACATCTATGTTACTCACACCAGCGAGCTGAGAGCTGCCTGGCCCAGTTGATGCTGTTGCCATGCCGACACTGAGCCTATAGAGAGCCCTGGAGAGCCAAAGCCTTGCAGAGAGGAGAGCTCAGCACTGCTCAGGGAGTATTCTAGAGCAAAACAACACAACAACAATCAACAACAGAGTTTATGAGTCACTCAAACACCTCTGCACTCAAGCGTTTCAAGTATTTTTGATATGCATTGAGCTTGGAGCCGGATGATGTCACGAATTGTAGTGTCTTCCTTTTTTTTTTTCATTAAGCCACTCAGAGAAGAACAAAATTAAATCAAACTATGAACGAATGCATACATTACAAAGCAAAGAATTACTTTTTATACTCACCAGAGTTGTAGGCAGTGGGCATGCCTGAGTAGACCAGGCCTTGTGGTGGCAGACTCGGGGTGGTGACAGAGACCACCGGTGTGGCCAGAGGCTGGGTCGACTGGGAACTGCTTATCCTCTGGGTATTCTGCATAAAGGGCCAAATACATCCAATTAATGAGATAAAAATCTCACCACAGACATACATGCATACAACCATGCGAAGCACTGTCCTCAAAATAGTGTGATTTGCTGGAAATGATGTGGTAGTACCAGTTTGCACCAACAAGGGGCACTGCAGATTCATTCTAGTTAAAAATCAATTTTTTTGCAGGTTGTTGTCAGTCAAACAGCTTTAAATCAGAAGTCTTATTAAATATAAGACACTACAGAATGGTTTATAAACTGTATATGGTCTATACAAGGTCACTGCTATTTTTTGCTAAGGAATATGAAATAATCTACTCTTAAGCACATGGATATACACTGACGTTCAAAAGTTTGGGATCAGTAAGATGTTTTTTTAAAAAGTCTTTCTGCTCATCAAGGTTGTGTTTATCTGATTTAAAATAGAGAAAACAATACAGTAATATTGTGAAACATTATTGATATTTAAAATGGTAGTATTCTATTTTAATATACTTTAAAATAGAATTTATTCCTGTGATGTGCAAAGCTGAATTTTCAGCATCATTACTCTAGTCTTAAGTGTCACATGATCCTTCAGAAATCATTCTAATATGCCGATGTATTATCAATGTTGGAACTTTTTATTCAAAGAATCAAAGGAAAACAAGTATCACATGTTCCAAAAAAATATTAAGAGGCACAGCTGTTTTCAACATTGACAATAAATCAGCATATTAAAATGCATAAAAGCATATTTCTGAAGGATTGTGTGGCTCTGAAGACTGGAGTAATTGCTGATGAAATATTAACTTTGCATCACAGAAATAAATTGCAATAATATTTCATAATATTACTTTTTTGTCTGTATTGTTTATCAAATAAATGTAACTTCAGTGACTTCTTTTAATAACGTTAAAAATTGTACTGATCCCAAATTGCTGAACGTCATTGTATATCGGCAAATGCACAAACACATTCATAGACAAGAAAACAAAATACCTTACATGGGACATCTGATTATTTAGTCTAAAAAATGTTCTAAATGTTCAAAAATGTAACTTTTTCCTGTCTGAACAGTTTCCAAACAGTTTCCATGGGAAAAAAATTGCTCAGAGCTTGCTTATTCAAAGCTCTGGGACTTATTGGACATGTCAGTTTAGAAATCAGGTTTGTAGAAGATGTTTTTACTAAAATACCTTAGGAGAAATAAAAAGAAATAAACAATTATTTCCACAGAGTAAGAGTTACACAATTACGTGGTAGAATTGGCTGAGAAATATTTGAGTTCATATTGAAAAGTTTTGATTTTAGACTTAAATCTTGATAAATCCGAGCACAGTTTGAGACACAGTTGTGGTCTCTACTGAAACTCTAAAGAGGTGCAAGATAAATTTAGTCTTTTTTTCTCCAGAGAAAATGAAAGGCAGCAGACTTGAGGAAACATCTTAAATTGCTCTCTATTTAATGTCACTGCTGTTCAGGAGAAAGAACTGGTATTAATATTAAAGATATTAAAGAGATCCAATTTTATTTACTGGAATCCGAAAATGTGTTATCCAGATAGCATCCAGCATGCAGTGAAATTACATAGTCACCCCAAGCCAAACGTGTGTACATGCAGTCCACACACACACACACACACACACACACTTATGTGCACACACATTTGGGAATACCAGGTACACACACTTACACACTCAGAAAAAACTTCAAACTTTAATTTAGAGCAATTTTGCTCAGTTTTACATTAGCTGAGGTAGATGAATATTCAGTCTACACAGAGTTTAAGTGGGACATTTTGTACAGTCTCTCAAAAAAAAGTAAACCGTTTAAAAAATATACATTACTAACGTTGTTTTACTTTAAGCGCTTCATAACAACAGTGATACCAGTACTTATTTAACCCTGGATTTGTTTCAGTATTGTAAAATACATTCGCATTAGTTTCTTTTGCAAGTGAAAATATTCTCTGACAGCATTTGGCATTCTCCTCAGCTGATGACATCATTTTGGACTCAGTTCCATTTAACCAACATCATCATAAGTAAAGCAATCACAGCCCAGGCCAAAAAACAAGATGCACAAGAGAATAAGAATTTGGGTGATGCTCAAATATGTTTTATGCGGATTGTGTTTCTTAACATTTTGCTTTGATTGATTCATTATTGATTTGATATTAAAACTAACAGTATGGAAATATTAGATAATTACTGATGATGGCATCTTTGTGGATTTTATGGATTCACCATTCTCTTTTCTTCGAATACACCCACAACACTCTTCCTGTAGCCCAAACACATACACATACATTTCTGAACATACTGTGGGTCTTTAAACTTCCTTAAAAAGGCTCAAAACATGCAGTGTGAGTCACACACAACGCAGACCAGACATCCCATGAGTTCATCCAGTTCATGTTGGGTTTAGTCGATCTTCATCTCAAGCAGTGGAGTCATTTCTCTAAGCTGAGTGTGGTGATTTTGAAACCAAACTGAAAGCTTATCAGCCTTCTCAAGGCATTCTGTGAAACTCACCAACTCCATCTCTTCTTCCTCCGACTGCTTCCAACAGAAAAGAGCAGACAAAGCTGTCAGTAAAGAGCCAGGTGGCATACCTAAAGCTCAGCAGGGTCAACCCACCGTTCTCACCAGGATGTGTCTTTAAACTAACTTATTCAAATTCACAGACTGAAGCGTGAACCGAACGCTGCCTCGGGTTACTTGCAATAAAACTGGAAATTCAAATTCAGAGTCAAATTCAAATGAAAAGTCAAATTTGTTGGCACTAAATATACAACGTTTTCATTGCCTCATGGCCATGTGGTTTGTCCGACACAGCAATTAGGTAAATGTAAGATGACTTCCAGTGCAAAATCCTGAACAAAGGAAGATTAGCAGTGAAGTAAGAGAGAATTATTGTGGGGCTAGAGAGGGAAGAAAATCACTGAGGAGCTTGACCTCACAGCTAGGATGTTCTTAACCTTTCACCTCAGACACTCATCCATACAAGAGTTTGTGTGTCCAATAGCTCCATCAATCACTGTGCATCCATTGGCAGAATCCTCCACTTGCCTTAATTGATTATTTTCAAGAAGGGAACAGCAAACCCTAGGCTAAATGAGAGGTAGAAAAAGTAGCTAATAACTCATGAGAATCTAAAAATGTATATATATATATATATATATATATATATATATATATATATTATAAGAGTAATTAATGAGAGAATTTGCATTTTTTTGCTGAACTCTATCTTTAACTTGTATTTAATATTTATTTTTCATTTCATTATATATGTAAAAAATATTTATTTGGAACTTTGAAGATATATTTTATTATTTAAAATAGTGACGTCAATCCAAATTGCATAATTCATTTTTTGTTCCTGTTCTCTCTCTGGTGATTAAAAGTTGAAGAAATAGGTGGGTGATAATAGACTACCTGTCTGTTTTTTTCCTAAGTGCTAGACAACACTGTGATCCACAGCTTCTTTCTATGTATATAATCATTCATTACTTGAAACTTCTGCGTCATACTTTCGGCCCAAGCAAGAAAAATCTCATCCGAGAGCTTTCTGATCCTACATAGGACAGCACCGCAACTATGACATCAGTGGTTCAACCGTAATGTTATGAAGCTACGAGAAAACTTTTTAAAAAGAATGACTTTTTATCAGTCTTCAAAGTGGTATGCGGTGAATGAACGGCGGAGACTGACACAGAAGGGAAGAAACTGTTAAAGTTGTTACTTTTGTTTTCTTTGCGCATAAGAAGTATTCTCGTAGCTTCATAACATTAAGGTTGAACCACTAGCCATGTTTCCATTGCCTTCTTTTTATGCACATTTTAAAGTATGGCATCAGAAAAGAGTGACGGAAATGCCCAAAATCCCTTGATTCGCAAAAAAGTTTTTACGCTCACTTAAGGTGTTTTTTGAATTTTGCAAAAAATGGTTAATGCGAATAATAAGACACAATTTCTAACATATTAAAAATGATTATATTCAGTGGCTTGTCCTACTTTTCTTAGTGATATTTAGTGCCAGTTTACCAGGAAGCGACAATTTTGTTCTCTTTGTCTCATTGGATAGAAACGATGCTTATTTGCTTTTCCAAATTTTTACTGATGTTACAAGGACTATTTTAACAATGTCCTTACTACCTTTCTGGGCCTTGAATGTGATTGTTGCATTGCTGTCCATGCAGCATCAGGAAGCTCTCGGATTTCATCAAAAACGTATTTATTTGCGTCCCAAAGATAAACAAAGGTCTTATGGATTTGGAACAACAAGAGGGTGAGTAATTAATGACAGAATTTTTATTTTTGGGTGAACTACCTATACAATTCTCATCTCTTATCATGTGCATACATCCCTTTGTTCAAAGCCAAATGACAATATAGAGTTGTACAGTATTGAGGACGTTGCGCTTTCTTCTAAGTAGTGCCGGGCCAGTGCTGTCTTAATACCAGCACTCAATCAATAACAGTGGGGAGACACGACAAGGGCGACAAGATATTATCTGGCTCACACTCTGGGCTTCTGATTAAGCCTTCATCCCCACTCTGTCACACTGCGATGTGATTAATTTAATACCATTATGTTCTAATGACAGCCTGTCTGCAGGCACACTCACAGGCCCTGCCTTAGTCTGTCTGAGGCAGTTCATTCACACACACACACACACACACACAAAAAGGACACTCACCATATACGCAAATATATACACAAATGAATAATCCTCTGGGCTTCTTACTACTGATGACTTCAGATGCCATGAGCTTGGCAAGTGGGATATGTTTTGATTCATTGCGGGTAAGAAACTGTACCGCTTCCAGATGCTGGCGTGGTATTCCATACACTCGCATGCATATGTATATTTACGCTGAGCTAAGAGAGCCCTGCATAACCTCAGAGTAGGATTCTATACACGCAATGAGCGGCATCTACAGTTGAAACGAACAAATTATTGACCATATTTAAACATAATAATAATATTCCTTTTTTTCTGCATTCCATTTTATATTTAAGTGATTAATGAGGCTGACAGCCGGGTGTAGCCTCAGGTGCCGAATGTGGCCAGAGCTCTCTGCACCTTAATTATAATCATTTGAGAGGCCCTCTAATTTCTAAATGAATAATAGAACGAGTGAGGGTACCTGGATTTCGGATATTCGGCTCCACCGCTCTGCTTGTCGTGTAACTGTAAGTATTTTAGTTTCATTTCACTTAAACCTTTGCGTGTGCTGAAGCAACAAACTTGTGGATGTGTGCGTGAAGAATCAATTCTTCCATACTCACCAGGGGTGGCATCATGCCCTTGCTGGATGGGGGGATGACGACTCTCAAGTCTGGCTTGCGGCTACCGATGCCCATGTTGCCCCCCGGTGGCGGCGGTGACTTCGCAGGCATGACTTTACCAAGCCCGTTCCCGCTGGGTGTACCCAGAAGCCCCGGCGAGCCCCTCGGGTTAACGAAGCCGTTTCCTGCTGAGACACACATACGGGCGTAAAGCATCATGGGATTGTGCTCTAATCGACCAATCCCCAACAGCCATCAGTCGATCGGACGACATGCCATTTCCCAGCTGCAGTCGTAGCATCTCATAGCACGCAACGTTAAGTGTTCCTGGCCCTCTGGGAAAGTTCTAATAAGACTCTGGTAATTATCCCACACATTGACGAAAATAAAACATAAATTTTGAAATTGATGAGCCTTTGGTTCTGTTGGTGTACAATGGCGTCAAAGCTGTCTTTGTGTGTCCCAGGATGAGGAAAGCAATTCAGTTTAACAAATGTAGTGTGACTTGAGCTCTTTAAGAAGGAATGGCTAAAGTCATTACAACTGAGTGCAGCCATTCACTGCTATCAAAGGCAATTAAAGTGCCATTTTGGAGAAGAAATCTAAAAACTTTGGTGGGGTGTCAATGGTATGTTTACATCTGCCGTACTTTGCTATTCCTAGTTTCTAGTTCCTACTTTTATTGGGAACTTTTTCCCGCTGAATCGGGATACATTTTAAATGTCCATGTTAAATGTTAGCACATGCTGTAATGACCCAAAAAACACAATGAGAGGAACCCAGCGCCAGTCTGTGGAACGTCAACAACAAATCCTGAAAAGTTTGTGCGTGAATGATGTCATCACACGAGAACGAACAGGCTAATCCATCAAGTCTGCACCTGACTGACCTCACACCCCTATACTATATATATTGCGGGTTTCTGGTTTCATGTGAACGTCAGAGCTTTACAAAGATGTCTTTCTACCATCTGCTGGCCCACATTGTTAGCAAGTTCCTTCACACAACCATCTGAAAAATTCTCTAACAATCATGGGTCATTTACCCACACAATGTGTAACCTCCAAAGACAAACACAGGAATTACAATTGGCCGGCGTTCAAACCCAACAGCACAATCACCCCTAAGCTCTCCGTTTTCTCTCGTCAGTATGAAAAATGCTGAGCAACCACCAAACAACAACCATCAGGCAAATAAGTGCGACGTCTTTTGGTTTTCAAAAAAGGTCCATTTCAATTCCATTTGCTTGGAACTGTGCATACACCAAAGTGCAATGTCATTTCCGTGTGTTTTTCTCCATAACAGCAGCCTGATTAAATGTTAGTCATGGGGCTTTTTCTGCCCCCCACCCAAGGCTCATTTCCTGTGGGACAGCGAGAGAGAAGGCCATCATCAGAGAGACAGAGAGCAGAGACATGCACTTACTGTGTCTCCGTTAAAACACGCCTCTGCTGAGAGCGACACGTATACGTAATGCTCACAGCTCAATTTTTAATACTTGCTTTTTATTTCTGGGCTATATCTATAGACAGGAAACCATCAAAATAAGTGGGTTCAGGAAATGATCCAAGCAAGATTTTAACTTGAGTCACCCGCACATACAATGTGTCAAAATGCAAGTTCACCACTCACAATGTTGTTGAGACAACTTACACGATTGTAAGCGAATCACCGCTGAAGCTAAATCACGCAGTTATTTGTTTTCTAACTTCCAAAACTCATTGACTAACAAACAAAAGCAAACTTTTTGTGGGCTGTAATTAAAAACTTGAATCACTTGTCTGAGAATAATAAATATCTTTCGTGAAACTTGGCAAGTAGAAAATGAACATTTATTCATTCTGCAGATGCTTTCATTCAAAGTGACACAGAAAAATAGGAATAATTAAACACAAGTGGAAGCAGAAATGTGTAATGCATACATAAGGATGAATATAAACATATAATATGTGACCCTTGACCACAAAATTAGTCATTAATACCACAGGTATATTTGTAGCAATAGCCAACAATACATTGTATGGGTAAAAATTATCGATTTTTCTTTTATGCCAAAAATCATTAGGATATTAAGTAAAGATCATGTTTCATGAAGATATTTTGTCAATTCCCTTGTGTAAATATAGCAAAACTTAATTTTTGATTAGAAATATGCATTGCTAAGAACTTCATTTAGACAACCCTCAGATGTATCTCGTCCAAATATTGTCCTATTCCAACAAAATAAATCTTAATTTAAAAAATGTTTATGACACTTGTCTAATAAATAATTGAACTGCATAATTTGATTTACACTGATTTACAGTGCATTTCAAATTATTTAAGTTTATAAATTCCATTTATATTTGAATTTGTAATATTTTAGTCAAAAAGCACAGCTGGCATTTTTTTTAGAACCTGTGATATTTTTCAGAATTCTTTGATGAATAAAAAGCTAAAATGAACAGCATTTATTCAAAATAGAAATCTTTTCTAACAATATAAGTGCATTCAATATATTTATATTATTCAATCTTAGAACTCAGCATACACTGCTGTTCAAAAGTTTTTTAATGTTTTTTAAATTACATTTAAAAAGTAATATCATGAAATATTATTGTAATTTAAAATAACAGTTTGCTATTTTAATATACTTTAAAATATAATTTATTTCGTGATGCAGCACTGAATTTTCATCAGCCAACACTTCAGTCTTCAGAGTCGCATGATCCTTCAGAAATCATTCTAATATGCTGCTTTATTATTAGAATTATCCAAGTTATGCTGACCTGTGATACATTTTTAGGATTCTTTGATGAATAAAAAGACAAAAAGAACAGCATGTATTCAAAATATAAATCTTTTCTAACAATAGTATCACTTTTTTATCAATTGAACACATCCTTGCTGAATAAAAGTATAAATTTCTTTCAGAAAATAAAAGAATAAAAATGTACTGACCTCAAACTTTTAAATGGTAGTGCATATTGTTAAAAAAAAAGATTTATATTTTGAATAAATGCTGTTCTTTTTAACGTTTCATTCATCAAAGAATATACTAAAAGTATCACAGCAGCACAAAGGTTTCAAACTTGATAATAAATCAGCATATTAGAATGATTTTTGAAGGATCGTGTCACACTAAACACTGGAGTAATGATGCTGAAAATTCAGCTTTGCATCACAGGAATAAATTCTATTTTAAAGAATATAAAAATAGAAAACCAGTTTAAAAAAATGTTGTTGTTTTTTTGTATTTTTAATCAAATAAACGCAGCCTTGATGAGCATAAGAGACTCCAAACGATCCCAAATGTTTGATGACTAAATACAGAAAACAGCACTGATGAAGAATAAGTAGGTGTATCTTCATTTTTGACTGGTACTGTAAATGTTTATTCAATTGACAGGAAATATAAGATGAATGTGAGCGCTGTGTGTGTGAACCTGTAGTGAGAGGGAGGAAAATGTCTTGTAATTACTGTAAAAAAGCACAGCGGCAGTGCATTACTCTGATAATGATCAAAAGGAGGGAGGATGATATCATTACGTTGAAATGCTCCCAATTTCTGAAAAAGGCGCCTGTTCTCGAAAAGGCGGAATGTGTAACTGAGGCCCTACTGAGACATAAGCTGCTCTGATTCTGAGCTGTAACCAGCGTCCCCACCCCTCGTGCTCTTCAAACACCATGTCTATGTAAGTCGCACATTGAATCCTCTCATACCGAACAGAGCGAACCCAGCGTCACAATTCCTAAATGAACACCAAATACAGAAGAGTAATGCCTTATTACATCTCTGTCTTAAACAATGCTGCTCACCCTCAAAAAACAAGTCTCTCGCTCAGCTCTGAGTAAGGCATGATCCTATCGGGAGTGTGGTTACATAATGACCCGCTTTTACAAAACAAATAATTTGTTTCTTTTCAAAGCGAGGCTGTTTTGATAGAAGTCCTAACCATTTAGAAGTCATCATTACCTTGAGCAACGTAGTGTCTTCAAAGGGACAAAGTATGCATGAATGAGGAAAGACTAATGGATTTCAGAATCAAAGCTTCGCCTCCCTAATAGATTAAGAGGAACAGAGTCCAAATTCTAATTATAGTCTTAATTAATGAGGCTGAACAGTACCTCTTTAACGGGTGCAGCCATATTGTTTTGGCTCTGGAAATCATGCACAGGAACAATGTGAGCTGGGAAAAGAGTTCCAACTGTTGATGCCAAAAAGAAAAAAAAATCCAATTCGTATTTTACTTGGAGAGCCCTTTTGAACAAAAAATAAATATCATTTGTAATACCTCCATGAGGAATCCGAGGCATAAGTGCTCTTTCGAGAAACATTCTTTTGACACACAAACAGGGTTTTAAATTGCTCCTCAGCAGTCTGTGATTCTTCAGTATTAATGAAGGAAGCTGTGTAGCTTCTAGGCACATTGCATAACGGAGATACAACTCCACTCTCATTTTTAAGGCCCTGAACGGCCAAAAAGCACATCTGGGCACACTACTCCAAACCGAATTCGAGATGGCCTCAAAGATGGGCTCATCAGATTGCTAATTGGTGCTCATCAGAACACAAATGATGTATTTCTGGAACCATTATGTTTGCATCACTTCCTCTTTGTGCACGATCACGCATTGTGAACTTTGGCGTAATCTGCAAAGCTGAGAGCTTGCTTTTGTCAGCTTGAATAAGGTGTCTTTAACACATCGACTCGTAGTGCCAAATTTATTGCAATGCACTAATTGAAAGTGTGGGATCTGCTTCTCTAATGTATCAGCCACACCTCTGTGATCCCTTGATGGAAGCACATCTAACTTTACAAGACTTCACATTCTTTCACTTTTAATTAAATTAAGTTGCACATACTTGAACATATTGAATATATGGCAATTTAGCTCTTTAAGACTCCAGTGTTATCGGAAAACACAAGGTCCTAACGTGTTACAGACTCGTGGTTATCCAATTCTGAAGCACAAACCCTTACACAGACCTTAGAAGTGGTGCTGTTAAGATAGAGATGATCGAAAGATCTCTTGGATCAAAGGAGATTGAGCACAAAGCATCGAGGACTAGTTCACCTTCTGGAGTTGTGGGCTCTTCAGCCATAAGTGGTTTTGTGCTGGGCTGTCTCCATTCTGCATTTACACACACAGAAATAAACATCACACAGAATTCACAGAATGTGTGCGTAAGGAACCAGGACAGACGTTAAATATGCTGGGACAACTGACTAAAATGGAACTAAATTTAGAGAGGACTGATAATGCCCACTTTGAACTATACGTTGCTTCGTTCAGTTTTTTTTTTAAATAAAAAAAAATAAAAATAAAAAAAGTTATCATAAACATCTTATCTTAAACACTGTTTAAGTTAAATATTCATTTAGATAATTCAAAAATAATTTCAATAATATATACAATAAGAAAAATTAGATTAATAATAATAGAAATAACTGATATATAATAAAATAAAAATATACAAATATATAATACATTAAAAAATAAAATAATACAAAATGAAAATAAAATATCAAATAATACTAAATAAACATAAAATAATTAATCCATCAATGACATTTTGGTATACTTTGTATAACCACTGCTTTAGTGGTAATAAGTTAAATAAGTTAAATATTCATTTAGATAATGCAATAATAATTTAAATGATACATACAGTAATAAAATATATATATATCAATAATAATCAAAACTATTTATATCTAATAAAATAAAAAATACACAAATATATAATACATAAAAAATATAAACATATAATACATAAAAAATGTAAAATTAAATCAAATAAGTTAAAAAAGTTATGTTAAAAAAGTTATCTTAATTTAAAACACTGTTTAAGTTAAATATGTATTTAGATAATTAAAAAATAATTTCAATAATACATACAATAAGAAATAGACCAATAATAATAAAAACAATTGATATCTAATAAAATCAAAATATACAAATATATAATATATAAAAAAAGTCTAAAATAAAATATAAAATAATACAAAATAAAAATATAAAATAATTATATTTTAAACATTTTGTTATACTTTGTATAACCACTGCTTTAGTGGTTGTAAATTAAATAAGTTAAATATTCATTTAGATAATTCATGAATAATTTAAATGATACATACAATAATAAAAATTATATCAATAATAACAAAAACAATTTATATATAATAAAATAAAAAAATATATACAAATATATAATACATTAAAAAATCTAAATGAAATGAAAATGAAATGGAAAAAAAAAAAAAAAAAAAAAAAAAATAAAAAAAAAAAAAAAAAATATATATATATATATATATATATATATATATATATATATCTATACACACACACACACACACATAAAAATAAAATAAAATAAATCCATCAACGACACATTTTGTATAACCGCTGCTTAAGTCTGGGTCTAGATCGATATGAAAAATTCACCATGTGGGAAAAGATATTCTTCTTATTTGCGTCAATACAAAAAAACAGTGCCAATGATTTGTTAGTCAACAATGAGATCTGGGTAATTTGAGGGAAACTAGGCCTTCTGTTCCCTGCTAAAGTCAACAGCAAAATAAAATCTGAAACGAAAATGATCCGAAACCAAACATTCTGCTGGAACCGTGCTGAGCTTCCACATCAGAGAACTCTGAGAGAAAACCAAGCCATTTTGTTTCACAGTGCTGATGATTCATCCTGACCTCCAGCAACTGTACATAGTTAGGTAACACCGAAACGCTAAAAAAGAGAAAGAATTGTGCTACAACACGAGCCTGATATTTCACGAACAAAAAGATTCATTTGCACCCCAGCTGGGCATGTCAACATGATGAAAAAGCTTTCTTTCCCTGAAGAGGAGAGCCGGTGTATGTGCTTGGATTAACGCTTGGATCCTCTTCGCCATTCCTTTGGCTTAACTGGTGATCAGAGCATTGCGCTGAACTCATTCAGGCAATATGAGGTCGCTCTACACAGGGGAGAGAGCAGAAGAAGAGTGCTGTGAGCCGCATTCCTGCAGGCTCTGCTCTGAGATGTCCCTGCTCCCCCAGTGCCTTCTGCTTGTGAAAAATCAGAAGTATGCAAGGAATGGCCATCTGACAGGAGCACTGAAGTGGTTCCTCTCCAAGGCAGCCACGCTGGTCGAGGCTGTTTGGAACAAACAACAGCTGCGTTATGTGATCACAGATCCAAAGACTCCGCTATGTGACCACAGAGCCAAAGGCCTGAGACCTCTGGGCACACGCTCCTCGCCACACCCCATAATGCCACTGCCAACTAAGCACTGTACGTCCAGTACCTTCAAATTCCCCCAGAAACTAGAGATGGGCTAAACTGGCTGTGGTCCCAAGTCTTTCCTGAATGAAAAGTAACGCAACTTCAATCGCATCATTTAAGGGTAATTAATAAATGAATTACACCATACAAAAGTACATCAATCAACAACAGGCTTAAACCTTCTTAAAATGTTGCTGTTTTAGGCATCCGAGATGACGGCAAAGACGCCAGCATTCCCATGGGCAGCACGGGGCGACGTCCATGCATAGATTCGCACACTCCATTTCTCTATCACTCATCTGCGACAGTTTCACGGGACTGCGTTCGCTCTCTCTGAGCTATATTTCGCTTCCCCCTCTCACTTCTGCTGCTAACTGTCTTCCTATGGGAAAAGTCTTTGCACACGCTCAAAGTCAAAAACGGGGGTTATATTGGCACCGTACTGTACAGGTCAAATTATCAAGTGAACTTAATAAGCACCTCATACAGATATTTCTGAAAATAATTTACACTATGCCGTTCAAAAGTTTGGGATCAGTACGATTTTTCATGTTTTTAAAGAAGTCTCTTATGCTCATCAAAGCTGGATTTATTTGATTAAAAATACACATTTTCAATTCTATTTTTTTCTATTTTTTTTTTTTTTTTTTTGAACCTGTGATACTTTTTTCGGGATTCTTTGATGAATAAAATGTTAAAGAGAACAGCATTTATTTATAATATAAGTCTTTTCTAACAATATACACTACCAGTTTGTGGTCAGTAATTTTTTTTCATTCTTTTTTTGAAATAAATAAATACTTTTATTCAGCGAGAATTTGTTAAATTGGTAAAAAGTGATACTTATATTGTTAGAAAAGATTTCTATTTTAAATAAATGCTGTTCTTTTTATTCATCAAAGAATCCTAAAAAAGTATCACAGGTTTCAAAAAAATATTTGGCAGCATAACTTGGATCATTCTAATAATAAAACAGCATATTAGAATGATTTCTGAAGGATCATGTGACCCTGGAGACTGAAGTTGTGGCTGATGAAAATTCAGTGCTGCGTCACAGAAATAAATGATATTTTAAAGTATATAAAAATAGCAAACTGTTATTTTAAATTGCAATAATATTTCATGATATTACTTTTTAAATGAAACTTTGCATAAGAGACTTCTTTGAAAAAACATTAAAAATCTTACTGATCCAAAAATTTGAACAGCAGTGTATGCTAAGGTTGTATAATATAGATATATTGAATATCACAGGTTCTAAAAAAAATGGCAGCTGTGCTTTTTTACAGTAAAACATTACAAATTCAAATATAATTGGAATTTATAAACTTAAATGATTTGAAATGCACTGTGAGTGTAAATCAAATTAAGCAGTTCAATTATTTATTAGAAAAGAGTCATAAGAGTACATTTTTTGAAATTGAAATTTATACATCATCTGAAAGCTGAATAAATAAGCTTTCCATTGATGTATGGTTTGGACAATATTTGGACGAGATACATCTTCGGGTGCAAAAAATAATCTAAATGATATCTTAGCAATGCATATTACTAATCAAAAATTAAGTTCTGATGTATTTACAGAAGGGAATTTACAAAATATCTTCATGAAACATGATCTTTACTTAATATCCTAATGATTTTTGGCATAAAAGAAAAATCTATCATTTTTACCCATACAATGTATTGTTGGCTATTGCTACAAATATACCTGTGGTATTAATGACTAATTTTGTGGTCAAGGGTCACATATTATATGTTTATGTTTTTATAAAAAAAAAGTGATAGTAAAGACTTATATTGTTAGAAAAGATGTAAATTTTGAATCAAGTTGTAACTTTTTATTCATCAAAGAATCCTGAAAAGCCTTCCAAAAAATTGTTAAATGCCATTTTAGCTTGTTTTTTGATCACTTATCTTTCAGCTCTTTCATCATGAGTCATTTTTCATGGGATTCATACCCAAGGATTCCACATTCTAAGTTCAATTCCATGCCGGCTGAGCAACCAAGCAAGCTTGTTACCTCCAGAAAGCAAAAAATTATAACTGTGTACGAAAACAATTACAAGTGCTCGCTGTTTTACCACCTCTAGTGTTCTTTTCTGTTGGTAACTGCAGTGATATGCACTTATTGGTAGATATTTTGCGTCTTGGTAAAAAACTGGCGGAAAAAATGACGGAAACGTAGCTGTGGGAACTTTTTCACATTTTTTATTTTTTTTTTACCAAACCTCAATGGCTGCATTAATAGCCAAGTTAACATTCCTCCAAAATATTGAATTCCGATTTAAATGGTGTAGATATTTTCGCATTATGATATAGCACTAATAGACTAAGCCCCGGGTGTCATTTATATCTAGCAACATCCTTGTTTCAAATCTCTAAATATTGATTCAACAGAGATCCGCTACTGTCGCAAAGGGACTATGCTAGTGGGGACTGGCTCATAAATGTCTGACAATTATTAAAAGACTGATGAGAGGCATTGGGAGCATAATAGCAATGAATTCTCCTCTATGTTACAGAAAAAGTACTCTGAGGTATTCATTACCAAAAAGCTCTGAGCGTTATACTGTACATGATCTCATAGGAGACTCAAAAGCCAATATCCTCTCTCACAGTGTACATTCAATCAAGTGAGTCTCAGACACTTAGCACTCAGTAAGAGCATATCTCTGCATGTGTGAGTCTGTGTGTAAGTGTAGTTGGCCAAAAGATGGTTAAATACCACCTGTCTCTGCCTCTCACCACCACAGAATGCTTATGACAGGTTGCCTGGTCATTGTGCACAACAGTCTTAAAGGGATGTCATGGTCCGAATGCTTGCAGGGTTCTGCTGGGTCAGGCATTTAGCAGGCTTACGCCAGCCGTATAAGGACTGCTACAGTACCAGGAAAACAGATGCACCTGTCAATAGGGGGAAGGAAACTCGAGGGGGCCGGGAGGGATGAAGGCAGGGGGCCGAGGCCTTAAAGGAAATGCTGAGTTTATTTACCTGCCTGTCTGAATCAGCTGCTGAAACACAGTTAACCGTTTCGTGCAAAGACTCAGGCACAGACAGAGCGGAACTTCTTGCTGAGCTGCATCTAATCTGCACCTGCACTACGTCTCATGTTCCTGGTTGATTTCCTGAATAATTTTTTCACAAAGAAAAACAAAAAACAGCAAATTAGGGCAGGGGGAATCTTCAAGATCATGCGAGAAAGCATGAATCTTACAGCCTGTTGTTCCAGAAGTCATGCTCTTGTGCTTGGGTGCTTTGTAATGTTGAAAAAGTAGCCCTAGTCTATCGCTGACATAGACAGAGCGGCCCACTGGAGTATGGAGGCAACCCTTGTATTTGTAACTGTCAGGAAGGAACAGTTGGACACATGACCTTGTGTGCGTCCTTGGTGACTTGACAGCGTGTGTACACACAAGCAGCGGGGCAGAGAGGCTTGCAGCTGCCGCCATTTTCCGTCATCACATGACTGTTTACACCCGCTCTATCAAACGCCCGAACTCACAAGTCAGCTCTGGCACGACTTAATGCTCTTCCATCTGGGTGGAAAATGCGGCTCGGAGGCCCGTGACACAACCTCTGAGGTTTTCTGTGAATGATAATTGTAATATGCTAATATTTTTTTTCATGAGAAGCCATAGAAAAACCCTTGATAATATCCTTCTGATGTCCTCATAAAGGGCAGAGTCACTTCAACATCCATCACTGGCTCATAACGGTTTGGCCTAGATTTCCAAATATCAAGAGAGAGAAGGGGGTGGTGTGCTCTACTGTAACATGCCAGTTATACTCTAAGAAGAGAAGTGATTGAGGGAGACCCGCTTATCTGGTCGCAGCGGTAAAAGATGGTGCTACTCCGTTAGGATGAAGAAAGAGGGCGACATATGTCTTTAAAATTATATCCGCTGTTACAAATCGACCATATCAATCATAAAAACAGGAAGCGGATTCAGAAACCCCTGCGAAGTGAAACATCTATTGACACAGGAGCTGATGCAGTCACCCCAGAGGACTTAGCCGCAGGGCTGGAGCCGACAACGCTCGGCACTGCGAGCTCTGTTAGGGTACCCAGCATGTCACCTAATGAGATGCACAAAATGAGATGATTAACCATCTGCATCTTTTATCTCCGAGTGTGTGGGTACATGTGTGTGACAGGCCAGCCTTCACACACAGCGTTCTGCTCCCTTTAGTGTGTCAAACACATTTCCATGTTGCAGAATTTTAAGGAGTGAAAGTGCTAACCCGCTAAAGCAAAAACACTATTGCTCACACTTTGGGATTTGAACAAATCTTTAATTCTAAATATTAAATTCTGGTATGTATCCTTGTACTACGGACATGAGTGATTACTCAAATCATTTATCTGACAAGTGATCTAACAACTTTCGCCTGCCAGACAATAAAATGTACAAAAAAAAAAAAAAAAAACTGCACTGAAGCAGAGACTCAGGTCATGAATAAAGACAATAACATACAGACTTTAAAGTGGGCCAGTAAACAGTAACAACCACCCAGAACACAACAGCAATCAATCATATTTATTTTTTGTCACCTAACTTGTTTTTGCACTGTATATCGGAACCTGTTATCGCCACCTCAATATACGATTACATGAACACAAACATAATCACTAGAACTGCTCTGAGAGTCACTTCATGAGTATTTTACATTTTCTTTTGAGAAAAACTATCGTCATATTACATACAAACAGAAACAGAACTTCGGTTTAACTTGAAGAAACTGTGACAGAAATGTATTACTTAATGTAATGATAGTACTACTACTACTAATACAATTGTTATTACAACATTATTTTTAAGTAATATTTACCAGAAAAATGTAAATACACATCCATGTATTTTTGACAAACAGAAATAAAACAATAAATATATCTATTTTTAAATAAAATAAACTAATTAGAGATGCTTTTGATTAATAACATTTAAAATGGAATCCCGAAAATCAATGGAAAATTGAATTTGGTAAAAATTAAGCTAAATCTGAGTAATTAAAAAAAACATATTTCCTAAGGGCCTTAAAAATTTTATTTTGGTTAAACTTCTAATACGTTTCATAATTTCAATTAATTAGAAATGCTTTTTATATTTTTAAATTAACTATTAAAACAAGATTAAAATGCAAATAAATAAAGAAATAAACAGAATACAGAAAAAATAAAATGCATTTCATAGGGCCTTACAAATATCATTTTGGTTATACTTTTAATAAATTGCTGTTAAACTGTGTAAGTTTAATGATTTAAATTAATTGTTTTTTGATTGATATTTTTACATTACAAATGTCCATTAAAAGTCCATTAACCTTTAAATTAAAAAATAATAATAATAATAATAATAAATAAAAATAAAAATAAAAATAGATTTCATAGGGCCCTATGTATGCAAAAAAAAGGTTTTGTAGTGATATATAAATATATAGTGTGTGTGTGTGTGTGTGTGTGTGTGTGTGTGTGTGTGTGTGTCTGTCTGTCTTAAACAAAGTCAACATATTAGAATTATTTCTGACGGCTCATGTTACATTGTAGACTGGAGTAATGGCTGCTGAAAATTCAGCTTTTTAAGATATATTACAATAGAAAACAGTGATTTTAAATTATTATAATATTGTACAATACTGATGTTTTTACTGTATTTGTGATCAAATAAATGCAGCCTTTACAAACATAAAAAAAAAAAAAAAAAAATCATACTGACCCCAAATTTTACAGCAGTTATGTATATCTCATTACCTTTTAGACTTTATAATAGAGAATGTTTTAATTAATAGAGAATGTTTTCTGTTCTCCAACAGATTGTACACACACACACACTTCTCTGCAACATGCATTATAAAGCGTGTGAGAGACTCTCATTTTATATACTGTTAGATACAACTAAGCCACATGGACAAATTTTAAATTTGCTACAACTTGCGTATGTTGTACACATAGTGACGCAATTTGGCTTCTGGCCCAGTAAATTCAGACATTTTCAGTTTCACTTTTACTTTCCTCTCAAGGATATTCAAAAGGCAAGCACTCACAGAAGCGAACAAACTAAGATCAAAGCTTACAAATATGAATATAAACAAATCTGAATCACAGAATCTCCCCCAAGTCAGTTACACAAGACAATCTCAATCAAATCTTGCCATCGTGATTTCAACCAGCATTTGCACTGACGAGTGCAACCTCCAGAGAGCATGTGCTGGTCTGTGAAGGGTGAGTGTTTGGGTACTGTTGAGGTCAGTAATGGGTGTTGTTGGAACATCAAACATTATTCTGCAGCGATGCAGCGCAGCAGTGTTTTTGCACTTTACTATGATCATGCCTCCCTCCTACATAGCAACAGAGATAAAAGGATGACTAATGTGTCCAGTGCAGAAAAACATGCATTTAACACTCGTGTTATAACTTGAAGATGAAGAAGGTGCACAAGGTCCAAATGCAAAACAGCTATTTATGGATTTTCAGCTTGGAAGGTTCCTCATAAAGGTTTAGTGTAAATCTAAAAAGCTTTCTGCTGCAACACATTTACTGTAAATGTATCCACTATTTGCATGACTGTTTGTCTGTCTGTCTCTCATTATTCACACTAGGGCTGGTACGGCCCTGCCACAGAGCCCACTTCTGTCAGACCAGCTTAAAGATCAGATGGTATTAAAGCCTGCTGTCGTCATGGAGACCACTTCCAGGAGACTACTAATTGATCTCACTTCCGTTCCACTCATGCTAGTGCTGAGAAGGTGTGAAACACAAAGCATAACAAGAAACATATAGATGTCTGTGCATAGCAGCTGGGAAATAACATGACCGTTCCATTATTACAGATTTCTCAATGTGAGATGTAGAAAAACAACATCTGTATTTAATTTCCAAAGCAAAGCTATACGACAGAAAACACATCTCTTGATATACAGTCCTGGCCAAAAATATTGCCAATTCTGTCAGAAAATTGTTCCAATTGCAAATGTTTTGGTATTCACATGCTTTTTGTTTTTGTTTGCACTGGAACACAAAAAAAGTCAAACATGTTAAAATTTCACACAGAACTCAAAAACGGACAGGACTAAATTATTGGCACCTTGTCAAAACTGTAAGAAATAATTGCTTTTCAAGCATGTGATGCTCCTGTAATCTGCATTTTGGCACACCTGTGGCAAGTAACAGGTGTGGGCAATATAGTAATCACAATCGCAACCAGTTAAAATGGAGAAAATCTTTGTGTTGTGTGTCACACTGAGCATGGAGAAAAGAAAGAAGTGTGAAGAGCTGTCTGTGGATTTAAGAGAAAAAAATGTGGAAAAACATGAACAATCTCAAGTCTACAAGTCCACCTCCAGAGATCTTCAAGAGGTTATCATCAAGAGGTTTACAGCCCATGGCACTGTAGCTAACCTCCCTGGATGTGGATGGAAGAGCAAAATGAATGAAAAAATTATCCACCATTCGAACAATCCTTTGTTGTAAAGAACCCAGATTAACTTCCAAACAAGTTCAAGCTGATCTGCAGACACAAGGTGTCAGCTCGCACTATCCGTCGCCATCTGAATGAAAAGGGACGCTATGGTAGGACACCATCGCTGACATGAGGCCTTCAAAGAAAAGAACAGTCCCTACAGTCAAACAATGGTTGAGGTTCAAAGATGTTTTGGGGTTGCTTTGCTGCTTCTGGCACTGGATGCCTTGACTGTGTGAACAGTATCATGAAATCTGATGATTAACAAAGAATTTTGGGGCGTATCGTAGTGGCCAGTGTCAGAAAGCCAATGACCCGAAAAAGCATTCAGAAATGGTTACAAACAAAGCGCCGGAGAGTTCTGAAATGACCAGCAATGAGTCCAGATCTGAATCCCATCTGATCTGAATCTGAATCTTTTGCAGTTTGCAAAAGAAGAGTGATCCAAAATTCCAGTAGAGAGGTGTAAGGGACGATTGATTTCAGTTATTTTTTCCAAAGGGGGTGCTACCAAATATTAAGTTATGGGTGCCAATAATTTTGTCCACTGCATTTTTTGGGTTCTGTGTGGAATTGTATCAGATTTGACTTTTCTTCTCTGTTTTCTTTTTTCTCCGTTGTTCCAATGCAAACCAAAAAAAAATAAACATGTGAGTACCAAAACAACAATTTTCTAAAAGAAGGGCTACATTTTCAGACAGAATTGCAAAGGTGCTGATGTTTTTGGCCATGACTGTATAAGCCATTAAAATCCTGCGACAGTGCGGAACCTGCCCCACTTTCGAACGTAGAGGGAATGGCACTAACCTGCGCTGCCTGTGCTGGGGGGCCTCTGTGGGGGCCCAGCAGACACTACGTTTCTGTGCAGGGAACCCTGAGGAGGAGACAGCATGGCACCGTCACTCAGAGAGGCAGCGGCGGCCGACAGGCTCTGGCTGCTCAGGGAGGCCCCGGGGTTGTAGGACATGGCGTTGGGGTTCGTCACTGGCACAGCCACATGCATGGAGAAGTTCTGCGGGGGCAAGGCCGTCGGCTGGAAGAGAAACACACACACATACAGCTTTATGTGGGAGGCATCAAAGACTCTTAAAGCAACCTGTCATGCTTGTATTTCATCTAAATATCCCAGTATCAAAATTGACATTCACACAGATAACTGAATTATATCTCAACAAGAAACGATACGATCGGAGAATGGCAGAGTGTTGGTTCTGTGCAGCGTTCGAATTCATTTAGCCTGGATATTCAGGGAGAATGGCCCATAATGGTACGCTGCACATATCTTCAGGCTTCGACTAGAAGTGAAAGATGACCCCTGAGCTTTGGTGCTTTTATCAAACAATGGAGGAAAACAGGAGATAGATTGCCAGGTGGAAAAATGTAATCTCAGGAGGGAGATCTCCGGATCACCTTGGGCTGTCCAAAAAGCCCGGCATAGTGAGAAATACTCCTGGAAAAACAATTCTCCTATTGGGAGTCATTTTCACTGTGCTCGGAACACCAATTTTGACCCAGGTTCAATACATAAAACAACATCTTGGGATGAGATATATTACGAAGGCATGCAAATTTGGGATATATCTTGAAATAGCTTTTGCATGGCTATAGCCAGCACTGCACTTGGCCCTTTTCTCAAAACAAAACAAATAAATCACACACAAAAACAGAATATACATCACTACTTTTTAACAAAAAAATCAATATACAGTACATACATTTTATATGAGGAAAAAAGGATGTAATCACATAGCGGCAACACTGGCATCTTAATCACATCAACAGGCAGTGCATTGCTGACTATCCATAGAGTTATCCAGAGTGAGTGTGAGCAGGGACAGTGTCCATTCACTTAATAGTGCAGCGAGCCGGTTAGTGAGAATATTAGTGTGTTAATGACACATAGAACTCGAGCTTTGTTCATGTCCATTCGGTGCAGTGGAAACATCGTCTGGCACCCACTATCAGGTGCAGAATGTTATGGTCACCACCCAATAAGATCACTATTGTCTCAATTTAAAAAAAAAAAAGTATTATTTGTTACTAGCTTTCAGCGATTTGATTGTACTAGGACTCTGGGTTCTAGGACTAAAGAAATTGTCCAGGGAGATGAAAAAACAAACCCAGGTGTCGCCACCCACCAGAAAGAAATCAGTTCTAATGAGTGGAGGAGAAACAGTGAGAGAGTCTCTCCGTCTTTATACAATGGCAAATCTTCTCCATCACATGACTTGGACAGAGCACAGCACTGAGAGAAAAGATTCAATTTCCAGATCTGTTGGGGCGAGTGCTGGGAAGAACACATCAATTACCTCAACCAATGAATCTGTCAGTATTCTAGCCAGAAGGTGGACATAGAGACATTCTGTCTGAAAAAAATACTCTAAATAGATCACACTTGCACTGAACTTTTTTTTTAATACAGTGGGGCTCAAAAATCCGCAACGAAAACTTTTACATTCATAAATTTAGAAAAAAACAGGATTGTGCAGGTTAAGAATGGGTAATCGGTGAGGTTAATTTAATGTTTTTTGGACAGTAAGTTTTTTTAAAGAAGTCTCTTCTGCTCACCAAGCCTGCATTTATTTGATCCAAAATACAGCAAAAGCATCAATATTGTGAAATATTTTTACTATTTAAAATAACTGCTTTCTATTTGAATATATTTTGGAATCAGTATAATTTTTATTACAAACTATAGAAGTTAATACTTTTATTAAGCAAGGATGCTTTAAATTGACCAAAAGTGATGATAAAGACATTTATAATGTTACAAAAGAATTCTATTTTTAGATAAATTACTATTCATCAAATAAACCTGAAAAATTTCTACTCAGCTGTTTTCAACATAATAATAATAATAATAATAATAATAATAATAATAAAAATAAATGTTGTTAACAGCAAATCAGAATTAGAATGATTTCTGAAGAATCGTGTGACTGGAGTAATGATGCTAAAAATTCAGCTTTGAAATCACATAAATTATCAAATATATCAAACTATATAATATAATATATCAACATTTCATTGTTTTTGCTGTACTTTGGATCAAATAAATGCAGGCTTAGTGAGCAGAAGAGATTTCTTTAAAAAACATAAAAAACCTTACTGTCCAAAAACTTTTGACTGGTAGTGTATAAAAAAAAATCTCAATTTCATACCTCACTGTTTGTACAATATTTAAAAAGTGTATATTATTTTAGAAATTGCTCAAAAAAGGTTTAAGATTGTGATCCTAATAATGTAAAAGATATAAACAATGTGATCTTATTAGGGTGAGAGAAAAAGGCTGTAAAATTAATGAGAAAAAGTGCACTTCCAACAGACAAAAAAAAAAAGAAAAAAGAAAAAAAAAAAACTAAGAGTATGCTTTAAAAAAGGTCCTTAACTGTTGACAGAGGTTGCAGGGTGAGGCAATGAAAAAAGGGGGGGGGAAGGGGGGAGTATCCTTTCTGCCACAAAGCCAAGCAAAAACGTTGCATTTACTTACGATTTTATGATTTCGCATCATATTATCAAACTCTTCATTAATTTTTTTATATTTTTCTTCTGTGTGAGGGGTGAGGACATATGAGGCGTCAGGATCCGGGCTATCACAGCCTCTGTGTTCTTTCTTGTTAAGCGCCTGTAGTAAACATCAACATAAAAAGAGGGATCAACACAAAAAGGCAGGGAAGAAGCAGTACTTACACCACAGCGCTTGTACATTAAATCACTCTCTTCGTTTAGTTTGCCGAAACGGTCGTCCATGAGGGGACTGTGACCGAAACAGTCATCTGGATCGGGACTCGCACAGTCATTATGGCCTTTGTTTCTTAATTTCTGAAAATGAAATTGGAAAATTCACACATACATAGACATTGGTAAACCCAAACGGCTGCTCGTTGGGTTCATTTAAACAATGCAAAAGCAATTGATTGATGACAGTTAAATGCATAATTCACAGAATGTAATACAGAAATACAATTACTGAACTTTGCTACAATTGCTTAGTGAACACAGAAGAGCTGCGATCAGGATGTTGAAATTGCACTGGTAACAGTTCAATGGATAATTTGGCAAATACATTAAGAGCTAATACGCTGATGGTTGCACCATGCCTATTGCATTAGTCCCCGGGGAGGAAATTGAATTGTCACTCCTTATCCTTTCCCTTAAAAACATTAGGCTGGGGGAAAACCAAATCGTCTTTTCTCTCCCTCTGCGTTTCTCTCTCTCTCCCTCCCTTCTCTTTGCTCTCTTTCTTAGGAACATACATTTCCCTCAGCATGTGTGTGTTGTGATGCATATTTCATTATCTTTCAGTTATCATAAGCCACCCAGCTGGAAGGCACACACACATAAGAGGATCCCACAGTGCAGTGCTTTAGAAGCTCTCTCGCTGTAATTCAGCACACCTGCCACTCACAGGAGCCTATCAGAGTGAAAGCAATGTACAAATTGAACGGATTATCAAATCCGGTCACTAACGTTTATTTAAGTGTGGAGAGGACTGATTATTCTAAGAGCAAAGTGCAAAGGGCAAAGCACCCGCTGTAATATTAGCCATTTTACCCCGATGGAACGGAAGCTTTTTCGTACTTTTGTAACCCTTTGGGATCTGAAGGGGTTTTGGGGCCCTGGAGAAGTTTTCGCATGCCCTGACGTCCTTACTACCTCTATGCAGGGTCAGAAAGCTCATGGATTTCATCAAAAATATCTTAATTTATATTCCAAAGAAGAACGAAGATCCTTCAGGTTTGGAACGACATGAGGGTGATTAATTAGTGCCAAAATTTTCATTTTAGGTGTACTATCCCTTTAAGTAATGTGTTACCTACAGACTCCCCTTTGACCCTTTAGAATGGCAGGGGAAATCTTCATTTGATGCCCTGGTCTGTTTCTTACTAGATGGAGTTTCTGTAATAAGACCACCTAAGGGTGGATTGGCAGCAGAGGTTACATGTTTTTTCAGATGAAAAAGTCATGTTTTGAAGGAAGTGAAACAAAGCGCATATACACTAACAAGCCCCTTAGTCTTTGTATCTATCACGATGTGTGTGAGAGTGTAGGTACGTGTGTGGGTGTGTGTCTTTAGAGTGCAGCTGCTGTCCTCTGGTATTTTTGTGACTGTAGAGTGAGATCTTTGTTGATCCTTATCTACTTCATCTAACAACATGTGCAACTGAGCTCCGCACGGTGTGAACTCAAACATCAGAGCGCATTCATAACCCATGCGCAGGAACAATCGATACATTTACATGATGCGCCCAAGCAAAAGACAAAATGCAAGTGGTACACTGCTCACAGCTACAGACACATGGCTTTTCTTGGACCATCTGTAACCATAAAGCTATTTAGTGTGGTGCCGAAGGTGGCTCTCGCTCTCTTTTTCTGAGCAACGCCTTCCCGGGTCATTTCCTGTTTACAGGGCCCTATGTGGCTCTCTGAAACACTGTGTTTACCAGTGAAACTATGCACTTTCTCCCCCAGAGTGCCACAGATTCCATCAGGACCTGCAAATTATAGTCCCAACCTGCTCATTATGTGGCAAGCGCTGTGGCTGGAGCTGGGCAGTGAGGTCTGTGTGAGCAGGGCAGGGCCGCTGACTTCCACAGTAACCCTAGGGACACACCCGTCCGCTGGGGCCTGAGTCGGCAGGGAGGGGCCCCTGTGGAAATCGCAGACCGCCAGGCCGGCCTTCTCATGGGTACACAGTGCTGATGAGCACAACAACATTTCCAAACAAAGAATTTGATGGTGCTACATTATAGACTTTAATCAGAGTAGATGCCATATTGAATTTTACACATATGAATAGGGGGATGTGAAGGATAGATTTACAGTAATACAAAGGTATGCACTGTATTTTTTTTTTTTTACTCACACGTTTTTGTCTACTGTAAGTCTTTTGGAAAAAATTTTGTCAGCTAAACAACTGGCATGTTGTTAAGCAATGGTACACTTTTAAATATAATAAATAAATAAAACAAAAAATACTATTTCAGTCTTGTTACTTCAAAATTGCAGTAATACTCTACAGTGAGGTTCCATTAGTTAATGTTTGTTAATGTATTAACTAACATGAATGACCAATGAACAATACGTTTATTACAGTATTTATTCATCTTTGTTAATGTTAATGTTAGCTAATGAAACTACAGTTGTTCATTGTTAGTCCATGATAATTCACAGTAATTCACAACCTTAACCGATGTTAACAAGCACAACTTTTGATTTTAATAATGCATTAGTAAAAATGAAACTTTCTGTAAAATGTTACCAAAATTTCATGTTTAATTCAATGTGTTACTTGCTGTTTCTTTGTAATGATTTGTAAAAAATAACAAGTTGGAGCAAATTTGTTTACATGTATTACATTTTATTTAAATTTTACATTTATTTAAATTTAATTTCACATTTAAAGTGTTGCTGTTTCTTTGTAATGATGTGTAAAAAATTAACTAGCAATTTCTGAGTGAAAACTGTTACACTGTAAAAAATATTTTTTTAAAGTTGTAAATAAAGCAAAGATTATTGGAATTTTACAATAAAGTACTATTTCAGCCTTTCTAGTTCAAAATTTCACATTTAAAGTGTTACTTGCCATTTCTTTGCAATGATTTGTAAAAAATCAAGTAGCAATTTCTAAGTGAAAATTGTTGCGCTGTAAAAACAGATTTTTTTAAGTTATAAATAAAGCAAAGATTAGAGTATGTTTTACAATAAAGTACTATTTCATGTCTTTCTACTTAAATTTCACTTTTAAAGTGTTCCTTGATGTTTATTTTTAATGATTTGTAAACATTAACTAGAATTTTCTAAGCAAAAACTGTTACACTGTAACATTTTTTTTCAAAGTTGTAAATACCGCAAAGATTATTAGAGTATATTTTATGACAAAGTACTATTTCAGTCTTTCTACTTCAAAGTTTCACATTAAATTGTTTCTTTGTATTGGTTTGTAAAAATGAACTAGCAATTTCTAAGTGAAAAATTTTAGACTGTAAAAAAAGATTTTCAAAGTTGTAAATACAGCAAAAATTATTGGAGTATGTTCTACAATAAATCACTATTTCAGTCTTTTTTATATCAAAATCTCACATTTAAAGTGTTATATGCCATTTCTTTTGTAATGATTTATAAAATTTACTACTGAAAGTCATTTCAAATAAAATCCTACACCATCAAACACACTATAGTTCTGTCTAGCCTCGTTTTCATTTCCTGCCAAAACTAAATGTGTCACCAAGGTCTATTGTGAATCGAGTCAAACATACTGAAAGTCAAAATCAAAAACAGTGCGACATATGCAAAAACAAAGCCACACAACTGCACTACTACGGCCTTTTGTCTTGCAAAAGAGTTCACATTTGCACATTCCCGTACTGCGCCATGCCCCCAAGTGCTTTAAAGTCTGAAGGACCGGGATGGCACGCTGGTAAGTCCTTCTTAAATGGCTTGGCATGTTTTGGGTGTCCCACAGACACTGCCCGCAGCTCTAGTAAATGGATCACTAAATCAGCACATGTCCAAACAGGTGTCCCTCTCCCCCAACACCTGTCAGCCCCTTCACCTCACGACGGAGCCAATCAGTGGCCTCCGCATGTCAGCATGGCCATAAAAGGGCGCGTTATGCGTTGCGCTCAAAATCTGTCAGCGCGGCGCTACAGCAGAAAATAAGACGCTGCCAATGAGCGACGCAAGTGAATCTATTAAATACAAGCACAGATGGGGGCATGAGGTTGATCACGAGTTTGATTAAACAGGATCATTTGCATTCTTAATTACACCTTTAAGTGTATGGCTGCCATGATCTCTCATCAACAGGCCAAAGTAGAGACAGCATGTAACATCCTTTCAACCTCTGCAAAGATAAAAAAACTGTATTTTCCTGTGTATTAAGGATGTGCTATTAGCATCCAAATAAACGTTTTCTTAATCAGTTCTAATATGGTAAGTTTTATCAGGGAAATTGAGTGTTATTGTTATCAGAGTGTGGGGATGGCTGGCTCATTTGTTGTGCGTGTGTGTGTGTGAGAGAGACTGGATTGTGAGTGTGTGAAAGAGGGAGAGTGGGCAGTGCTGGCGTAAGCGGTTCTGGAGAGGGAGCTGAAAACTCATATTGTGTAATCTGTTCAGCATGTCCCGCATGGCTCAGAGACAGGACAGTGGGACAGCTGCCAATATTCGTGCCAATATTCGTTTTTTTTTTTTTTATAGAATGCATGCCAGACCTGTATTGATAAAACTTTGGCAGTCCACACAAAAATGAGAGACTGACGTAAAGCCAGCACGACATAACTGCGTAGTGAGTGCATCTGAGTGTTCGTGTGTGCACATTAAAGATAAAAGGAGAACTAAAGAACGAAAGAGAGGGACAGAGAGACATACTTAGAAACCAGTTAAAACTTCCCTCTCTCAGACACTCCCTGAACAGCCACTGGAAAGATTACTGGAAAGAGAAATACTGTGAAACACGTAAAACATTTTGCATAAGAATCAAGATCAACGCAAAATAAGGCATGATTTGCCAGAAATGTCAAACTGGAGAAGGTGTTTATCACAAGGGATAAAATTCAGACAAATACCTAAAAGCCATAAAGACTATGCAAACTATGCTATGCACTTCCAGTCAAAAGTTTTGGATTTTTAATGTTTTTTAAAGAAGTCTCTTCTGCTCATCCTTTAGAAATCATTTTAATATTCTGATCTGCTGCTCAAAAAACATGTTTTTTTATTATTATTATTATGTTGAAAACAGCCGAATAGACTTTTTCCAGGTTTCTTTGATAAATAGACAGTTCAGAAGAACAGGATTTATCTGAAAAAGAAATCTTTTGTAACATTATACATGTCTTTATCATCACTTTTGATCAATTTAAAGCATCCTTGCTAAATAAAAGTATTAATTTCTATAATTAATTAAAAATACTGACTCCAAGCTTTTTAATGGTATAATGTTACAAAAGCTCTTTATTTCAGATAAATGCTTTTTGCTTTTCTATTCATCAGAGAATCCTGAAAAAAAATGTACTCCACTTTTTAAAATATTGACAATAATAATAAAAAAATAATAATTTTCTTGAACAGCAAATCAGCATATTAGAATTATTTCTAAAGAATCATGTGAAACCAAAGAATGGAGCAATGTATATTAAAAATTTAGCTTTGATCACAAAAATAAGATTTTGATTTTTAAGATTTGACTCTGTTTTTGCTGTACTTTGGATCAAATAAATGCCAGCTTTGTGAACAGAAGAGAATTCTTAAAAAAAAAAAAAAAATTAAAAATCTTACTGTTCAAAAACTTTTGACTGGTAGTGTGTATTTGTTTAATACCTACAGTTGGTTGTAAACTAAGTTGGCACATTTAAATTAGGATGAAATTACTGCCAAAGTCATCAAAATTAAAATTGAAGGAAAACTCGATTTTTATTTATTTCAATTTAATTTAATTTAATTTAATTATTTAATTTAAAAAAAGTCTCCAGTCTTCAGCTTCACATAATCATAAGAAATCATTCCAATATACAGATTTTTTCAGGATTGATTAAAATAAAGTTCAAAAGAACAACATTTGTTTGAAATAGATATATTTAGTGACATTATAATAACATTATAATATGTCTTTGTCTCTTTTGATTAATGTAATGCATCTAAATAAAAATATGAATCTCCTGTATAAGCCTCATTCATTACCTACTCTCCCTTACAACTCAAGATACACACAGTAAAATTGCTCAAGCCATTTACCTCGAAAAACCATTTCACTCATACTCCCCATTCTGCCAAAGGTCTTTTGTATTTGACTTATTCATGTGCTGCACACGGATAAAAGGAAGATTCAAATATAGACAGAAATTGTAGGCCTAAAAGCGCAGCATTCAAAATAAAGCAGAAGCTTAAGAAAAACTGAAGAAAGACGAAGAAAGAATGGAGGATGATGATAGAGTGCGAGTTGTGTTATGGGTGGAGTGAGGGTGGAGAGCTTATCCTCCGTTTTTGATTAAATCATACAGTACAGTGACGCAGCTGTGTGTGTGTGTGTGTGTGTGTGTGTGTGACTGAAAAAATTAGTGGACAGTGTTTTTTACAATCTTGGCTAGGACAAAGCATCTCTGCTGTAATGTTTCCATGCTCAATCATATATTGCTGCGTTCAAAAAAAGGAGGCCCGGTTTCTCTCTGGACGGCTGGTGTAATCTGTCCTAACCTCATTTCCAGGAGGCATCTCCATATCTTTGGCCCTGCAGAGTTGTGAAGCAGCCGCCGTCCCTGTAGCAACACTGAGCAGCATGCTAATCCTTATGACATCACCACTGCGTCTAGTGCATTTTGTTTGCATGATAATCAAAGCTCAGAGTGAGCAGTATCCCTAAAAATCTGTGCCAAGAGGAAGTCGATAGGAAACCTGAGGAATACTCCCCTTATATAATACTGTAGTCTGCTTTCAGCACAAGGAACTGCTCGTGCACTTTCTTTGTCCCCACTTGCATGTCGATGCAAGTATAATATAAAGTACTATACATACACCCAGCAAAGTTATACAGTATAATACATTACATACATTATATTCATTTAAAGAAATATACTTAATATTGTTGCACATTGTGATCTGTATCATCGCACAACTGTATTACAGCATGCCTCTCATCCAATAAATAACAAAAAGCTTTAAAATCTTAAATTTCACATTTTGTCTACTTTATGACAGTATTCAAACAATAAATGCTGCTCTTGCACTGTTTAACGTAGATTGACAGATCGTTGTAGCGCCTCGGTTTTGTGAACTGATCATCTGCTCATTTTATTAGCAGTTTTAGCATGAAATAAACATCAATAAACATTTGAAGGTATGTTAATAGAAAGAGTACAGCTAATACCGAAATCCGTATCCTGTGTTACGTAATCACTCAATGAGACGTCAATTATATAAACAATGTCACGTAATGTCACTTCTAAGTGTTTAAGTGCATTAGTTTAGATTTTTTTTCTTCCTTGAGAAAATCTGGCATATATTATACCTGATATATCTCTAAAAAAAAAATCAATATTGAATCACATTATATTAAATCATGAACTTTGTGCCAAAACTCAGCCCTAATAAACATCAACAACATGATTGTCAATGAAATTTGTCTTGACTTTATGCCATTTTAATAAATAAAAAAAATGACAAAAGCAAACCAATAATAGCAATAATGATCCTTAAATTAACCCATATGTGTTAAAAAATATTGTTTTACATTATATTAGTTGAGAGATTTTTTTTTTTTTTATCCTTGAGAAAATTTGACATGTACTTTACATGATGTACATCCGAAATAATCAACATTGAAACAAATAATTTTAAATCATGAAATTTGTGTCAAAACTCAGCCCTAATAAACATCAACAACATCATTTTTAATAAATCTGCTTTGAAACGATGGGTTTTGTGAATTTTGACAACTTCATGCTATTTGAATAATAAAAAAAAACATGACAAAATGAACCAATAATAGCAATAATGGACCTTACAATTAACGTACCTGTTAATAAAAATTGTTTTACTAAGAAATTTCTCTATGCGCTGCACTCATTCTAAAGGCTACTGAGTCATAAACCAGGATGTGACCTCATGCATGTCCTTCCTGCCTCTGTGCTATTGTCTGAGCGCTCTTCTCAGAGGAAGCTGGACCGCAGGGGCTCGCTTTCAGCAACTGAGTCCGGTTGAACGTTTAATAATTATGATCTCTGTGCAGCTGTTTAGAAAAACAATATACTGTGAAATCAATGCTGCCTCACAATGCACGCCGCATAAAACGACAGCCGTTTTAGCATCTGATGCATCTCTTTCGCCACGTACTGTAGTTAATTACCGCCGGCTGACCGCTGAGAATGCTGCTTTTATACGAATACGCCGTTTCATATTAGCTCGTAAGAGCGTGTTACACTTCCAGGAGCAATAGTTTCCCACAAAGACAAGCAGATGTTCGCAGACTGTACGCTGGCGGGTTTGATCAAGCTATTAGCAGCCACAGCGAGGGAAGGAACGCTTTCACAATCAAGGGTATTTTGAGACATGAGAGCAGATTGGGAATTGAAACCAAAATTGAGGTGAAGGCATATCAAAGTCATCGCTCAAGTTTGCTTCCAACGATGTTGCTCTGCAGTCCCACTGGCCTAAATAAATGATCTCATCTATTTAACAATCAAATCTACAGTCAAACTATTACAGTTAATGATGAACAAAGGGAGGAAGAAGCGAGACGAATGCGTCGTTTCCCTATAGCCATTTCCTCCCGAACCCGTTAGTCTTTCTTTCTTCGCTCGCTACCTGTCTGTCTTTCCCACCCGTCTTGACCCGCAGACTGGATCATTAGCCATCAGAGCCCTTGAAACAATAGCCCCCCCGAACCCCTCCGTTCCTGCTCTCCTCTAAAATATTCATAAGGACAATTAGGAGTTCCGATAAGGCAGAGAGGAGAAAGCAGAGAGGGTAGGTCGTGCCAGCAGGACGTCTGTTCTGTAACACTCTATACCCCTGCCACCGAGCAGGCCTCATCAATCTGTGAGAGCGCGCCTCTCCTCACGCACCTCGCCCCCTGAAAACCGCCGGCCTTGACCGCGGCCTTGATACTCACATTGTGCGGTGCGGCAGGTCAAAGGACGGGGCACAGAGGTGGTGAATGGGCTTGCAGACATATTTAACAAACAACCCTGCGGGCTTGTGGTGGACTGTTTCACACAGGCGTTTATATATAAGGTGGTCGGTGGTTTTGCCTTTTTCAGGTCATCAACAGCGAACAATATAATTTCCTGAACTCACAAATCATGGGGGTTTCAGGTTGACAACTCACACGTAAAAACGCTACCTTTGATTAAAAAGACACTGGATACAGATACTGTAAGCACACCTACAAGTGTCTGTAATCCTGATAAGCCTTTAAGTGAAGCGCACAGATGCGTAATGATTGTTTAGGCTGATCTGCAATGAAACTTTACTTTGAATACAAGGTTGTCTTTCGTGGAAAGAAGAAGACAAGCCCTCCTACACATGACTCAGACAGAGCAAAACTCTGGTTTCCATGAAAAGGGAGGGCATTATGGGAGAGGTTATCATTTTACTCTTCAGCAAATCTGGTGTTCTGTGCTCTGTTGCTGTCCTAAAACTAATTCAAGCGGAAAGGAGGAAACAGAGTAGGTGTGTATTTCTCCAAATCGTTTCTTGCTCTGCACTTGAAAATGAGCTTTGTGAAATTAGGTACATGCAACCTTAACACATCGGAGACATTCGGGAATGTGTTATACATAAAACTTTCTTTGAAGTCAAATCCGTGGTGAGCCGCCAAGTTTTTACTATGAATCAAAGCATATGCAAAACCCAAACCATAAGCAGTGTCAACTGACTTAAAATCCTTCCTCAGGCAGTCCACATCACCACTGAGATCAGTTCAACCCACTCCTGCAAAGAACAAACAATACATCGCTGAAAGTGAAAGAATTTTAATTGAAAGCATAACATGGCTACATGTGCCAGTTCCTGAGCGCCGAATAATCATTTCGCCAAACTCTGTGCCCTCTACGTTACAAATCATGCCGGAGTAAGTAAACACAATCTTTCACATCGGTGTTGAAATCATTACAGAGGCTATTTGGCCTTACGTCATCTGAGAATAATTCATGGCTGAAATCGGTAAACACGTGCCAGATCGCTGAGCTGGGAACCGTGGAACAGTATCTGAGGTAGAAAGAGAGAGAGAGGGAGAAGCTCCCATTCTTGCTCTTATTGAATTACATTCAATCATGTTTGCCCGTGTCGGAGATGCTTTTCCCCCCTCCCACCGGAGCGTAATCAATAGCCAAAGAGGACACTTCCATTAGCTTTTGCGCCTGCTATCTAGGGACTGGTTCTGATGGTAACCAGGAAAGAAAAAAAAGGAGGGAGGAGAGAGGTTTGTTAAGTTCAAGTAGACTGGGCTCCATTTTTTGGTTTCCATTAACTGCATCTAAACACTAACAATGACTGAATGCCTCTTATTTGAGACCGTTGGGAAACTATAGGACCAATCACATCCAAAGCAAAGCTTTGAAACTGTTACCTAATTAGGAACTGTTGCTTGTTATCAGTAGTTGTCATGTCTGTAATATTTTGAGAAATGTTATGAGGATGCAGGGATGTCTCACACAGAAATATTTTCTGTTTGTCAGTCAATATGATGGTTTTCCTGGAGGACCTAAAGAACCCATAGAGGAGAGGGCAGGCATGGATCTGTCATGGGCACACCTATCAGGACTTAACAGGGCTGAGAGCACAAGGGTGAAGACAACCGCCAGATGTGGCTGCTCTAGCACTCTTTTTCATTCAGCACTTCTGTGCTGCACAATGACTTGTGAAGCTAAACAAAACAAAGGCAGTCAGTGCACACCTTGAAAATGTCAATTTAAGAGAACTAAATAATAGCAAATGTGACCCTGGACCACACAAGTATAGCACAGGTATATTTGTAGAAACAGCCAAAAATACATTGTAAAAATCATTATATTCTCTTTTATGCCAAACATCATTAGAATATTAGGTAAAGATCATGTTCCATGAAGATATTTTGTCAATTTTCTAGTGTAAATTAATCAAAAACTGCAGTGCTAAGAACTTCATTTCTCAATATTTAGATTTTTTTGCACCCTTCAGTTTAATCTCGGCCAAATATTGTCCTATCCTAACAAACCATATATTCGGGGTCACAAATGAGATGTACACTTGCAGCTATGAAAAGAAAAATAATTAATTAATTTACAAAATGGCAAAATACATAATGGTAAAAAATATAAATATACAACTGTACATCCACAATGAGAATCATTATTTATTTTTTGTTAAATCTTTTAATCTCATTGGTGGCAAGAAGAACAATCGTAATTCCATTACACAAATTAATTATTAGTGAAAAGTAAATATACTAAAATGTATTTAAAATACATTTATTTCATGCTAAGTATACTACAAATACATTATGTACTTAATATAAAAAATACCCTGCAATTGTTTTAGTACACTAAACTGGTATATTTAAAGTCTGCTGAATTGTACTTAATGCACTTTAATTGTTCGAAAATAGTAGTGCTAAAGTACAACTAAAGGTATACTTAAGTATATTTGATTGTGTTAAAATGGAACTATTGCAAGTGTACTTCAGGTACACTTTAAATATTTTGCATTTAAGGACTTAAGCTTAATATTAAGTAATGTGCACTGTGCACAATTAGTAGCCTAGTCCAAATAAAATGTTTATATCAGTAAGTCTCAAATGATATGTCAGTAATTATGTTCATAGACTTGAACTATTCTTAGTATAAAATAAATGCATTTTAAATCTATTACTTTTTTACTAGGGTGATTAATAATTACATTTAAGGACATAATGAATACAAAATAAAATAAAAAGAATACAATAGTTTACACAGGTCTAACTATAAAAATGTAAGGTTTGCTGTCAGTCCTGACTGAAAGGATGGCTTTATTGATTTCTGTTCATTACACTAAGCTATTAGTAGATTAAACTCAATAATTAGTTCAGCTGATATACTGGTCTTTAAGGTTGAAATCATGGCAATACCAGACCAAGGTTAGGTTTCCATTTCAAATAACTGGTCAATCAATATTGATAATCCTTCAATGTCAATAATCTCAAAATGAACAAATATTTGTCTCATTACCAGGAAAAAACTTTTTAGTCAGTTCAGTAGTACAGTATGTAGGCAACTGGTTGTGGGCCACTTTTAAGGAAAATATAGTGGGTACCAATTTACCTAATGTTCCTGTGAAAGCCTAAAAAAAAGTTTCAGCTACCTACATGTGAACTCTCAGAAAGTGGACAGCTAGCATTATCAGCTTCAGGAAATAAAAGACAAAAGATGAGAACAGAAAATCGACCAGTTACTTAAAACCTTTGTAAGTCATGAAGTACAGATTTACTGGACAGCATCGAGATGCAAACGAGAAACGGCGTATTTATCCAGTGAGCTGCGAGTGAAAATGATAGTTCAGAATTAGTCATTCATTTGCGGCGTGCTTCATCCCCCTCTTGTTTCCTCTGTGAATGAGCACCAGGGTTATTTGCTCAGAGTCAGCGCGTCTATGTTCAAGCACTTGAGATTAGAGCCTGCCTCATTAGTCTCATTGGAGACTAATGTTTACCAAAGACCCACCTCGCTCTGGGCCTTTTGTTGCTTTGTCTTCTTTTTATTTCAGCCTCTTGAAGAAGGCCTGGTTTTTAAATGAAAAATATCAGTCTTGCTAGAAAATGAGAGAGAGGGGGGTGGGGGGTGGAGGTGAAAAAGAGGTTCTGACGTCAATGAGGCACGACATGTGCTGAAAACAAGAATCTCTTGGCAGTAACCAGGTAACAAGCATCATGGCTCAAAGGGAGCAGGGACGTTCTCAAAGAGCACTGCGAGACCGATACGCTTCAGCGTTTCGAGTTCATCAATACGCAGAGTGAACGCATGACCCCCAGTCTTTTTAAAATGCGCTCTCCTAACTGATGTGTCATAGATAATATGGCCACGTACGGTCCATTTTCCACTTACGTGGTTGCTTGGAAGCATAAAGTTTGGCTTGATGTGGCACGCAGCCTTACTTTAAATCCTTTAATGTCGTACATCCTTTATAGTCGCTTCTGGGAGGGATACTTTAAGTGAAAGAGGAATATTCTGTTGCCTCTGATTCTTGCTGGGCTCTGTTGTGAGGTAAACACCAAACTGTGTTTCCACAGCAACCTGGTCACACTTAACATGTGAAAGAGAAAAGAACAACAATTACCACAAATTCAGACCTTGCATCTAGAGAGCTGTCAGAGACACAGGGTCTTATAAAGTGGCTATCAGAAGAATGAACCAAATGTAGCTCTTTGTTTCAGAAGAGAGAGAAAATGGCTTGTTCCAAAGAGGGGCTGTGCTCTTGTTCTAGACTGAAAGCCCAGAGGAAAGGGAGTCCTTGTCCTATAAAAAAGGGCACTTTGAAAAGCTGCAGGAGGCTTGATTCAACACCATTATTGTTGCAGCTCTTAGCGTGGTATATTAAGGCTTTTTTAACCTGACATGTGTACTTCACTCCAGTAAGAATAGGCCATTCAACCTAATGTAACGTTCAACCTGAACGTTCAGTTCCACAAACTAAACATAAAGTTAATTGAGGAAATAAAAAGCAAATTCCTCTTTTTGTATGACACTATACATTAACACAATGTTACAATCCTCTGGTCAAAGTCAAACACTTTCTCATACCCTCGTTTAAATATCAATAGCATCCAAAGGCAACATTTTATTGCTCGAAAGTGGCCCATTTAGAATTATAATGGATCAACTGCTTAGATGTTTCCTCTAAAATTCTTTATGAGAACTAAAATTAGAAACAAACATGATAGTAGGTGAAATACAGTGAGAGTATAAAGATATATAGTACGAGCTAAGATTATGTGGTCTTGTAGAATATCTGAGCAAGGAAACTACATAAAGACACTTAAATTTTGCTCTGTGTTTAGGAGAAACAACCAATAGTCTGTAGTATTATCTTAATTCTTAACCCTGAACCTAAACTCTTCTGATTCCTCTTACTGTAATTAGCAGAAACGACAACACTTTCCTTTAGAAAATACCGAGACTACGCTTACTTAGAGAAAGGAGTGTTTGTTTTTAGTGGGCAGATTGACAAAACAGGTGAACTGTTGCCACAGTCTGGTCATTGATTTACCTCAGTGATAAGAAAACAATTCTACTTCAACTATTTATTAGGTAAACCACCTCTTTAAGATGAGGTCAGACATTCCTTATAAAATCTTCATGTACAAGGTCAAAAACAAAAGGCACTTCTGGTTACAATCAGACTCCAACTTGCACTATTAAAGGATTAGTTGACCCAAAAATGAAAATTCTGTGACTAATTACTCACCCTCATGTCGCTCCAAACCCGTAAGACTTTTGTTCATCTTCGGAACATAAAAATAAGATATTTTTGAATCAATCTGAGAGCTCTCTGACCCTCCATTGACAGCAAGGGTCCTATGTAAGCACATTGTTAAAACATCAGTGGTTCAAATGTAATTTTATGAAGCTACAGTATAAGATTACTTTTTGTGCAAAAATCTAAAATATCTTAATTTGTGTTCTGAAGATGAACTTATAGGTCTTATAGGTTTGGAGCGACATGAGGGTGAGTAATTAATCACAGAATCTTCATTTTCAGGTGAACTATCCCCTTAACACTGTTGAAGGAAAAATACCTGCAAAAACATCCTGTTATGAAAATATCAAATATTTAATATCCCACACAACCTCCATGTGACTCATTAGCGGTGGATAATTTTAACAATTGCTTGTACCTGTTAATCATTAAAACAGCCACTACATTATCAGGACAAAAACACTGTTAAAACTTCATTATTCAGGTTGTAAGTCTGTGAAAAATAGTGACTAAAGAATCTAACTCAACTGTTAATTCAATTATCAGCGAGTACATCAGACCATCCAGAACATGCCAATGATTATTCTGGAGAATCTACAGCATTTGTAGCTGAGAATGTGTGAAAGCACAACTATAATTTTTTTATAAAAAAAAAAAAGTGACCCAGTTGCAATGAAGGCAAAGATTCTGTGGTCAGATGAGACCAAGATAGCATATTAACCAAAATTCAAAATTATATGTGTGCCGCGACTCGCCGTTCACACCTCAAAACCACCAACGGTGGTGACGCCATAGAGCTACTATGTGGAAATCATGAGAAAGTCAAACAAAAGGCAGACTAATAAAATAAGTCCTCCTTAGTGTACACAACAATTAAAATGTAGGGTTTCAGCTCATTATTAAAAATCATACTGGAGGGATATAGCACATATATCAGAATATCCTAAAGAAGACATCTTTCCTTTATGTCAATACTGCTGACATTTGGGTTTGACTTAATAAGCGCTTTAATATGAAGACTGCTAGATGTGAGAGTAAGCGGCGTAACGAAAAAAGTATAAAGATAGAGGAGGAGGGAATGGATAAGAATGGCAGTAGATGAGACATTAAAGAGCGAGCAATGGGAATTGAGAATAGAAAGAAATGGAGATCGCTGAAATGAAGTGATATGTTACAGATCATGAGGGAAATTAGACCAGATTTAATAAGTAGTTTATCAAAACAGTGTGAAAATCAGATATGAACAGAACTGACAGCTGCTAAACAGGGGCAATGAAGAGAACCAAAATGATTAACTTGTCAAAAAAAAAAAAAAGTACTAATTTTATTAGAGTTAGATCTTGTCAAAAACTTTTTGGAAGACCTTTGAATGCAATATTTAAGATTTTTAATTGAAAATAAATAGTGCTGTCAATCGATGATTCCATCTAACATTAGTTTTTAAATATAACTTTAGATTAAAATAATTTCACATTCAATCTATTCATGCAGAAACAACAAAGAGCTATAATTTAAGAGACATATATATCAACATAAATATACATAAATATCAACTTCTAATTCAAGCGAACTTAAAGCAATCTTCACATAAACCCACTATTTACCTGTGCCCTTCAGAAAGTAGGAAATATACAGAAACTGAATAAAGTTAACAAACACCAAATACTAAATTAAATATAGATGAATCCTTAAAGCAACAAAAGTTACTGATTTGCTCTTTTTTCTTTTGTTTGTTGATTAATAGACATCATAGCAGCTGGGCTATTAGGTTATTTGGCTGCTATTACTTTAAGAGCTACTGCTGAACGTGACGCAGATCTGACACTCAACGCATTTAACGCTGGTAAACTGTAAAAAACAATCACCTGCATTAACGTGTCAATTTTGACAGCACTAAAAATAAATAAACAACGCCATCATTTATAAATGTATTTCAGGAAATAGCAAAGACGCTGTCTGTTTCGTCTAAAGAGCCACCCAGGATGAGGCGAGCAGTGTAACTGACCATGCATCCCCCTTCAGCCTTTTCAAATGTCAAACACGGCTTTAGCAGATCACACAGTCAATCTGGCCCCTGGCCAGCCCAAAGTCAAGCCACTAAGTTAAGCGTTTGCCAATTAAAATGCAATCTTTTCTCGCGTGTTGTCATCTGTGCATATCAAGCGCAAATTAAGCCCCTGACCCCTTTTGGATTAATCCTCGCAGACTAGGTTAATAGTCCAGAACCGTAGGGGTCGTCCACCGCGCCAGAGCGTGAGGTGAGTGGCGTCATTGTGTGAGTGAGTGATCCCTTAGTAGCGTGCCTGCCAAAACCTCAAGGAAGCACTCAGATGCCCCTGCTTTCAGCTGAAAATTTTGCCCTGTTGCTGGATGAACTTTCAAAGTGACCTAATTTACTTGACAGTGTTGAAACAATGACATAATCAAATTAAAAAGACAGACTAGGTCAAAAGGAGATAAGTTAGCGTGTAAGGTTGTCTTTCCAATAGTATCAAATGATAACATCCTGAGAACAAGAGAGCAGAAAGAGAAAGTTGTCCCCACATAAGGCAGGGTAAATGTGATTGGAAGGACACTCAGGCCTGAATATGGTGCCTGTTAGCAAGGCTCTATTATCTGGGTATGTCACCGTTAAAGATACCAGCACTCCAGTCCTGATCTGTCTCTGAAACAGCCCAGACAGGTCCCTCTGAGACACGCTGCCGCTAATGTTTGGAAAATGAGCTTAGCAGCTAAGTCTTAATCAACAGGGCCATATAAATAATACTCCCATTAGACTGCCACCTAAGCCTGCTAAGAGAGGGATGAATTTGTCATTTTCATGGTATTAACAACACATACTGAGAGACAACCGAGTACTCTCTTTATTAGAGCAGGCTAAAATGTTGACAAATGTAAAAAGCAGTTTCGCAACGTTGCTTATGAAACAGTCCTGCAGCCTGTACCATGATGGTAGCTGAACAAATTCAGAGTTACAGGATTAGTTTCGAGTTGACAAAACCAAACCACTCCAATCTGGCTCTGTACCATGAGGCTGATCTTTGTCAACTCAGGCTTTGATCCTGAGTTTGTGGAGCGCGTGCACATGAATGTGTCACATGCCTGGCGAAGAGCCAATCACGAGCCTTAGTTAAAGGTAAAAGGTTTTGCTAAATGTTAGGAGATTAAAGAATATAATGAATTTAAATGCATTTACAGGGAAAAAAGTACTTTTCCATGAAAGAGGACAAATAAAAGAAATGATCTTGCTCTGTCAGTGCAGTCACAAGTGAAACTTGTTAAGTTAGTTTATATAGTTGAAAATGTACAGCAATAAAGACTTGAACATGTAAGGTCACATGTAGTCCTTTTTAAAGTGTTATCTGTTGATTCCACAGCTTATATTACATACGATCTTATTATCTTACTTACAATTAACAATAACTGTAAAACTAAAATTGCTCGTTTGTAATGGATTAATAATAATATATTTTTTTTATTATATTAATCATATAAAATAACTAAATAATTATTATTAAAGCCAGACCTTTAATTTGGAGCAAGAGAAACTGGGGGGAGTGACTTTTCTGCGTGAGACATGTGTCACTTTGCTCACATCTGATTGGTCCAATTTCAGTGTGAGATCTCTAAACCAGAACATAACCTGCCGAGGAGCAGGTTACCCATGGAGTGTAAGTTAGTATGGCAATGAACGCAGCTAACTTACCTTGCTAGCCAGCTAATCTGGCTTCATTGTACAGGCTCCTGGATGCTGATTGGTCACTACAATAACATGTATAGAATATAATTATTGTTCAATTTCAGGGACATTTTCTAGCAGAAGAATGGCACTTCAAGGCTTTATTTATCACCAAAAGATTTGTGTTATTCTAAACCTATGGAAGCCTGTTTCCGCCAATTGAATAAAAATGTAAAACAGGCAATTGCAACTTTTCATCTCACAATTTGGACTTTTTCTCAGAATTGCAAGTTTACAAGTTTTCTGACTTTTTTCTCAGAATCATGTGATACAAACTCAAACAATTCTGACATTTTTCGTCAAATGCAAGTGACAAAGTCAGAATTGCGAGATATAAACAAATCGGACTTTTTTGATAATGACAATTTGTTTATATAGCACAATTAAAAACAACCCATGTGACCAATGTACTTCACAATAACTAAAACCAGAAATGACTGATATAAACTCGCAATTGCGAGTTATATAGTCCGAATTGCAAGATATAAACTCGCAAATCTGGCTTTTTTCCTCAGAATTGAGTAATCAATTGCGAGTTATAAAGTCTTAATATTTTTATCATGAAGCATCTCTTTTGTGAAAAGAATCAAGGCCATGCTGGATTGTGAAAAAAACTAGTAAAGTGGTTTCCACTGCATTCCGTGTCTAAAATACCGTTATCTGTGGTTATATAAAAGTAACAGCATTTAAAATATTGCAAAAGATTTATTTTTCAAATAAATACTGTTCTTTTGAACTTTCTATTAAATGAAACAACACTAAAAACAATCATAGTGTAAAATATTAAACAGCACAACAGTTTTTAACATTGGTAATAATAAGAAATGTTATATTAGCACCAAAACAGCATATTAGAATGATTTCTGAAGGATCGTGTGGTACTAAAGACTCTTAAAAAAATAAGTTTTGCCATGATTAATTAAATAAATGAAATAAATTATGTTTTAATATATATTTAAATTAAAAAAATATTTCATAATATTGCAGTCAAATAAATACAACCTTGATGGAAAATAATAATAATAATAATAATAATAAATATCTATCCCTACCCATACATTACCAAATTTAGTGTAATGAAATTGCACATCAGTGATCAGTTTGAAAGCACCAGTAAACTAGTAATTGGTAATTGGTAATAATAACATTGGTAATAATAAGAAATGTTATATTAGCACCAAAACAGCATATTAGAATGATTTCTGAAGGATCGTGTGGTACTAAAGACTCTTAAAAAAATAAGTTTTGCCATGATTAATTAAATAAATGAAATAAATTATGTTTTAATATACATTTAAATTAAAAAAAATTAAAATTAAAAAAATATTTCATAATATTGCAGTCAAATAAATACAACCTTGATGGAAAATAATAATAATAATAATAATAATAATAATAATAATAATAATAATAATAAATATCTATCCCTACCCATACATTACCAAATTTAGTGTAATGAAATTGCACATCAGTGATCAGTGTGAAAGCACCAGTAAACTAGTTTTCCTGAAAAAATGTCATGATTTCAATTTGTCTTGTCAAAGTCAATTTTACATCTGTGTTGCTTAAAGTGAACGCATGACTTAAATCATTCCATCACTATCAATTTAGTCTAATCAAATCTAAAGAGTACATTTTAATAGGCAGACTTAAGGGATTTGGGCCGAAGCGTTTCTCGCCATCTCTCACTTCTCGCACTGTTGCTTTTCTTTCTTTCCGCCACTCTCCTTCCATCCTCACATCAGCAGGAGGAGGATAATTGATCAATCACGCTAATTGAACAGTCTGGCCAGCTAGCTCACAGAAGCAGATGTGCCAATTTGCATTCATTAAGGCAGAGTCGGGTCTTAATCACCGCATGAGCTTTGATTGACAGCACAAACAATTCAATGCAAAGCTCCCAACAAAACAGCAAAATTCAGTTCAGCAGCTATAAAAATAAATGCAATTATCTTGTAAAGTGTGGATATTTACAGAAAAAAAAAAACTTAACAAGTCTTCACAGAGGCGTTGTGGCACTCGTACCAAAGTGCTTGAATAAAATGATGATTGATTTACCAGCTTCGGCTACATTACTGACATAACACAGAGTTGTGTGTTGTGGTGAATGTCCCAAAAATCCCCAGACCCAATGACATCAGCCATCCTCTCTTGCCCCCCTGCCTTCAACCAGAGTGATGAATAAAAGTCCCTTATCAAAAATATCTCCCTCCCCCAGTCCCACAGCATAGCCTCATTTCCTTCCTCTCCTCCCCAGACACCGGCTCCTTACTACATCCACATCCAGAGCCAATAGAAACTGTGAGCGAGCTCTTGTTACGAGCTCAAGAGCTTCTGTGCGAACATGAATATGCATAGCATAGCTAATACAGTTGCACGGCTGTTTGGAGACGCTCATATGCCGAATGCAGCTTCAAAGGTTCAGATGAAAGGCAGAGTGACTGCTTTTTGTCCCGTGCTTGTGGTAAAACAATGGTGTTATTCACATGGAACAAAACAGGAATCTCATGGAGAAAAGACAGAAGAAGGGCTGACATTTGGGAATGGTCAAGATTTACATATCCTGCGACTCTCGATTATGTCTTTGCCAGGAAATAATTCTCAAAAGAACGTCTCGAGACCAGCTACGAGGACTGCTTTCAAAAAATTGTGTGGAAATTGATTAAAGGGACTTTTCAAACCAATATGAAAATTCTTTCATCCTTTGTTATTTTAAAGGGAACCCTGGGTATTAAGACTTGTGTGGCTTAATATAACGCAAATGATGTCTCTTACTGAAATATGTAGTAGAAAACCCATAAAAGATTTACTTTTTTAAAAATTCCACATTGTTTTATACATATTTTAGACTATGGGGGCGCTATATTCTGATGACGTGACATGGTTGCACTTTGTGAGCTACTGGTGTTACCTATTGCTATTTTTACTGCAACACAACTTGCAGCTACTGAAAGAGCTTACAGAGGGCGATGGATATAAGTGTAGGCTTAAACCAAATGGTATATATTACTGCAGTTTTCAACAGAAATGTCCACTAGAGGCGGTAAAACAGTGAGCACTTGTAACTGTTTTCATATACAGTTATGATTACAGCTCTATATAGCTTTCCAGATGTAACAAGCCGGCACGGAATTGGACTTCGGATGTGGAATCCAATGAAAAACATGACTCATGATGAAAGCTGAGCGATCGAAAAACAAGCTTGAAGGGCATGCTAGCGTTTGTGTTTTTACGTCACATTCGCATTTGTTCATACTATCGGATAGGTTTAGGTGTAGTGCAAATGGTTCGTTATTTTAAAACGTCCCAAAGCATTAGCGTTATAGCGCCACTCAACAGACATTTCAAATCAGAACTGCAGTGACACGTACAAAACCAATGTCTCATAAAACGTACCATATGTACGTTCATCTGTTCCAGCGGAAAAAAAAACGAACGCTCTTTTAGCGCCACTAAGTGGACATTTCTGTTGGAAACTGCAGTGATATGTACTAATTGGTACATTCCCACAGGTACGTTCCATCATGAGACCAGGTTGGTTTCTTGTCTCTGTTTGAAAGGTCTTTCAGTAGCTGTGGTCTACTAAAAGCCTCAAAGGCATCAAGGCTAAAGTGGAGAGAACAAAGACGCAGGTCTTTAGGAAGTTTTATTGGCTCACAGACATCTTCCCATTATGTTTTTTTTATCGCTAGCAAAGCAGTGAAGACTTACATTGCTTCTCTTGTTGCCCTTTGACTGAAAATGACAACCAAAAGTCGCACAATATGGCATCGTATCAATATTTTAGATCCCTAGAGTGCAATCATTTCACAAACAGCCCAAAATATGCATAAAACAATGGATTTTTTTAAATAACGTAAATCTTTTCATGAGTTTTCTACTACATATTTCAGTAAGAGACATCATTTATAGTATATAATAAGCCACACAAGTCTTACGTTATACATTCAACAATCTTCACACTTATCAACTTAATAACAATATGCTTTCTTTGTTTAAATATTTCAGTGGTGCTACCAGTCCACTACACTGGTAAGCCTTTGAATATTTCTTCAGGAAAGAAAAAAACATTTGCTTTTTGAAACCACACACAACAATGCAAGCCTCTTATGGCGGCCTAAAAACATTTGCCTGAATCATTCCCTGATTTGCTTACTATTTGAGCCAGGTAAATGACACCTCAGACAACAACCAGACTATTGCAAAAGGTCAGCTGGCCATTCACACACACCGGTTTGGTTATTTGCAACATGGTGACAGCGGTGGAAAAAAGTCACACATGTAAATCTACTGAAAGCAAACATATGCCATGTGAACGTAAGTCTGCAGCCTCAACACTTCACCCAGCATTCAATATGGCTGTTAGCTGGGACTGTTAATGTGTTCAAACCATGATAATTTGGTCTAATGAGAATGGACTGATATCAGCACGGCTGAGTAATGCTGTCAAGAGTATCTAACAGAGGCGAGGGGGTAAAAGGGACAAATGGACGCCACATATCTGCTGTGAAGTTGATATCTGATTTCAAGGAATCCTATGTGCACACTGAGAGGCCTGTATTCAGAATACCAGCGTAGGGCTACTAAGATTTCATTACCTCCAGTTGGAGAGGAACAAGAGGAAGGATGATTTAATTATTTTAATTACCTGCAGCAGCTTTTTCATTTGGAGCACAAACAGAATTCAATTTGAAACAACAGGAACTATAAGGACTTTCTTTAGACTGGACAACTGTAAAGACTGTATTTTCGCTCATTCATACTATTGTCTTTGTCTGTCTACCTTTTTATTAATTGAAATTGACTTACAGTAAGAGGAAATTCCATAACAAATTAAATTCAAAGGAATTGAAGGAATGTATCAATACAAGTTAAACTCTATTACCACAGAGAATTATTTCAGCTTGTCCCTTAGTTTGTCAAAACAAGCAAATGTTACCAGTACACTAATGCACCAGAACAAAGTGAGAATACAGTTTTGAAAGTATAAACGAGACTGTAAAAATTTTACGGTAAAATACTTTTTTTGCAATCTACAGTATTTCTTATTTTTTATAGTAAAATTTTTTACTCATACATTTTTTTTTTACAGTGCATATTAACCTGAGATTAGTGTGATAAAAACAGCGTTTACACCTTTTCTATTTGTCAAATTCATGTAAATAAAAACTGCACATTTTCAATTATACCTGCAAAGATACCTGAAAAAGACTTCACCAATGAGCCAATTACTATTTTAAAGATATAGGTGAAAACTGATAAATGAACAATTCTATTATTATCACTTTGTCGTTAACAATAGCTAACTACATTAGTACTAATAATGAACAAAACATCTACAGCATTTATTAATCTTAGTTATTGCTAATTTCAGCATATACTAATGCATTATTAAAACCACAAACTGTGTTTGTTAACATTAGTTAATGCACTGTGGACTAACATGAACAAACAATGAACAACTGTTTTTTTAACTAACATCATCAAAGATGAACAAATAGTTTAATAAATGTATTGTTCATTATGAAGTGTTTTTGTTAACATTTTTGTTTTTAATAATTTTAAGTGAGAAATGATCATGCATAATTAAACATTCAATACCAACAACCCTATGGAAAGTGCTTTTCCTGTAGACTTTAGTACATTACTGAAAAACACTTGTTTTTGTAAATTAATAAATGAGTCCAAATTATTGTCTGTGATAAAAGCATGTCTCAAATTGCCTCTATACAGCTTAACTTGTTTTGAACCCACAACATTCCTTCTTTTTCCAACTTTTTCTATTCGAAACACAAATTGTGAATGTGGCTTTAAAATCGTCAATAACCTAACTTCTGCTTTCACGAAAGGTCAGAGAACTTTCACGATCTTATAAAACTGAAATGTGTTGGGCTGTGCTTTTATACACAATTTCTAGACTAAGGTCCATCATACATGAAAAGTCCTTTCAACTCCACTTCCCTTCACCTACTCTGAGCAATGCAAAAGGTGAGAACAAGGACAAAGTGTGCTACTGGAGACCCAATACTGTGGAACACCAGTGGTCCTTAAAGACCCCTGCGAGCCGCTGAATGGCCACGCTGTAACCTCTGAGGAAACGCTCCATCAATCCTGCGCTGCTACTCAGTAAATAAAAGGGCTTGCTTCAGACCCACAGCCTTTGAAAAGGGAGACACAGATGGGATCGCGGCCACTTTTAATCAGACAGAGAAGTGGACAGGATCCACAAAGGGAGATTTCATGCAACGCTTCACCTGTCGCCTGGAGTGTTATTGAAGTTGAACCGCGGTGCGGCAGGCACGCACACACACCAAAAACACACATGCACACGCTTCTTTTTGCTCAGGCGTGGTGATCTCGGTCTAGCGCTCCGGTTCCGACCGCGGGCCAGACTTGAGACAAAGTCCATAGCCCTGAGCCTGGTCGTCACACTGTGGAATCCATCTGTGGAAAGCAATACATCTGTTCCCTTGACTACACAAGGCCTGGCCTTTTGCTACAGATGGTGGTGGCAAGTAGGAATGTGACTTTTGATTTGGCTTCGTACATGGAACAGGAATTTATCCTGGTCAATGAAAAAGCAGCAAAGTATGCATTTGGGTCTAGAGGGCGGAAAAAGGACAAATGAGGAAAAAATGTGTGTTTGTTTGTGTGGCATTTATCACTTTAACACAATCTATTTATTTAGATAAGTGCCTCCATGTGAAACACATTTCACCCAGAGAAAGGCAGCAGGAAATGGAAATGAGAGGTTTAGAATGGTATATTGATTCATTAAACAATTGTTTAACTTTTCACCTTTTTATGACAAGCTGCATAGAAAAAAACAAAAAGTAAAGGTTTAAATAATACTGGATCTGTTAGAAGGCATATATATATATATATATATATATATATATATATATATATATATAAGCTAATACAAATATATAATAATAAAAATATATATCCAGTCACTAGAAAAATAGTCCCACAGCCTTGTTTTCTTTTAAACAGTCCTGATTCTCTAAAAATCTCTAAAATCTCTAGAACCAAACTTGAAGGCAACATGTAACATTCAATTTTATGTAGCCTCTGAAGGGCAGTATTAAATGAAAAATAATGATATTTATGCAAAACAAGAAAAATTTGATAGCTGCATATGAAATAGTTGCATATGAGTCCCTCAGTTGTCCTCAGTGTGGAAAGATGGATCTAAAAATCATACAGTCATTGTTAAAAAAGGGTTCAAATACACCAAAATGCTGGAAAGCCAAAGAATTTGTGGGACCCAAAGGATTTTTCTGAAGAACAGCAGGCAGTTTAACTGTTCAGGACAAACAAGGGACTCAACCATCACTAAACAAAAAAAAACACAGCTGTGGATCATTCAGTTAACCCTCTGGGGTCTAAGGTGATTTTGGGGCCCTTGAGGTATTAAGTACAGTAACACAGTATTAAGAATCAAGTGGGGATGTAAACTTTTGAACAAGGTCATTTTTATAAATTCAACTATTATTTTCTCTTGTGGACTATATGTAAACATTTTTATGTGAAATATCTTACTCAGGTCAGTACTAAATAAAAAAATGACATGCATTTTGTATGATCCCTCTTGTTTTGGTAAAATAATTCTGATTCTGAAAGGGGGTGTAAACTTTTGACTCTGCATATATATATATATATATGATTTAAAAATCATCAACCTTAACAATACCATTTTATCGAATCTGTTTTAAAATAAAAAGTTAAACGTTTCAGAGAATTTACACAAATTGAACTAAACAGGAACTGAACTTGACTGCCTATATTGTGCAGAGTGTTGCCCAGATGGCCACAGAGTGCACTGACTTTTCTTAAAAGGGCTTTAGGTTACTTCCTCCTTGTACATGCCGTTTGATAAATAATATCACTATATGGTATCCTCTTTCAGAATGTCACACTGTACAATATGAGAACACAGGCCTGTATTTTTATGGCTAAAATCGATATTGCCGGGTACTGATATCCTTTGGCTATATTGGTATACTGTATAACTCCTGCACAGATCTTTACATGTGTCTCGATGGAGTCATACTGCCTTCAACCAGAATCAAAGTCAGCAGCCCTTCTGATGGAAGTCCAGGGCTGATATCTCTGCTCCAGGTTTCTCCAGCACTATACAACACATAGCCAGGGCAGGAAAAGAGAGTGGAGGCTTCAATAGCTTATTTCTGCTCTGCTTCTTTACGGCTGAATCATGGCCACAGAAAAAGAGAGCTGGCTGTGGGCGATCTCTGCAGCTACGAGTAGATGCTGGCCCACTGAGCAGGGACAAGGCTGCTTTGTTGGGGTCCTTCATGCACTGGGTCAGGCTCCTCCACAGCGGCCGGAGGGCTGACGTGGGAAAAGCAGCAGCTTGCCACCAGCTTGCGTTCCACATCGCTAAGCGTCAGCAACGCCTGATTGTGTGGATGTACATGTCTCTGCATGTGTTTGTGGGTGTCCTACAAGACACTCACAGGATTTAGCTAACCTTTCTTCACTTTGAAAAAACATCGAACGGCAATCCACAACAGCAAAGAGCCTCTTTAGTGTTGCACGAGGATGTTTTGCAACACAGAACACAGTGATTTCCCATTCTTTAAAATCACAGAGGGAAAGACATAAAGCCACTGAGAGGGGGCACAGCATCCTCTTTAAAAGCTGTTGTAAAGAGGTAAAGCTGACATGGGGTGGCTGTTACATAAGGGGAGAGTGTGTCCATTCATTTTTAATGCAGGTGAGGGCCCTCTCTATGCAGGGATGAGAGCAGATGGGCCGCTGATGGAGAGCTCAGGCCTCGTGGATGGCTCTGTGCATTCTTCTGCAGCTCTGCCATGCAGGTAATTCACCAGCAGTGTCATCAGCATGAATAAAAGATAACTCAGGCCAGCTGACTTCTTTTTTCAGTAAAAGATTTTAAAGGGGTACTTTACCCAAAAATGAAAATTCTATGTCGATCTTGTTTGAACTGAAGACCTTTGTTCATCTTCGGAACACAAATTAAGATATTTCTGATGAAATCTCAGAGCTTTCTGACCCTGCACAGACATGTTCAAGACATGGCCCAGAAAAGTCTAAAATATCTTAATTTCTGTCCTGAAGAAAGAACAAAGGTTGAGTAAATAATGACTTTAAGAACCATAAGTACCATACAGACAACTGGGAACATTTGAAAGCAGAAAAATATTCATGCATCATAAGCCAAATTGTATTTACATGTGATAAAACCATTCCAAAAAATCTTCTGTCCATATATCATATGGCACATTGACATTTTTAATTTCTATTTAGTAAGGGATTGAGCACCGAATGAATAATAAAAAAAAAAAAAAAATTCTAAAATGACGTCAGAGAGACGTTTTGAATGCATTCTTGTTCTTTGCTCACTGATTGTCTCGACCTATAAAGCTGGAATGCTGCTTTGACGAATGAGGACAGTGCGTGCCTGGCAAATCCTGCTTCCTGTGTACTGAACACTACAGTAGTATGGTTTTGGTTTGCACAGCACTCATATGGCCAGCTGGGATGGCTTTATGATGAGCAAACAATTTTTACGAATTGTATAAACTCAGAGTTTTACACACTCACTAATTGAGGCAAACATGAATGGTGGACAAAAAAGGATGTTCTGTGGCATGTGCCCAGTTACATGATCTATGCCCCTTTGTCAGTTGCGGTACTTAAGTACGTCTGGACTTATCAGTGGCTGCAGACGTCCTGAACCGTCTATCTAAGCACGGATGAGAAGGAAACTGTTACATGCTGTCCAGACATCAGTTTGTCTGCTATGGCACTATGCGACACACATGCTGAACATTTGTGGATAGATCATTTCTGAACTTCAAGCTAAAACTGACTGCTGAACTAGATATTGATAAAAGGCTATTTTTTTTTAAAAGGGAATTAATGTCTCATACTTTGATACAAAGAGGTAGTCAAATTGTGAAACAAATACAGTGACTCCAAAAAGTATTTGGACTTTGCACATTATATAACAAAATATCACACCATGACGGTAACTCATGTCACGCATGAAAATAATAATGATAATCTTAAGGCCAGATAAAAGAAAGAGCAGGGCAAAAAGCAAGAAAAGCTTTAGCCAAATATATTTGCTTTGATGTTCTGTTATCTAATTCAATAAAAGTCAAACATTTAAAAATGTGACATCCATGTCCAAAACTGTCCAGTTACTTTTTGTGGCCATAGTACGTCTGAAATTACATTACAGTAAATGGGAAAATCATTCAATCACTAAAGATTGTTTGTTACAGGAATCAGAAGTAGGCCACACTCACCTCTACAATGTCAGAGTTGGTTCTGCTCTCGTGGGGTTCGTTGTATTCTGTGTACTTAAGTAGGACTTTGTCCATGTCAGTGCTGGCATACTGAAAGAGTTTGTTCGAGCTGTTGAATATGATCAGGGCAATCTCACAGTCACACAATACGCTGAGCTCGTACGCTTTCTTCATCAAACCAAACTTCCGTTTTGTGAAGGTAACCTGTGAGAAAACAGAGAAAATAAGAATGCTCAGTCAAATGTTAACACAGAAACACTGCAATATTTGCCTTCATATTAGCATATAGACAGTCAAGATGATCACCAGAGAATAAAGAGGAAAATACTATACTGATCTAGTTCATTAGCTGAACAATTAACAACAGTAAAAAGGAAATCTTAATGTTCCATGTTCAAAACAAGTTATGCTCTACTTACAATATTTGTGGCAACCACAGAAAATAAATTATATATATATATATACCAGTGGCATTTTCTCCAAGGAGGCAAGTAAAATTGTATGAGAAAATATTTCATAGTACAAAAACAAAACAATGCAAATATTACAAAACCTGACATTAAAAATCATATAAATCACTTGTTTTTCTAAAGTTTCCAACAGCGACTCCAGCAGGTAAAGCTACAGTGAGAGTCTGTGTCTCTAACGCCTCACCTGAGCCCATTGAGTTTTAACAGACAAACACTGTCTCCTCATTACACGCGACAAGATTTCAGTGACAAGAAATTTGGCTGTCCACACCAGACGTGACAGAATCACTCAAATATCACAGCCATTCAAAAGTGCAGAGGCGCACTGCACTCCCAACGATATGGACAACAGTTTCTATGTATATTGTTCCAGCCGCGTCATTGCAGAAACAGAAACAATTTCTAAAATAGAAATTTTGTGTGTCAACGTCACAGCTAGATAGGACATAAAACTCTGATTAACCTGGAAAAGATATCTTTAACGTGTGTTGTGTTGCGTGTAGTTAGGACATGATGTAAATGGGTTTGTTGGGGGTAATTGAGAATGAACAGGGAAAGTCAGGCTAGAGTCACATTTATATATGATATAATAACATTAATAGTGTTGTAAAAAAAAAAAAACAACAAAATAAAACAAAGGAATGAATTACCATCTTTTTTTTTTTTGACTAAATTAACATGGCGCAAATGTCAAGAATTCATGTCATGAAATTCTAGGCGCATTAAAACAGCGTTACTCTGAAACCCTCCACTTCCCTAGCTCCACCTTTATAGATCTCCTACGGGCTATTATATATGCTATTTGTGCAGAAGCAGCAGCAATAATCTACAACAACAGTGTAGCAGATCTTTTCCACCAAGACCAAATATATTCACATTGTCATATCCATTACCATGCTAAAATCTGAGAGTTGTCATGTTGGTCACAGCTTGCGGAAACCCTCATTTCAAATGGTACAATGCAATATAATCCAATGAGCAGCACTCTATCTCTGAATCCATACTGTTTTCTATCCAACTGTATAGGTGGAGTCTCACATGTTCTGCATTACAGGTGATTACAATGCAGAATAATACATCTGGACACATGATTTATGCATATAAAATCATGTAATTATAAGGTAAATAAAGAATAACAAGAATTAGAAAAACACAGAGGGGTGTTTTCTCCAAGGAGGCAAGGAAGGTTCTTCCTCAAGAGTGTATAAATTCTAACATTAAAAAGTGCATAAATCACATAAAATTAGAGCAGGAGTCCCCATCTCTCTCGCCTCCCCTGAGCCCATTAAGTTTTAACAGACCCCCTAACCTAAAGCATGCAGTGAGTTTGGTGGGGGGTAATTGAGAATGATTAGAGGAAAGTCACATCAGAGGAGGCAATGCATGCATCGTGATGTGACTGGTTATGTTTGGTTCATGTGATAAATCCCGCCTCGTGTGTTTGTGCGCGTTTGCGAATCAGTCTGAATAAATATTATAATGGGGTTATTGGGAAGACTAATGTTAAAAAAGTAAGAAAACAACTCACACACTTAGACATAACATTGTCATATCCATTACCATGCTAAAATCTGAGAGTTGTCATGTTGGTCACAGCTTGCCGAAACCCTCATTTCAAATGGTACAATGCAATATAATCCAATGAGAAATGCTGCTGATAGCACCTCAGGACATCCCTTTAATAGAAAGAACTATAACTTTAAATCACAGATTAAAATAATTCTGGAGACCCTTACAATGGTTTTGGGCTGTCTATTGGGATCTGATAAAGTCTAATTGTTTTAGTGGTCTCCATCTATCCTGGGCCATGTTACTGCGAGATAATGAGTCAAGCAGACAGCAGAGCTGCCACACTGATGTCATGGCAGGTCAGACAGAAGGTCAGCGTGAGGAACGCAACAGAGGCTCCACAGCCTGTGCAATCAGCCCATTAGGGAGACAGCAGGCTCCATCACTCCTGCCTGCATCCTCTGACAGCCTCTTCCTGCAGGGCCATCGCTGTAACACGAGCCGGCATCTACGCTGCTGCAGGTCGTGCATACACGCCCATAACTATCTGACTTTTCTAGAGATGGCCGGCCATTATGCACCAAGCTATACACTTCGATTTTGATCCAGCTATACAGCGAGCCAAGCCAAGCATGTGTCCTATTATCCACGAGAAGCTCATTCAGGAGCCTTCAAAAGCCTGAAAATGAATTATGCATTTGTTCAGCTCTCATGTTTAACAAGTGTTGTACAACGAAGATAGCAGCAGATTTACTTTCATAATATGGAAGCGTCAGAACGACATCATGGATGAGCATATGAACACTCAAGATGAGCAGGATGTGTCGCGCACATGGCAAAACTTACAGAGATGCCATGGAAAGCTGTGCCTAGGGCGAAAAGAAGTTGGAGAGCGTGTGCATGCGAGGGAGAGGGGGAGTGAGAGAGAGAGCTGTATGATTACTTCCGCCAATTTCACTGACCTACAAAGCAGAGCTGAGCAGATGAGCTGGCTTTGTTCAACTTTAATTGGTCACAGCTTGCAGAAACCCTCATTTCTAATGGTACAATGCAATATAATCCAATGAGCAGCACTCTATCTCCAAATCCATACTGTTTTCTATCCAACTGTATAGGTGGAGTCTCACATGTTCTGCATTACAGGTGATTACAATGCAATCTGGAGTAATACATCTGGACACTTGATTTATGCATATAATGCACATGTCATGTAATTACAAGGTAATTAAAGAATAACAAGAATTACAATAACACAAGATAAAACATACAGAGGGGTGTTTCCTTCAAGGAGGCAAGGAAGGCAAATTCTAAAATTAAAAAATCTATAAATAAACCCCTGAGTCCATTAAGTTTTAACAGACCTCTAACCTAAAGCATGCAGTGGGTTTAGGGGGGGTTATTGAGAATAAATAGAGGAGTTACATCAAATAAGGCAATGCCTCCATCGCAATATGACTGGTTACATTCGGCTATGATTGGTTCATGTGATAAATCCTGCCTCTTGAGCATTTGTGAAACATTATAATGGCGTTAATGGGAAGACTAATGTAAAAAAGCAAGGAAACAACTCACACACTAAGACATAACCACATTGTTACATCAAAATAAGACTTAAAATGGCATGAAAACATGGTCTTTGGGAGTTTTTAGTGAGTAATCAGCTTGGTGAAATTTAAATCTTCATGTCTGTGACCAATATGTACTGTGCTTTGATGGATGATGATCCGGAAAATTCAAAAATAATTTTAAAAGAATAGCTGAACATAAGTTAACAAATAAAATATATTGTTTAAATGGTCACTGCCTTGAGTTATTATTTTGGAATGAATGTAAAATGTTTAAAAACTTGATAAGATTAATACTTGGCTTAAATGAATAGATTATTAAATACTGGTTTGACTACTTTAGTAATTTCCATGAGTACTAATCTTAATGTTTAAGCATACAATGATATTCTAGAGAATTGTGTCCTTCTAATTGTATATCAAAAGTTTGGACATGACCCTTTTTCATTATAATATGACAATGTCCCTGTGTATAAGGCAAGGTTTATAGAAAAATGTTTGACTCAGTCAGTGTGGAAGAACTTGACTGGTCTGCATAAAGCCAAGTCCTAATCCCAGCTGAAAACCTCTGATGTGACTTTAAATGCAGACCTTGAGCCAAAAACTCAAACCAAACACCAATGACTTGTGCATATGGGTACAATCATTTTAGACACTTCCAAAACTGAAGCAACAGAGATGGAAATACAGTTTTTAAATACATGAATTCCATCTTTGTTGCTACAGTTTTGGAAGTGCATTTTTTCTGTTCTAAAGAAGGGGCTGTCCCAATGCTTTTGTCCATATAGTGTATGTACAAGTCATTGGTGTTTGGTGATGAGTTTTTGGCTCAAGGTCTGCATTTAAAGACACACCAGAGGTGTTCAGCAGGGATTAGAACTTGGCTTATGCAGACCACACTGACTGAATCAAACATTTCTCTATGAACCTTGCTTTATACACAGAGGCATTGTCATGTTAGAATAAAAAAGGGTAGTGTCCATACTTTATACTGTAAAATAAGTAGGACACAATTCTCTAGAATATCATTATATGCTTAAACATTAAGCATTACTAAAGTAGTCAAACCTGTTCATTAGAAGGGGCTGCCCTAATACTTTTGGTAATATAGTTTATATATGAAATATGGAAAAGCTGAATTTTCAGCGTTCATTACTCCAGTCTTCAATGTCAAATGATCCTTCAGAAATCATACAATATGCTAATTGTGTGCTAGAGGCACGTTTCTTATGATCAGTGTTGAAAACAATTGTGCTGTATAATTTCTGTGGAAATTGTAATACTATTTTTCTGGATTGAAAAATCTATACACATGCATACATCAAATTATACAAGCAAGCCACACTTTGTAAGACTGCTGTCGCTGCTTAAAGTTCCACGACAGCTACCGAGTAACTGTTGAACCAAATCAAATCTGCACAGGACATGTGTTATGTTGATACACATTCATCTAAATCCATTCAACCTCCAATGACATGAGGCAATGACACACGGCAGCTTTCATTATCAATAAACGGGAAGTGAATGGAGTGTGCTGGTGGAGCAGGACTGTATACCTGAGCGGTCCAGGGAGAGTAGTAAGTTGAGCTCAGGCAGACAGCAGTGTGAATTCCCAGAGCCACAGAGTGCAGCTCCCTCGTAGCTGTCATTAGTCTCCTCTTGCCTCTATTGCAAAGGCAAAGCAGCCTCCAAAATCTCCCTGGACAAGCCTTTTCCAAGAATATCATCATTAAATGCTCCTACCTACCGTGAATGGCAGATTTAATTGTAGTGGAAAAAGAGATTGGAACCATAGTCCAAATAGGTGGCATAGTTCAGGTTGAATTTGACCTCTGAGGCAGCAGAAGAAAATGTCACCTTTAGCACGGGACGGGCCCTGCTGTACGGTGTGTGCGGTGACACTGTTCCACTCCACTGGTGTTCAGGGCACTCAGAGTAGTTGCTTGCTGACCCAGAGTAACGATTTATTCCAGCTGCAGTGCAGGACACTGTCACACACACTCATATAGATACACATCCACATGCAAACAAGAGCTTTTAACTCATGTTCAACTTATCATAAAAAGAGCAATTATACTCTTCTCAGCCTTGGGCGGCACAATGCACGTCTGTGACTGTAGTGATGACATACTCAGTTGTCATCTGTACGATAAGTACAGTGCACCAGCCGCAGTATCAGAATGCCACAAATAAGCACTCTAGCTTCAACAAGGGCTTTTGGGTGAGTCCCCAAACACCACCCCCAGTCTACCAGGTCACTGCTGAGGCAATAAAAAGCCATAGAGAGATCTGAAGTCACGTGGGAGGTCACTGGGGCTTTTTTTCCCACTAGCTCACAGAGAAACACACTCACACAGCAGTTGGGCTGGGGTGTGACTGATTTCAGACTTTATGTGCTCCAGTTCTACATTACTGTAATATACTGACCTAGTTATTGTTATATGAGTTAAGGCTGCACAATTAACTGAAACAAAACCTAAATCTTGATATGGCTTAGTGTGATTATCAAATCACAAAGGCTGTGGTTTTAATTTAATTTTTCAGAGTGAAGAGCAGAACTGTGTTCTCTTACACGTGAGCAGCTCATGTGTTTTCAGTGTCTCAGAGCTGCTCGGTTCACAGCAAATGCTGCTCCACACGAACTCATCTATGCATCTGCTCTGAGTTTGGGTTGTTTATAACGTGCATTTGGGAACACAACATGCGCCAACATCTTCCCATACTTGTAATGAGAAGCGCTTCTAAACCAGCTGCTGTCAACTAAAGACAAGCTTTTTCGAAAGTTTTCCACCAAAATAAACACTTGATGGTTGATTGTTTGAAAATTAAGAATCAGTGAGAGTTGATGTGACCCTGGACCACAAAATCAGTCATATGGGTCTTTTTTTTTTTCAGTTGAGATGAATAAATAAGCTTTCCATTGATGTTTGGTTTGTCAGGATAGGACAATATTTGGATATTTGGTGCAAAAGAAATCTAAATATTGAGAAAATCGCCTTCAAAGTGTCCAACTGAAGTTCTTAGCTATGGATATTATTAATCAAAACTTAAGTTTTGATATATTTATAGTTGGAATTTTACTAAATATCTTCATGGAACACCTTTACTCAACATCCTAATGATTTTTGGCATAAAATAAAAATTTATAATTTTGACCCATATAATGTATTTTCTAAATATACCAGTGCTACTTAAGACTCCAGGGTCACATATTAGTTTTGTGATTTTTCAATTGTTTTTCATAGTAATAGTTCTTCTATGTTTACTATTTGTATTTTGTTAGTTACTCAGGCAGCTCTAATATTAGCAAAGGATATAAAAATGCTTGGTAATAGCAAAAAAAACACTGGTGAGAACATCCATCCCACAAAGAGATCTTGAAAGCACTTCAACACAGCACTTGGAGTAACTAAAGTGTGAGGAAGTGATGTTATGAGTCATGTTTTGTGCACCAAACTTCTCTTTGTTCCCTCCAACTTGTGGCAGTCTTTGATAAGGTCATTCTATCCCAGCCATCCAGTAATTATATTAGCATTTCTCATCTAATTGTACAGCAGGAATAAGAACGCTGACCTTTTCACAACTTTTTCAGCATATCAGGTAGTAGCCGGGGTACTAATTCTGCTCAGCCATCATCTCTTCCATGTTTTATCTCTTACTTTTCTCAGTCTGTCCTCTTTTTGCTGCCAGCGCACTGGGCCGACTTGTATACCATTGGGCATTGTGGCTTCTAAGAATTTCAAGATACCAGTGAATCAAAGTAAATGAGGATGTGTGTACGTAAAAATAAATCCTCGCTCTCATAAAAGAGGAAATGGGCAATATGTGTGGGTAAAAAAAGTGTTGAGTAATGCATTTACGTGACCAGAATCTTGAGGAATTCCTTGTTGTGGGTCGTGGTGAGACAAACTAGATCATGAGGAAGTGCACCCACATATTTTAAGTGTATCCGGATATGTTTACATCTGTATGTGTTTGTTTCACCTCAGAAAAACAGACAAGGTCTGGCTTGTCAGTCAAAGACTTCATCATGTCCTTAGGAAGTGGAAAAACAAGCCATGTGGGCCTATAACGATCTCTGGCATTGGAGGTGATGCCTCTTATATCGAATCAGAGCATGGTAGGGGACCAGAGGTGACATATCATTGAAAGCAGCATGTCAGCTTCAATGATCTCGATAACGATCGGCAGGAGGCCTGCGTGGTCCAGAGAAAGTCTCTGCCATAGCACCAGCTGGCAGAGTGACCCAAGCCCCCTGGCTCCTGCGCTCCTGCTTCCCAGCAGAGAGCACTCTGGCCTGGGAGACAGGCAGCGGTCCCTCCCTCCTGTCCGGCCGGATCAGCTTTCACAGGACGCAGAGGAAGCCCCAGGTCCACAGTTCACTGCTGGGTTCTGAGCATTTGAGTACCCGAAGGGCAGGACCAGCCAGCTGGGACTGAGCCAGTGTGACCTTGTAATTAGACTGATCTCTGTGCGTTTATCTCTCACCCTCATTCACGACATGAACTTCACCTGTGATAATTGGCCTCTTACATTTTGTTCAAAGTCAGCTATCAAAGCAATTAAGGCAAAACAAGCTAGAAAAAAAAACTGTTTATACTTTCAAAGGAAATAGTCTGATATAATGTGATTCCATAACCCAATGGGATGCCTACACTCTAAAAATGTTGGGTGAAATGTTGACAAACCTAGCAGTTGGGTTAAATGTTTAAGTCAAATGTTGTTTAACAATTACTATATGACTGGCTTGAAATGATTCCAAAATAGGTTGTAAATTAAAAATCTAATATTTATTAATAATCAATTTATAAAATGTTTATTATTTAACTTATTAATACATTTAAAACCTATTTTGGGTTCATTTTTTTTAGCAAGAAAAAATAATAGTAATAACAGTAATTTTTAACTACCTAGAAGTCTGGGTTAAACATTTAACTCAACCACTGGGTCACAATAATCCATTTGCTGAGTTTTTCTACATTTCACCAAGTGCTGGGTTACAACTTAATTATGCAGATACATGTTAGGAAAAATGTGTTTCACAAAGAAGACAGACACAGAATGCGTCTATAACAAGATTGGTGAAATATTTACAGTCAAACTAAAATTTATTGAGACACTTTCAGCATTTCTCACATTATCACAATGACAAGACAACAGTTAAACTGTGTCAAAACAAATTTATCTTGATAATGTCAGATCATTTTGATAAAAAGGTATACAATGGATTACACTATTGTGTAATCCAGACTATAAGTATGACAATATTTACACAACTATCAATAATTTGTTGAACCGTTTACCAAGCAATGCTTAATTTTGTTCAGTCTTTGGTGTAAAAAGGTTGCATTAGCAATTAAAGAAAAAAAACACTTAAGCAAAACTTTTACTGGTAGTCCACTATTTGAAGATTTTTGGGGTATATTATTTTGCTATTCTCACTTAGATAAATGAACTATAGCATCCTGTACCCACTAGTCAAAAAATATAAAAAATTATATCTGATGCCTGAATAATTTTTGGTTTGGCTGTATATACAATAAATATATTTATAATCATAATTAAATAACACATCCGATTGATAGGGGTGAGCCGATCCGATATTCTGTATTGGTTCTCGCTCTGATATTGGCATCGAGACTGATCCAAATACAATATTATGAGTATACTGTGTTATTGCGTATATTGTATTATTGTTAAACCCCACAAAAACCACAAACACATTATAAAGCACCCTAAAGTTTCTGTGCATTATATTTCAAGTGTTCTGAAGCTGTTCCATAGTTCCATACTTTTGCAAAATTAAAGATTATAAATGGCCTTTTTGTATCTATCACATGGTGCTGCCTCATTGCTGTGCTATACATTTAAAAGAATTGACTTTTAATTTTATAATCTATATTTATATATAATATATTACTTGTTTTTCATAAATGTATTTTACAAAAATTCAAAGAGCAATGTGTATTATTTTACCAGATTTTGTCTTACACTTAATCACTTTTAATTGTTCCCCACTAAATAATGATTTTTTTAAATCATTTTAGATTGTGCACTGTTTTTTCTAAAGTAACTTTTGCTACTAAATTATCCACCAACCTAGTTTATAAACATATTTTTGTCATAGATTATAATTATGTATTTATTCATTTGTTGTTTTTCTTTACAAAAACTCTATATTTAGTAGATTGTGTGTAACACAAAAGAGCGGTGGTCAGGTCAACCCACTTTGAGGTATAGAAATTTAACACTGATTTAAAAAAAACTGCACTAGTATCGAATTGATTTTGGTATCGGCAGATACTCAGAATTGTTGGTATTGGGTCGAGATCGGTTCTGAAAAAGTGGTATTGAGGCAGCCCTACCAACTGATTCATAATTGATTTAATTGGCTGATTTATAAAAATTAAATCAAAGATGTTATTGTAAATGTCAATTCTAAATTAATATATTTAAAATAAACAAATATATAATGAGTCACTAGATTTTGTAATCACAGTTCTTGTTTGGTTTCCTGAATGAATAATGAGGCCAACAGGCTTGACAGGAAAAGAAATCAATGACCAGATTCCTTCGGATATAAAGATCATCTGCATTACTAAGATTTTTCATTCTGTGCTGTTGATGGTCCGCCACCACGATGAATAACTAAAGGGAGGTGGGTGGAGTTTTCATTGTTTAGAGCATTTCATTGTTGTTGTCATCAAACATGAATTACAGACAGAAAACCACCCACACTATTTCCCCTCACAAACCTACAGCTAAACTCTAATGCAGTTAAACTAAAAACAAAACTCCCTTTGCTACAAATAATCCACTTTAGCTGAAATTACAGCCTATCATTTAAGGACGCCCAATATTGGAAAGGGCACGCCAAGTGAACACCATCTTTTTATTTTTTCCTGAAACCTTTTTTTCACTCCCTGGTTTCTAAACCATGTTTTCATCATTAAAGAATAATGGCATTCTCTCAGAACCTTTTAGAAGAGGAGTCTGATAAAATGGAAGGATGTGCATCACAAAAAAAATAAATAAATAAGAGGGATGAGAAACGGAGAGAGCGCAAGGCTCGGCACTCCTGAACATGTGACACGCGGAAGCAAAAGTAAGCCAAAGCAAGGGCGGGCGACACTCCACCCAGCAGTGAAATCATCAAACTTTTAATGACTTGGGTAATTACCCCTAGTGAGCCTGCTTAATGGTGTACAGCGGACGTCGTTAGGCACAGAGGTCCAAACGCACACACTGGCACACAAACGCAGCTGTGAGAGAGCATGTCGACTGTATGGAAACAAAGCCAAAAGGTACCTGACGAAATCGCGTGCGACAATTTCTCTCTCTCTCCTTAACAAGGAGTTTTCCTGTGCGTGCTGTTGCAGAACTCTTCCCTCGAGTCTTTACTCTCGTGTTCGCGATAATACTTTCCATCCTCTGCGAATCAAAGAGCTGTCACAACACAATCAGAGCTACAATGGAGAGATGCTGTTTTCACACTGACAGGCAGCACTCATTAGGGTCCTTTGAGACCATCACCGTAATTATAAGTTTTCTACTAGGGGAGTAATTCAAAAGCATGTTACTACCACTATCACATGAGACAGGTGTACGACATCATCAGGACAAATAATTACAGGCTTGAAGAGCCGTAGAGGAAATCAGAGCTCGTACTGAGTGGACGACGGACAGGTGGAGAGCGAGAGGGAGGGGGGGGTTCAGGATCATTCTGTCCTCCTGCGCTATTATGGCACTCGTCCCCCTTACACAGCTTTGCAATTAGCATGTCAGCCTGAGCTGTTCAGTGAGGCTCACCAAATCCTCTCCTCTTCTTCTTCTTCTTCTCCTTTCGCTGTCATTCCTTCCTCCTCCTACAGGCCGCACTTAAGGGGCTTTTGGTGGAAAGCTCCAGAAGGACAGAGCTGCATGCATGACAGGACCTCCAGCTCTTCCATATTTCATAAAGTGCGAGCGCGCTGCAGAGCGAGAGAGGAGACGTTCTGTCTTCATTTTTATAAAATAATGCATTCGTATCTCTTTCTTCCGCTGATGGGACTCAATCAATGCCAGAATCGACGTTTGTTGTACATTCGGACTTCTTCCTGGTGAACTTCGTGGCGAATCAATCGAAGAGCAAGAGCGAGATCTTCCAAACCCCTCGGGGGTGAATAATATCGCAAGATACGCGTACAATGAACATCCCGCGGCTTGCGTCTGAACTCATTGTTTTGACAGATACTGCAATTGCGGACCTCTCGACCCCCGCTCCGCTCTCCTAAATAAATCCTGATAGGTCAACAGGCTTTCCAGAGCCCTTCTCATAATGATACGAGACGCCCCTGCTGAAGCCTGTGCTGCGTGCAGTACCGCCACTGTATTTAATTAGGCCACTTAAGGCATTCTCTCATTCTAATGCAATGAATAAAGATAGCTCCCAGCACAGCCGCGCAGATAAGGATTTTAATTGTCTTCTTTCAGCGGGCCCAGTATGCTAATGGCCATCTCCCCAGGGTGAGGAGAGCACCCTAGAGCGAGCAGTAGACTGGGTTCACGCTAGTGAGGGGGAAGAACTTTGCACGCAAAAGCTCAAATAAAAGGCTTACATCGTTCTCCGTTTGTGTCCAAAAACTCTGCTGAGCAAGTCGACCACACTCACGGCCGAGCCTGTGCGCCACTGATAACCGCTCTCTCCAGTGAGTGCCGTGAAATTCGGATTCTGACGGACAAGAGCGCTATTAATTACCGTGCGGTGTATTGTCTCGTGCTTATGTGTAAGTGGCAATAACAACGGAGAAAATAAAAGGCGGTATTGTAATTTGTTTCAAGTTGTGAGCCACAGAGAGTCAGACTTTTTTTCTTCTGTGCAACCCATATACAGTTAAAGTCAAAAAGTTTGCATACACCTTGCAGAATTTGATCAAAATTTTATACAAAATGCATGTTTTTTTATTTAGCACTGACCTGAAAAAGATATTTCACATAAAAGATATTTACATAATAAATAATTTATAAAAATGACCCTGTTCAAGAGTTTACATACGCTTGATTCTTAATACTGTATTGTTATCTGAATGATCCACAGCTGTGTTTCTTTTGTGTGTTTTGTGTAGTGATAGTTATTCATGAGTTCCTTGTTTAACCTGAACAGTTAAACTGCCCGCTGTTCTTCAGAAAAAATCTTCCAGGTCCCACAAATTCTTTGATTTTTCAGCATTTTTGTGTATTTGACTGTATGATTTTGAGATCCATCTTTTCACACTGAGGACAACTGAGGGACTCATATGCAACTATTACAGAAGGTTCATGCTCACTAATGCTTCAGAAGGAAAAACGATCCATCAAGAACTTTTAGAATTTGAAGACCAGGGTAAATTTAACTTATTTTGTCTTCTGGGGAACATCTTCTGAAGGGCAGTACTAGACTTAGGGCTGTGGCAATATTCGGACGTGAATTATCATGCGTATCTTGTCAGTAATGCCGGTTCTGTGATTAGTCGTAAATCTCATTCACGTGTTCATTCATACAGCCGCGTTTACTACACAGAGCCATAGTTCACTAACAAGCCACGGTTTCGTGTGCATTATCGATATGTATCGCCTGCGATAATGAAGGCGATATTTGCGTAGCTTGTCAGTGAACTACGGCTCTGTGTAGTAAACGCGGCTGTATGAATGAACATGTGAATGAGATTTACGACTAATCACAGAACCGGCATTACTGATGAGATGCGCATGATATCGCATCCGAATATCGGCACAGCCCTAACTAGACTCATTCCGTTCAACAGTTTACACCCCTGGCTCTTAATGCAGTGTTTTTCCTTCTGAAGCATCAGTGAGCATTTGCATATGAGTCCCTCAGTTGTCCTCAGTGTGAAAAGACAGATTTCAAAATCATACGGTCACTGATGGAAAGGGTTCAAATACACAAATTCTGAACAACAAAAGAATCTGTCGGACCTAAAGGACTTTTCTCAAGAACAGCAAGCATTTTCAGGACTCATGAGCAACTAAACACACACACACACACACACACACACACACACACACAGATGTGGATCATTCAGGTAAGAACACTGTATCAAGTGTGTAAACTTTTGAACAGGGTAATTTTTATAAATTCAACTATTATTTTCTCTTGTGGACTATATGTAAATGTATTTTATGTAAAATATCTTATTCTGTTTTTGGTAAAATAATTAACATTTTGCAGATTCTGTGTGGCATATGTAAACTTTTGACTTTAACTGTATATTCTAACACAATGTAATAAACCCATCATAATCAGATTTTCAGCTGCGACTGCGGTTCGCAACAAGCAAAAACGGATTTTTATGTTTGCATTGTTGCTGGAACAACAACATATAATCTTTTGGCAAAATTTGGCTGAACTATCCTATTAAGATAAGTAGAATTCAATACACTGAATTAAATAAACAGCCAGTCACAAAGTGATTTTACAGTAACTTTCTTTTCCTTTTCTTTCTTTTCATTCTTTCCCCCCGCTCTTGCTTTTTATTTTTGCTGATGTTGTAAGCTGGGGCAGATAGTGCAGATGCTGATGTTTCTAGTAGACATCTTCTCTTTGCCTGCCTTCCTATTTGGATCCCACCCAGGACCTGGTGTTATGCTGATAATTGGCCTGTCCTGTAAATTCGAGTTTCTCACTTGGCTGAACTGCTACCTCCACAGTAACTGTCAGAGAGGTGGGAGGAGAGCTGGGGGCAAGGAGGGAGGAGGGCACGGGCTGTTATGTTATCACCCTCAGGAGAGTGAGCAAAACCTCAATTAGCTTTCCATGAGCATGGCAAGAAAGTTATTTCACCGACGAGACAGTGCAAATGATATTTTGAGCGGGTGTGAATGGGTGCATCAACTCTAGCTGGAGAGACGTAGACTGACACATACTTTTTTCATTATCAAATCCTTTAACACGTCAATTGGAGTGACTTCCCCTTTCAAATAGACATTAGACATGCCATGTACGTTTGAGCGCAACTGTATGTGCCCCTCATCTGTTTTGTGTGTGTATTTTCCCTTCTCAGCAACGGCTGTGTCAGAGAAGGCGACCAGACAGGACTGTGTTATGTTATTTATATTTAGCGTGAGTAGACAAGGGTGAATTCCAGTCTGTCTCTGTCGCTGGCCAGATCATTGGCACTTTTCTAGGGAAAGGACAGGGAAATAGAGAGAGAGAGAGACAGAAGCAGAAAGAGGAAGATGGAGAGAGAGAAGGGCACAGCGCGTCCCACTGTCCCTCCTTGTAATGAGAGGGTGCCGTGGTGCAGTGGCTGCTCCTAATTACTACCAAGCAGCTGCAACCGCAAGGAGCAACGGGCCCTGCCGGGCCCCAGCACAAACCCACCAGTGTGAAGAGAGAAAAAGAGGGAAAAAAAGAGAGGCCACAGTCGCCCCGCTTCACCCCAGTCACCCCTTGCTCCGTGCCGCTGCCACACTGACTGGCTCGCACCAGCTCTGTCTGCCTCATCAGCTTCTCCGGACCGAAATTGCAGGGTGGTGTGTGGGAGCCGCGTCTGTAAATATGGCTGGAAATGTGTCCCAGTCCCTTTTTATGGCTCTTGCTGTGTGTCTATCCAGGAATGCTGGGACAACATGTTTAGCCAATGAACAGATGGCCCAAACTAAGCAATAATCAAATGGGTCTTTCAGGCCTGTTGTGTTTGCTGTGTACAAAATCACGAAGGGATTCAAGTTCTATTGAATCTATCAGCATTACTCTTCAGTGTCGCATGATCCTTCAGAAATCATTGTAATATACTGACTCAAGAAATAATTTGGTACTGTTATGAATGGTTGTGGGTAGATTTTTTTCAGGATTTGTTGAGAAATCCTTTTTAAAATTATTTTAAAACGTTATTAGCATCTTTACTGTCACTTAGGAGCAATTAAATGCATCCTTGCTAAATAAAAATATACATTTCTTTAAAAAAAGAAATAAATAAAAATCTCACTGACCCAAAAACGGAATTGTAAGTATTCTCAATTTTACTTTACTATGGCTGATTATGTTATATATGGCTAATATTAAAATCAATTTTGTCTATATAAGTTAAAAACTAAAAAAAAAAAACACATTTTAAAAGCTACAAGTGAATTTAGGAATCAATAGCTGACCATGGACCACAAAACCATTAGTTTTGAAATTTAAACATCATCTAAAAACTAAAAAAAATATGCTTTCTATTGACGTATGGTTCGTCAGGATATGACAAAATTCTTAGCAATACATATTACTAATCAAAAATTAAGTTTAGATATATGTACGGTACAAAATGTACAAAATATCTATGGAACATGATCTTTACTTAATATCTTTATTTTGAGTTTTGCTAAAGACTACATTCATCACTGTTATTAAATAATTAGGGTTATTAAAAAATAACTTTATGTGCGCTTTAAATGACAGCAATGTAATCTGAATGCAAAAATAGAGGATACAATAAATTAAAAGTCTGTAATATCTATCAGTAACCCATTGGTTATTGATACAATGCACATCCCTCGATTCAAATGTACCTACGATTGAATCTCAATCGGTTCTGAGACACACAAAGTTACTGTGAGAACTAAAAGGATGCTGATGTGTAAAGGAGCTACTGACCTGCCGGTTCCTCTCGTCCATGATCCGTGTGATCTGTATCTTCTTCCGTCCCATCTTGGCGTCCTGCTTGGTCTCTCTGACACCCCGAGAATATCAGAAAAACACGCGAGTTTGTCTGCCTTCACTCCCCTAGCACATTGTACTCCACTCTTTCCTCTCGAGTCTTTCTCTCTCACTCTCTTTCTTTCTGCGTCTTTTTCTTCAGGTGTCCACACCACGATCTGCGAAACAGAACGAGAGAGAAAACGAGAGAAAACACGTTAAAAAAAAAATCTGCAAAACTCAAAAGAGGAGGTCTGATGCAGATGAAAGCTTCTAAATGCAAAGTGTTCCACTGCCTGATACATGCAGGAAGGATATAAGACGGAGACCCACAATGATTTCTTATCTTCACACCTGCTCTCTCAACAGCTGGAGAGCGGCCCACTCACATGACATTTATTATTAGTCTCAAAATCTAAAACACTGGATAGCGGAACCGTAATTGTGATTTCGATTATCACTGTTGATCTCTAACACTGTAACAATCCTAATAGTTACAGTTGTAAAATGATACTTTATACTACATTACAGTGAATGTAGAGTCATCTTAATAATACATTATAATGGTGGTACTGACCAGAACCCTCAAAAAAAAACAAAAAAAAAAAACATCTACACAATCCTATCTGTCACACACCCCATCAGAGCTCAGAGTTTTAGACTCCCTCTAAAAAGCATCATAATGGCGCCCCTGCAGTTACGTGGCTGATTGACGGCTATGTGACAGACAGAATAAAAGTAAGCAGACTAATAAGCAGACGAAAAGCATGTGGATGCTTCCTGCTGACTTCAGGCTTAAAGAGAAGCAAGCCTTAGCAGATAAGCCAATATGACACCAATAAGCGGGTCATAAAGTCATCTGTCTGGTTTCAGAATGCACACGGTGCATAATGTCTCTTCGGTCATTTCGTCCTGCTTTCTTTACTCGTTTCCCTCCTTCCCACGTATATATCTCTCTGTCTGCATCTCTCGCTGACACAACCTAGGACACAAGTACACACACCCTGCCTCTCAGCGTCTCAGGAGACAGCAAGCAGGCCTCATTCTCCCTCTTATAACCCCGGCTGCTGCCAGCTCTCGCTCCTAAGATGATTAAGAGTGCACCCAGTCTCGGGCTGACATTAGTTTAAATCCTCTGGGCCAGATGAGGCAATTCACACGTGAGAGAGAGCGTGGAAGCCAAGTCAAGAAGGTTCAGAGCACAGTTTGCCCCCGGGGAGCCCGAGAGTCGCCCCCTCTCCCACTTCTGTCCCTATCTCCCCTTGCTAACCTGCCCACAAAGAGCCGGGCACCTCTCAGAGGAAGCATTCATCATCTCCGTCCAGCATGGACACAGATGAACACGTAAATAGAAAATGCCTATGTAACCACATCTCACATCTGAGAGACGCTGAGGGAGGGCAGAAACTCTCTCCTCCGGAGAGGCCGAAAGAGCGTGACACGCTTTGTAGCCGCACGATGCCAGCAAAAAGATGTGGAAGTTGATGACCAGGAGGCTGCGAGTGACCCACAGGAAATAAACACTATAATTACTGGCTGAACAGAAACGGGTGTTTAGGTGTCTGCAGGTCTCTATTAGGAGTGAGATCACGCTGTCTGTCCACAGAAGGAAACTCTGACAACAAGCAGGCAAAAATCAGACATTTCCCTATACCGCATCACGCCAGGCCTCTGAGTTCAACACTGTTCTTTCTCAGTCACCATGTCCTGCAGCAGGAAGGAAAAACAGTCAGCTCTTCGCTCAACGCTCATCCTCACGACATGTGCATATTGTTTATTTTGAGCGCCGGGAATATTCAAACTTTCGTGATGGAAATGTGTTTAGAAAGTCTATAACAATGGAAGTTTTTCTAGGGTGATTTGAATTAGGCTGAAGAATGCAGATTGGATTGATAGACGGTTTTATTATTGTTATTATCGGTCGTAATAATAATCATTCACAAATTTAAGGTTTACGATTTTTCTTTACACAGCAAAAACAGTAATATTCTAAAATATTATTACTTTTATATGTTAGTATGTTTTAAAATGCAATTTATTACTGTAATGGCAACGCTGAATTTCAGCATTATTACTCCAGTATTTAGTGTCACATGATCCTTCAGAAATCATTTTAATATACTAATGAATATACTGAAAAACCTTTAAGATGGAAATATGTTTAGAAAACCTATGACAATGAGAGTTTTTTAGGGTGATTTGAGTTATTATTAATTATTATTTTTATGATTACAAATGTAATCATTTAAATTTTAAAGATAAACACTATTATTTAAAAAAGTTTGGGTTTCTAAGATTTTATTATACAGCAGAAGCAGAGATATTGTAAAATATTATTACAATTTAAAGCAACTTTTATATTTTAGTATATTTTAAAATGTAATTTATTCCTGTGATTGTAAAGATGAATTTTCAGAAGCCATTACTTCACTCTTTAGTGTCACATGATCCTTCAGAAAATCATAATATGCTAATTTTGTGATCAATAAATATTTCTTATTATTTTCAATACTGAAAACTTTTATGATGGAAATATGTTTAAAAAACCTACAACAATGAGAGTTTTTTCAGGGTGATTTGAGTTAGAATATTTTATATTTGATTTATATTTAATTTATATATTTAATAATATTTATTAAATTATTCTTAATTATTATTTTATGTAATCATTTAATTTTAAAGATTTATACTATTGTTTAAAAAAGTTTGGTTTTCTAAGATTTTCAATACTGAAAAACCTGTAATATGGTCGTATGTTTAGAAAACCTAAAGCAATAGAAGTTTTTTTCAGGGTGATTTGATCACTGAGATTGGGATTATTAATTTATTACTACTACTTCTACTACTAATTTAATAAGTTTTTAATAGTTTAAAAATTAGGGGGGGGGATTTTTTTATACATCAAAAACGTTTTTTTAAAGAAACTTTTATATTTCAGTATAAAATCATTTTAATATGCTAATTTTGTGACCAATGAATATTTCTATAAATATGTTTAGAAAACCTACGACAATTGGAGTTTTTCCAGGGTGATTTGAGTTACCTATAAAGAATGCAGAGTGAATTGACATATGGATTATTAATTTATTACTACTACTAATAATAATAATAATAATAATAATAATAATAATAATAATAATTGAATTTAATTTTAAGGATATAAACTATTATTTAAACATTTTGCGGTTTCTAAGATTTTTTATTATTGCAATTTAAAACAACTTTTAGATTTCAGTATATTTAAAAAATGTAAAAACTTTCAGCAGCCACTACTATTAGGCTTCGGTGTCACATGATCCTTCAGAAATCATTCTAATATGCTAATTTTGTAACATTTCTTATTATTTTCAATACTGAAAACCCTTTATGATGGAAATATGCTTAGAAAACCTACCACAATGGGGGTTTTGCGGAGCAATTTGTGTTTGGCTGAAACTTATGCTGAGTGGATCGACCAAGGGATTATAAATGTACAATGTGCCCAGCAAATACATCACATTCTATTCACTGCCGCCGAACAATTTTAAACTTGAGAGATTAAAACCACACGGTTTCTTATTTGTTCACTTTTTAATCAGTCAAGCTGAAATGAAAATATTTGGATTACCCATTCGAAGCTTCGGAGCTCCTTGATTGAAAATTTACATGGTTGAAGTTGAAGGCTTTATCTGTGTTTGTTGTGTGCATAACAATGTTGTTCTGCTTATCCAAACACAGCACAGCATAATTACATGTATCCAGGCTTGTAGCTCTAAATCGTATTTGTGAGCTGTCATGCTCGTCTCACAGACTGCGGGTCCAGAAGCGTAATGCATTGTGTCATGACATTTCTGTCAACTTAACAGACATAGACAAGCTACGGTCCTGCAGCGCAGGCAGGCTGGCTCGGTGAAGCTCTGAATGACTTGTGTCGCGCACGCCAGAACGGGACTCTATTACCACACGAGTGTGTTTTGTTGATCGTGAGTCTCTGTTTATTTCACTGAGACATTCTGGCACACTGGTGGAGTGGTAGTGTCTTGTACAGAGACACTGGAGAATAGAAGTCGTTTGGCCCTGTTTCACAAGGCCTGGTTTTACTCAGGTTGTCCATAAGCCTAGACGTTTGTTTAGACAATAATGTTAATTAAAATCACAAAATTAATTCAATTACAGTCTCTCATGCACACAAAATTCTATACAGGGTCAGAAAGCTTTTGGATTTCATCAAAAATATCTCGTTTTGTTCCACAGTTTTGGAACAAAACGAGGGTGAGTACTTAATGACAGAATTTTCATTTTTTGTAAGAACTATCACTTTAATTTTGCAAGTACACATAGGAAAACAACTGAAAATAGCATGGGCGTACACTAAAACAATTTTTGTGTGAATAGCAGCTTTATCACATGACACAAGCTGAGTTTTCTCAAAGTTAGCTCTCAAAAAGTAGATTATTTCTATAGCTTTTCACAGAATATTTGGTTTTACATGGACAAACTCAAAACTTGCCTCACAGATTGGCTAATGTTAAAAGAGAACAGGAAAATGAACTGACTGAAAACACTGGGACGCTGCAAAATGCAAACAGTCTGGTGTATTCTAGTTCATTATAAACACGTCCTCCAATTATCTCACTGTACTGACTGTGTTGATGATATATTATACGTTGCTTATCTACTACACTCATATTTAACTGAAGGGAGCTATGCGAGTGTATCTGATAGAAACAATGTTTGTTTAACACATTTACAGCGAGTGAGAATGTGCACGTGTGAGTAATCTTCTCCTCCTACCAGCCCTACAGATTCTAGCTTTCATGACAAACAGGGAGTTTCTTTATAGTCTTTATGAAGCAAAAAGAGCCAAGAGCATGATCATTTAACGCTGTCAATCACAAAGCTAATGATATATAAACGGCTGCTTAAACCTCATTCCAATGACAACGCTTCTGGCATCCCTCCTCCTCCCTCACTTCACCTTTATTCCCTATAATTAATCTGGTCCAGGAGAGAGTATATTACAGCTCATGTCGAATCTTGTGCTCGAGCCCCTTCATTCCGGACAGCCAGAAAAACCAGTTTTCCTCTCAAATCACTTTTAAACTGCTAGTTTGGCTGAAAACAAAATTCTTTTATCATGTGCTCATCCTGTATGTCTTACTTTCGTCAGAAGAACACAAAAACAGAGTAACGTTGGTGTTCAAACAACAATTGGACCCCACTGACTTTCATTGTAAAATTAAAATTCTGTCATTAATTACACACCCTCATGTTGTTCAAACCTGTAAAACCTTCATTCATCTTTAGAACTCAAATTAAGATTTTTTTTCAGAGAAATCCGAGAGCTTTCTGACCCTGAATAGACAGCAGCTGACACATTCAAGGCCCAGAAACATAAGAACATTGTTAAAATAGTTCATGTGAAAGCAGTGGTTCAACCATAATTTTATAAAGCTACGAGAATACTTTTAGTGTAAAACACAGTTGCGTTGCTGTCTATGCAGGGCCAGAAAGCTATAAAAATATCTTAATTTGTGTTTCAAATACAAAGGTCTTACGTTTTGGAATTATATCAGGTTGAGAGAATGACAGAATTTAAATTTTTGGGTGAACTTTAGGCCATTATTTAGCATATCTTAAAATAAATTCACTATAAAACAATTCATTTAGACAAAATAGTGTATTAATATGTGAATTTTATCAGTACTGGCCAGAACTTTAATATCAGTGCATCACTATTAAAGACTAACACTGCTTAAAAAGCTTTTCTTACTTAAATTAAAAGATATCTAAAAATTCTTAAATCAAGAAGGATTTTTTAGACAAGTAAAAATTAAGTTTTTGCTTAAAACAAGCAAAATAATCTGGCAATGGAATAAGCAAAATAAACTTATTTCAAGCAAAAAAATATTATTATTTTGCTTACCCCACTGGCAGATAATTTTGCTTGTTTCAAGCAAAACTCACTTAGATTTTAACATATTTTGTCTGAAAACAAGACAATAATTTTTACTTGTCTGGAAAATTCTTCTTGATTTAAGAATTTTTAGATATTTTAGCTGGAAACAAGACAAAAAAATCAAGTAAGCAAAGCATTATTTGCAGTGTACACTACCAATATAAGATTTTTAATGTTTTTTTTTTTTTTTTGCTTAATCTGTTTATTAAACTTTTACAATAATGACAGAATACAAATACAAGAAAATTGTGAAAAATATTATAATTTTTAATGTTTTAATATTTTTACTGTTTTAAATAAGTGTTATCCATTTTAATAGATTTTCAAATATAATTTATTCCTGTGATCGAAGCTAAATTTTTAAGCAACTTCACTCCAGTCTTCAGTGTCACATGATCCTGTAGAAAAATTAATAATATGCAGATTTGCTGTTCAAGAAACATTTATTATGACTATTATTATTACTATTATTATCATCATCATCATTATTATTATTATTATTATTATCCAGAAGTGATGATAAAGACATATAAATGTTACAAAGATGTATATTTTAAAAAATGCGGTTTTTCTGAACATTCTATTCATTACAGAAACCTGAAAAAAATTATACTCAGCTGTTTTTAACATAACAGTAATAATAATAATAATAATAATAAATGTTTTTTGAGCAGCAAATCGGAATATTATAATGATTTCTGTGATCATGTGACTGTAGTAATAATGTTAAAATTCAGCTTTGAAATCACAGGAATAAATTACATTTGAACATATATTCAAATAGAAAACTGATTTTAAGTAATAAAAATATTATTCGTTTTTTGCTGTACTTTGGATCGAATAAATGCAGTCTTGGTGTTCTGTCTTCTTTAAAAACAATAAAAAAACTTTTGACTGGTACATGAAATTGTCTTTAACACTGAACTGTGGTCAGTGTGGTTTATCACTGTTCACCTCAACAGAGAAGATGCTATACCTAGTGACCTAATATTTGAATTCAAAAGCAGAAGTCACATCAAAAACGCAACAGGCAAAACATCTCCTGTCCGAAAAGCAGGGTGGAAGCAGTGGGGCTTGCTGGCTGTGGGTGGGATCCACTAAGAGCCTGTTGGATCACTCCAGCGCTCCAGGACATGGGCAGCAGAGCCAGCAGTCCGAAATCGCTGCCGATTACATCAGCTCTCCTGAATATTACACACTCTTTCACTGCACGCTATCAAGCCAAAAAACGAACGGCAGAGAATGTAAAACTAAGCGAACATTAAGATAACTGACATGTGATGTAATTTGTGGCAACAGTACAGTTCTTGAGTATGTGCTGGTGCACCTGGTCAAAAGTTTATCTTTGATTTAAACCAGTCCAGCGTTTCTGAAAGCTGCTTACCAAACATTTGCAGTCGCTATGATCGATAAGCAGGGAATATGTCTCTATAGGAGCAACTGCCGGGGCCTGACATGAAAATCAATAGAAGTACATGACCCACAGAATGTGCACAGCAAAGCCAATCTCTAGTGAGACATGTCCATGTGCTCGCTGCGCTGACCCTGACCTCGCTACACACGGGTCGTTCACTTGCTCTCACATGAGCACAGGTGCAAATACAGCTCACACACACACATACTTCTCTTGTGTAACGTAATATAGGTTTGGCTTCCATGTGAGATATGAAACACACATTTATCTCACACAGCTTAAAATGTGAAGAGGAGAGGCCCCACCTGACATGCTGACACTCCCTTGTCTTATAAACAAGTTAACTCCCATGTCCTTCATACTGCTCGGGAGGATTGCGTATTGTAACTGAGATGATCCCATGATGAGAGGGTCTATATAAATGTAAATGATTGCGCTGTTCATGCGTGTGCGAGTGGGCGTGAGCGTGTGTGAGAAAAACAAGCCGTGTGTTAGGCCTCTCACTCTCTCTCCCTTCGGAACGTGCCAGTGTGAGAGTGGGAGGGCTGGTACTGGGGTCAGGCCTTTTCACACTCAATAAAACATGCCCTACTCCCACTGTAATTACCGCACACATACACACACTCATACACCGCGTTCCCTCATCTGCCGGCCAAACCTTTACTACCTCACTTTTACACAAACCTATCATTTCGGAGAGTGTTCCTCTAATCCCTTAACTGTATAAACTGGGGTTTCCTGAACTTTATTGAAAACATATCAAGGATATGAGTGACTACACGAGCTGCAGATAAACTTCAACATACTATTTATAGAGCTCAACAAGTGTGAAAGTGTACATTAAATGAAAAGTATTGAATGATTTCAATTAAATGAAATTAAAAGCAAAACAAAGTTTAAAAATGTATGAAGTATTAAAAGTATTTTTTTCTGACAAATAAAAAACAAATATGCTAAAAACATATATACCAAGAAAAAACAAATAAAATAAAAATGTATTAAATAAAAATAACTTTAAATGAAAATTAAATAAAATTAAATAAAAGTGTTAAAAATGTAAACAACATTAAAATTATTCTTTTTTTAATATCACAGTCAAATCCGCAAGACAACATGCATAAACTGATTTCTTTATAAAGGCTAATTTTAAATTATTTTTTTATTTAAATTTTGAACTTTGGTTAAAAAAGAAGGTAAAAAAAAAAGAACAAAGAACAAAAGAAATGTATATATATATTTTTTTTCTTATTATTTTTATACACATATTATATATATATATATATATATATATATATATATATATATATATATATAAATACATGTTTAATAAATATATAAATGTTATAAATATATAAATGTTTTTTACAAATATTTTTATTTCATACTTTTTTATTTTATATATATTTTATATGTATTTTATTTTAATTAAATTTAATTAAAAGTCCAAAATTATTAACATTTATAAAGTATTAAAAGTATTTTTTTCTGGAAAAAAATGTTTTGTTTTGGGTTTTTTTAAATCACAGCCAGATTTGCAACAGACCATGCATAAATCGACTCCTTCATAATAAATTATTTTGAATGCTTGTTTTATTTGAAATTTGAACTTGAAAATTGAAATAAAAATGTATATATATATACATACTAAAAAGGATGTTGTTGTTGTTTTTAATCAGCCAGATCTGCAACAGACCATGCATAAATTGACTCCTTCATAATGGTTGATTTTGAATTATTGTTTTATTTTAAACTTGAACTGGCTAAAAAAAAAAAACATTTAAAATTAAATTTAAAGTATAAAAGAATTACAAATTACAATTACAAATTTTTAAATGTAATTTTTTAACCTGACATTAAAATGTATTTTTATATTAAAAATAAATATGAATAAACTAAAAATAAATATATTATATATATATATATATATATATATATATATATTATATATATATACACTAAAGCTACTAAAGCTTAATAACTAAACTTAATAACTAATTTACGTGAACAGCATCTGGCAATATTAATGCAATATCAGTATAAAAAATCCTCCCTACCTTACTTCAATGGTGTAAAGTGAAACCTAACGACAGCACTTGTAAAAAGAAGAGAGGGTCACTACTTTTCGTTTTACTTTTCAGGCAGTGTCCAGAATCTCGGGCACCACCATGACAGCGTCGTTTCCTGCTCACAGCCGCCCTGAAAGCTCAACGTCCCAGAACAAGCTGTGGGCAGAGCGCACTCCCTACATCCTGCTCCTCAACTTCCTGTTTTTCAAACCCCTTCAGATGACCAATAGCAGCCAGCCAGAGACATTAGAGAAAGAGCTAGACAGGGTGGGAAAGAGAAAGCAAGAGGCAGAGAGAAAGAGAGGGAGAAGAAAGGGGGGGAAAAAAGGAGCCATTGGGACAAGCATCTGCTCTGATCCTTCCCCTTGTTATCTTCCTGTCTGTTGGAGACTAAACAACTACACAAGTCCATCTCCTGTGTATTCTCCCATCATGTTTATTATGTTTACAACCAGGGCCATTTCGCAGGCGACTCCAGCACGCTCTTCCCGAGCTCGGGCTCACTTTCTATTCTTTTCATTCGTTGTGTGTGTGTGTGTGTGTGTGTATGTTTTTAAACAAGCAGGCTTCCCTTTTTTTGGCCTCCACTGATAAGAAGCTCAAACCTTCCCAGCTTACATAACTATGAATCACCATTCGATAACACCAAAGAAGGATGAAGCCGTAAAACGGGACAGATCCGCATGTAGAACTTTGAAATACAAAATGACCACACTGACCGACCACAAACAAACATACGGTTTGCCTGCATTTAGTCTGGTGTTGCAGTTGCAGGTCTGGTGGGAAGACTTTTAGGATTCATTTGGACTGACATGTTGACATAAGAACACAAGGGAAAAGGTGGAAAGCCTAGGCTTTTGTTCTCTGGCTTCTAAAAGGTGGCTGTGTACCTGCAGATGTGGCGGCCCTGGCCTGGACAGGGAGGAGGGCTGCTGGTGTCTGCCTTTGTGAACGTGGGCTTATCTTCCTCTCCAGCAGTCCATGGTAAAGCATCCGGTCCCGGCCGCTTTGTCGCCGTTAATGTCTCCCGATGCTAATCTGACAACGCCACTTTTCTCTCTTCCACCTCACACTTTTTTTTTTTTTTCCTGCTGTCTTTCTGTTTCTTGCTTGCTTTCTCTCTGGCTCTCATCTTCTCATTCTTTCCCTTGTTAAGTCTCTCAGTTTCCTCTCTCTGCATTCCCTCACCTCTGTTTCCAAGGCAACTAATGAGATATAATTAATAAGATCCAGCAAAGGGGTGTGCGTGAAGAAATGAGTGAAAATGAGGCTCGGAGAAGGAGCGTGTGCGAGCGCAGATGGAATTCTGCTGCACGCGCTCGCTCGTAACGAACTTTTCACACCATGTTAACTTCCTTTTTAAAACATGGCTTAAGGTGATGTTACGCGGCAGGACAAATGAGTTTGAAACACATTCTTCTCAAGTTGAGATGATCAGGATATGAGCGCTGTTTCAGGAAAATGGTACATATGTACATGTCAACAAAAAAAAAAAGCCCTGGAGGGGAGACTGAAATATGAGGAATCTTACACAGGCGTGAACTAGAGATTTTCTACATTTATATTTCAGCATTTCATTATGCAAAATATAATAAGAGAACAGAATAAAAGAACAGGGCTGGGTGTGTAGATAATGCTTGAGGAGAAAAACGAAATTATCCAATATGGGCCATTCAACAGAACTGGTGCAAACTGCTGTCCCACAACCAAATAACACATTTAAAAAGCATTTAAATATTCAAATATTAGATGTTTATTAAGATCATTCTATTATCTATTGAAACCTACAATAATACTTCAAATATTAGTAAGCTTAATATATCTAAAATCATCATTTATTGTAGGTTTTCTGCAATGAAGCACACTTCTTTGGGAGTTATTTAGTTTTTATATGTGTACCATTGTTCAGAACTGTGCTAGCTAACCATGTGCTGATTAGCATCTTTGAGCTAGGTTCAAAGGGATCTAAAATTGCCACTACTGAAACATTTGGTGGAGTTTCAGTAGTGACATCTTTGTTTTTGAGTGTAATCCCATAGAAGTGTACTACTACTACCATAACAGTCATGACCAAAACATGTCATCATTGTTTCGGTAGTGACAAAAGTTCATTAATGTCACTGAAAATGTGCTGTCAGGTCAAAACTTAGGATGTTTTGTCAAAAATAAAGTATACTAAATTATCAACGATTTTTTGGGTTCAGTGTATAGTCTAATGCATCCTCAACTTTGAAATAATGTATGATCAACTTTTTGCCTTTTACAAAGTAAATTGGATTCAAAATACAACAAATCTCATAAATTACACTTGAAATATTGGTAAAATTGTAATTGTTATTGATTTACCTCTTAAAACATTTTAGTATATGGGCCATTCTATAGAATTGGTTCAAAGTTAAGTTGTCTTTTTTTTTCCCCCAAAAAATTGTATGTATGTAAATTGTATAATATCCAAGGTACAAATTTCTAGTAATTGTGCAGTTAATTCTCATATTGTATTTTTAATTTATTCAGAGGTAAACTAATAACAATTACATTTTTTAACAATATTTCAAGTGTAATTATGTTATGAGATTTGTTGTATTTTAAACCAAATTTTTCTTTTGTTGATAATTCAGTATACTTTATTTTTGACATCCCATGTTTCGGTAGTGACTGCATACTAAAACACTACTAAAACATAGTGAAATACAAAAAAATGCATAACTGTACTAAAATGTAGTTTATTTTCCCAAATAAAGAATTATGTGTTCCCTTTTGTCACTGAAGCAACGATGACATTGCAGTCGTGACTGTTTCCTTACTGACAATTTTATGGGATGACACCCAAAAACACAATGATGTTACTCCTGGATCGTCCCCAAATGTTTCGGTAGTGACAATTTTAGATACTTTCGAACCTAGCTCATGCTAATCAGCACTTGGTTAGCTAGCGCAGTTCTGAACAGTTGTACACATATATCAACAAAATGCTATGGAATGACTCCCAAACAGTGTGCTTAATTGCAGAAAAATGGTGTTTGGTAAAGTTACACACACATTTTTCAGACTTTCAAACACATTTACCTCAAAATGATGGGCCTATCTACTCACACTTTGTAGCTATGAGAGAGAGGATATATATATATATATATATATATATATATATATATATATATATATATTAAGCTTACTGATATTTTAAATATTATTGTGGGTTTCAATAGATAATAGAAGATGCTTAGTAAACATCTACGATTTGAATACTTGAAAAAAATCTCACACAGCTTCAGAGAAATAGAACGGATGTAGGTGGAACAGAATCAATCTAACAGATTTTGCGATATATTGGATATATAAAATCCTAAATGCTATATATCAGTGAGTGAATGTTCTGAAAAGTGTGACTAATTCTAAACGCGATAAAGCTGATGTCATGCTTGAATCTGGAAACTTGCCGTTTGCATCACAAAAAGGAAGGATGTGATTAAAAATAAACAAGCTTCATTTCACACAGCGGAGATGAATATTTCCTTAAAGGGGACTTTATACTACACTATTTGTGAAATATGATCTAAAGACATGTCCCTAGAGCTACGTATATGACAGGAGACTGTGTTTATCCTTGGTTGACCCAAACACAAAGCTGTGTTTGGATACCGTTAAGCCCAATTCTGAGAAACAAAGTCCTGTGTAACCAAATAAAGGCATTCCTAAGAAAACAAGATGACACATGTCAACTGTGCACCATTTGCCAAACCCTCTATCGATGTTCTTAATTTGCTTTGCTTCTCATCAGTCATTATCTCTGCATTAGACTCTTGGATTTAAGAGTGCGTGTGATATAGATGTTCATATAGTGTTTGTTTGATGAGTAGCTCTCTGATACTGCTGAGCAGGCAGCCATTGGGTGGTTAATCTCTGCTAATGACTGCACGCTCCATTCAACAACTCTCCTCTGACCATGCTATACTCCCTGTCCGGATCAATGCCAGGCGAGACGATCTTCCGTGTGGCTCGTGTATAACTATAACAAGGGAGAGCTCGGTGTCAGAGGCAGGGAGGTGAGGGAAAGAAAGCCACTTCTCACCTCCAAAATGCCATCACCACATCCAAACTCTCCCAGGCTTGAACAGTAATAACAACAGGTATGGTCACAAGAGAGAAAAAAAATCCCAAAATGCATGATTAATCAGGTTTCTTATATAGTATATTCTTAAAATTTTACTAACTGTGAAGATGCATTTACATGTATAAGTAAGTGTCAGTCAACATCATCCAGGTCGTCTCAAAATGATAATCAGCATTAAAAGGATAGTTCACCCAAAAATGAAAATCCTGTTATTATTTACTCACCCTCATGTCGTTTCGATTGAATTTTTTGATTAAATTCAAAAGCTTTCTGACCCTCCATAGACAGCAATGCAATTGACACTTTCAATGCCCAGAAAGGTAGTAAAAACATTGTTAAAATAGTCCATGTGACATCAGTGGTTCAACCATAATTTTATGAAGCTAAAAGAATACTTTTTGTGAGCAAAAAAATAAAAAATAACAACTTTTTATTGTGTTTTCTAAATAAGACGGTTCTCATAGCTTCATAAAATTAAGGTTGAACCACTGATGTCACATGGATTATAGACCAATTCGAAGTAGACTTCACAGTTATGTAACTCGCAGAAAAACACTGGTAACAATTGACGGGAAATGGGTAAAATCCATGGAATAAAAGAAAAAAAATTATTGTCATGCCTTTGGATGTCAGATTCACAATGCAAATCATTTTTATAGAACACTGTCATCAAAACCACCATTTGAAGCAAAAAGAAGACGTTTAAACGGACAGACTATGAATGAAACCTGCTATGAGTACTCTACTTTTAAAGCATAAACTTGATTTAAACAATTTGTTTATATAATATTCAAATATGCAGTTCATAGGGGACATATTGTATTACAGTTACAGCATGAAATACAATTTAAACCTGTAACATCTTACATATTTACACATTTAGCTATTTTATCGCACATTTTTTTTCCTCCGCAAATGCAGGTTTATATCTCGTAGTTCGGACTTTCTAACTCAATTTAACTCAAGAATAGCAAGTTTATCAATTCTGAGCTGAAAAAAACCCATAATTATGAGCCGAGGGGGAAAAAAGAGATTTTTGATGAGATTTTTCTTATCAGAATTGTGAGATATAATCTTGAAATTACGAGGGAAAAAAATATATATATTTTTTTTTATTCCATGGCTTCCATGAACCGCTACTGTGATTTTCTGTCATATTTATCATTTTCAGCCACCAAATAAGCTCTGCTCACAAAAAAAAAAAAAAAAACACGTCATCACTGTTTGCAAACACAGAATTGGTCTATTTTAACGATCTCCTTACTACCTTTCTTTGCCTTAAACATGGTAGTTGCGGGTCAGAAAGCTCTCAGGTTTCATCAAAAATATCTTCATTTGTGCTCCAAAGATGAGAGAAGGTCTTACGGGTTTGAAACGACAGGAGGGTGAGTAATTTTCATTTTTGGGTGAACTGTTCCTTTAAATTAAATAACTTCTGTTTGCTTTGTTGCTTCCTTTAACTCTATTAATCTGCTCCGATCCAATTTTGAGGCATTAATGCAAAATGTATTAAACATTTTGCATTTAAAACAGCAAATCAGAAATTAAACTAGAGCCACTGAGGCTCTTTTATTATATGTAATCAAATAACTTAATTTATAGTTAATAAAAAGCAATAAATGAATAATAAAATAATTAATTATTCATTAATAGAACATTAACCGCAACCCTATATAGGACAAGCTGTCTGCAACCATCACAAACTATGTGATTTCCTATTAAATCTGTCAATTCAAATCTGCAGACTGGCTCTGACTTTTGGCAACTAGCAGTAACTTCTCCAGACTGTAAATCAGGGTAAAAATGTGTATTTAGTTTAGTTTAGATTCTAATTTTCTACCAATATTTCAAAATTCCATGCTATTGTCACAAATAGAATGTCTATTACTTCAAATTATAAAAGCAATACAAAAATGCTACATTCAGAGCGAAAGAATGCAGAGCGCACACTAGACGTGCCCACAATCAATCAAGGATTTTAGCAAGGTCGAGAGCTGGGAGAGGGGCGGACTACACAAGGTGACTTTGACTGAGAAGATGCCTTGGGGGCCGTGCAGAAAAAGCCATGGAGAAAACTTCAATATGGCTCTTGTTCCCACCACTGTCCCCTCCTTGATCATCCATTACATCATTTTCTTTCAGCTCTCGCTAAATGTTTTAGAGAAAAAATGACACAGACATCTAGAAAGCAGCAAGAAATAGTGCAACTAGCCTCACTTAAAACTACCCTTTAATTGCACAATCGTTAGATGTGATGTGCTTCTGTGAAGTTCACTCTTCAGCACATGGTAAATGTCATGACTGATTTAAAGCAGGCACTCGTTGTGCACTGTCTGTGCGTGTGTGTGTGAATATGACAGGCAATAAGAAAAGGACAAAAGAGGGGAAAAAAACTTGTAATGAAACAAGAGAAGTATCACTATTCTCTTCACCACCGCCCACCCCCCTACCCTCTGGTCGTGTGCGGTAGCAGCGTTGTAACATAATTACTGCTGGGACACTCATATTCCCAGTGATCCATTTGCGTCAGTCAGGTTTCCAAGCCGAGCCGATGAATGGATTCTCAGTTTCTCAAGGATAAAGCGATGACCCTCTCCGAACAGTTAGATCCATTTCATGTGGGGAGACCACTGCGCTGGGTGGGTGAACGCTTGCTCATGTTAATTGTGACTGGGATCTGGGATTTTGGGGTCTATAATAAAAGTGATGGAACTCCCAGCCATCAGTTTAGTCTAGATGTCTTTGAAAGGGTATCAGCTAAACAAATGACACACATTGTGTTCAACGTTTAACCATATCGGCCAACTTCCAGCAAAAATGTGACAAGAGTTTACTTAACATGATCTACAGTAAAGACAACAAAATGACAGACACGTTTATCTTCCTTTATGTGACACATTTCCAAGCGACCTTGGTTACACTAGCAGAAAAGAAAAGTAATTTTAAAGGTAGAACAAGTTATTATATTTTGACAGTGTTGGGAAGGACAATTTGGAAATGTAATAGGTTACAGATGTGTAATAAGTAGTGTAAGTATGTCAGTTACTTTTAAAATTAAATGACTATAATCTTAATTCAAGAGATGAAGCATTTTTAGAATCTGGCAGTAATTAATATTGAAACATTTGTGGGGAATTTTACAAAAGTAATCCAAAAGTAATCAGTTACATTACTATAAAGCACAGCCACCACAAAATCAGCCTTTGGTGGATCTAACAATGCACTGGGGGGAAAAAACAGCTCATCTTGAAAAATAAAGCATTTACATAAACACAAATAAAAAATAAATAAATAAGCATGTGGCCTATTCTGTGTCCTATACTTTTGAAACTTGGTGTCTCATATTTTAAAGAAATCAATCATATCTGTATGTGTGTGAAAATATTCAGATTTTAACCAACTTTTTAATAATTAACACTTTCATAAGTAACTTTCAAAACGTAATTTTATTACACTTTTTTTTGTCAGTGACCGTAACAGATTACAGTTACATTTATTGTGTAATTAAATTATATTACATGTAACTAGCTACTCCCCAACACTGTATTTTGATTAAAAAAAAAAAAAAATATATATATATATATATATATATGAAATCAACAATCTTTTCTTTACAGTAATAAAAATTTCTTCACTGATGGACCACAGGTATATTTAAAAATAACCAAAAATACATTGTATGTGTCAAAATGATAGATTTTTCTATTATGCCAAAAGTTGTTCCATGAAGATATCTGGTAAATGTCCTACTGTAAATATACCAAAACTTAATTTTTGATTAGTAATATTCATTGCTAAGAACTTCATTTGGACAACTTTAAAGGCAATTTTCTCAATATTTAGATTTTTTTGCATCCTCAAATTCCAGATAGCTAGTTGTATCTCGGGCCAAATACTGTCCTATCCTAACAAACCATATAATGGAAAGCTTATATATTCAGATGATTTCAGATGATGTATAAATCTCAATTTCAACCCTTATGACTGGTTTTGTTGTCATCTTTATTAAAAAAGTATGGTTTTAAGATATTATTTTAGGACTTAAAAAGTGGGTGCAAATGGACAATCATTTTTGAAAAGCCCACTTTTCATGGTCCAATCAATTTCATAAAATGCATAAAATGAAGTTGTGGCCTTATTATTATAATTAAAATAAAATAAAGTGAGTTGCGAATGCAATTTCATGTCGTCTTTAAGTGGGTAACTTAAAGCTTGCCACCAAAATATCAGAGTCTTTGATTGATGTGTGATCGTCTTTGACATCGTATCTACACCAGCTCACCCGACATCTCCATCACAAGAGAAATCAAAAAGAAAGAACTGTGAGCTTGTCTTGAAAATTATTTCATCACCAAAATCCATTATGACAGTATGTCAATGTGCCGACACAATGTCTTGACACAAAAGTCAGTGCAGAATTTTTCTTACTCCCCACTTTGGTGAGTCTCTCAAGTGTATGTATTATTAAACTTTATTTAAATGTGCTCTTTGACTATACTTTTTTTCTTTTTCTAAAAGGTCATAGACTGTAAAATTACAACAGGAGCTCACAGGTCAAACTTTGGGCACTAAAACTTTCAAATTATACCAATCTTTCAAGTTTTTGTATGAATCTGTCAATAAATGAAAGAAAAAAGATTTATTCTGATTTTCCTCTCATTCTCTCTGCTACTCTCACACACACTAACAGCTTTATACACACACACACACACACACACACACACAGGCAGTGTGATCTCTAGATGTTTGCATGAAAGCATTCTTCTGGACTTGTTGTATGAAGTGATGGCATGTGTTCCTGGCTCTCTCTGCATGACTGTCCATCATCACAGAGAAAGAGAGTCATCACCAGAGATAACTAATCCCCCACTGATGCACAAAGTGTCTGCCCACCCTCAGAACTACCCCCCATTTTGCCCAGAGCCACCCTGTGAGCTGTGTTAACTGGCATGGCGGTCTTTTGATGTTGCGCAGATCTCAGCTCAGAAATGATAAACAGTGGAGATGAATTGAGATTTTCCTCCTCGGGGAACAGTGGCGCATCGGTATTAAAGATGCCGTGCATTAATGCATAACGCGCACACAACTCACAGAAAATCTCCTCTGCACAGACAAATCACTGAAAATACTGTGACAATAGTTTCCAAAACCTAGTGAGCTGCCAATTTAGAGTGCAGTTGTGCTTTTAAGGGGATGGAGGGTTTTACCGCAAATCGTCGAAACAATTAAAAATCTAAAATCTAAAGGTAATCTCTGCAGCCAAACACAACAAAAAATCCTCAACTTTAGAACTCCAGCTGTCATAGCAGACACCGAATGCCTTCCTCTGCCTGACCTGTGAGATACTTTAGCTTTTTACAGGAAAACTTTAGAACGGCTTACAATAAATATTTGATACCATGCTCTTTCCCTATGACATTTCAATCCTCTTCAGTCCCACTGTTCTACAATACTCCATTATGTAAAAGGTTTATGCAATCCGGGCAGCATGGATGCCAATGACTCATAAACTAGGAAAGGTTGTGAACTGATGAGATTTTATACATATATATATATATATATAGATAGATATAGATAGAAAGATTGATGCACAATAATCTCTCAACAGATAAACACAGACTGCATAGCAGATGAAAAAGGCATTCCATGAAAGAAAAGGAGGTATAACAATAAAGCGACATGTCATTTGCTTGAAATCTAAAGCATAATGTTGTTCAGGATAAAAATGCTTCCCCTTGTGTAATTTTTCAAAATGACATGATGGCAACTCAACCCATAAGCTGCATCTTTCTCTAGGGCCCTTGAAGAAAAATGCAACTGCGGAGCTCCCTACAATTTCAAGACTGTCACCAAAAAAAAAAAAAAAAAAACATCTATTTGGCAAGCCAAACTATTCTTTTAATTTCATTATGGGCTGAAACGGTAGAATCCACTTAGTGTTATTTAGCTTAGTCTGTTGTTAAGTTTTGTGGAAGGTTAAAACCACGGACTTTCTTGCCGTACAAGACCGCCTGATGAGAAATTGTTTGAGAAAGTAGAGGAGACTAAAAAAACGCCATGCTCTGGAGAGGCTGCCGTGACGATTTTTACTTCCTCCGTTCAGCGCAAAAACAATTTTAAAATATAGATATGCTCTTACATAAACGTCTGCTTGCAGCTGCGCTGGTGTTTATGCAATGTACTGTACAATGGAAGCACTTCTTTAGAAAATGCCTCTCTTTAACTAATGGACTCTAAATGCAGTCTCTCTTAACTCTACACAATGAACTAATGTTTGAAGTGCACAGATATGCGTTGTCTGCGTATGTTTGCTTTTCGGTTAGCGGGAATTCTTCGGTCTGTGTAGCATAACAAATAATGCTTTCTTTAGGTAAAGCAAATCTTTCAGTTGCGTTTTCTAATGAGTTCTCAAATATGCAGGGAAACAAAATGCAAACGTTGGTTTAGGAACACGATACTGTTGATAAACTAATTCATCACTGAATCTGACAGGATTTACATAGTGCTGACTTCATGTGCTCCAATGAGAGAAACGGCCAAAGATGTGGCATAGGAGTGATGGGAAATGCAGGTTCGATTCCAACCTGACATGTCCCTTTTTTTTTTATGTCAACATCAATAAAGCTAGCTTAAAACTAGAAGGCTCTTGAGGAAATATTCCAGGTTTTTTCTCCATATAGTTGACTTCAATGGGAGCAAATGGGTTGATGATTCAAACAGCAGTTTCATTGTGGGGATTGTGTAGAGCACTTTGAACCTGCATTGAAACTCCAATTTGGACCTTCAACCTGTTCGCTCCCCACTGAGGTCAACTATATGAAGAAAAATCCTGGAATGTTTTCCTCAAAAACCCTTTTCATTTCATTTCAACTGAAGAAAGAAAGACATGAACATTTTGGATGACATAGGGGTGAGTAAATGATCAGGATTTTTTTATTATGGAAGTGAATGAAGAGAGGAAGATCTAAAAATAAAATACAGAGACAAAAGGGGTCTAATGTGATATTGTGCCAGCGAGAGCGAGGCCCTGCTGTTTGCCTTCCCAGGAATCTTTTCAGCCCAACTGTTCCCTGATAGCCTGTGGCCTGACTGGGTGGTTAGTGACGGCCTAGCTCTCTTCCCATGTGTGCTCTGAAGCAGGCTAGCAGCTAAGCCACTGACAGACAGCCGATCGGCCAAGAGGGGGAGGGGGGTACGAGCGAGAGATAAGACCCCGGGTGTCAGAGATGCTGGCCAAGTATGGCCACAGAGCAGCTGAGATACCAGGCCCAGAGTTCTATTTCACCTGGATCAGCAGAGAGAGAGAGAAAGCTGGCAACAAGCAGAACTTTACGCACTTATGGGGTGTAGTACAACCAGAGAGTTTGAGAACACAGTGACACAGTACACTTGGCGGAATCAATTCTCTGACTTCACTAGAATTAAACTTATTAACATTAAAAGTGGGTTTAATGTTTTTTTGGTCTCTACGCTTACTTTTTTTTTAAGGAGCACTTGTGCTCCTAACTTAAACGTAGGAGCAAAGTCAAAATTTCAGGAGCACCTTCTAATCAATAATCAAAAAAATCTGATAAAAAATTTGCCTTCCTATTAAGAGGTGATATTTGAAAAGTGATTATAATGGCATTTTTGGCAACTTAGTTTTTTGTTTTGTTTATGTTCTTTTAAGTATGTCATCTTTTATGTCAATTTTTTTACAATTTTTAAAATGTCTAATTAAAACAACAGAATAAGAACAAGTAGAATAAGTTACCAATCAAATGAATTATTAAAAACTTATTAACAGTATTAACTAAATGTATTTGTTAATGTAAATGTTAAGTGGATTGTAGGTGTATTTTCATATGTTTAATGAGGCTCAGTCAGAGGTGGCATGAGTGCAATCAAACTCATAAACTGATGTTGAGATTAATGTTTTAAATGCAACATTTTGAATACAGAAATATTAAATGATTTAAATAACTGAAAAGATACTTAAAAAAATGAAACTACATCTGCCAGTAGGTGGAGCCAAGTCACTGATTTAATTACTGAATCATATCATTCAATTGATTCATTTGAACGGCTGATTCATTCAGGAATAAAGCTATTGATAGTCTTTATGAATGGGAAACTGAATCACTGACTCACTAAAAACGAATGTTCATTCAGAAACGAAACACCGCTGTGTTTGAATGGAGATGCGCAGTGGCTCAGTTGTGACTTGTTTCAGACCATTTTTGACGACGAAATAGAGCAAAATCAGGCAATAGTGTTATAGTCAGACAGTGTAAGTCACTTAATATTAACTTTAACTGTTTATTTAACTACTGTATTAAATCAAAATCTCATTTACAAATTCCCTTAAAAATATTTAAAAGCGGTCACTCATCTTAGTTCATTGTGAAAATTGCATTCTCTTATTCACACTCTCTCTACGCTTTGTTTATGAAGGGATTCATGAGATATGTTCATGATACATTACTCAACGTTGCAAAAACATGTAGAAACCTTTGAAGCTCCCCTCAGCGCAAACACAAATATGCTAATCGGGTCACTTGCACGCAGTATGCATCATTTTTTTGCTGAAAATTATTAGGATATTAAGTAAAAATCAGGTTCCATGAAGACATTTTGTACATTTCCTACCATAAATATATTAAAACTCATATGGACAACTTTAAAAGGGCTTTTTTGTCCAATGCTAACAAATAGAACATACATCAAATAAAAGCTTATTTAGTTTTCAGATGATGTATAAATCTCAATTCATGAGTTCAGGGTCACATATTGTAAGATTGACCCATATTACTGTATTTGTAAAACACAACACTGAAACAAAGTCACATGTGCATCTTATTGTCCAGCGTACTTTGCTGTGTTTTAACTGCTCAGACTTTTACTGAGGGAGTGGCGTCATATTTTCCCTCACTGTAAAGTGCCAGCACCAGAGGGAGGGTGATGTCATGCCTGTAAAACTGATACCTCCCTGTCCTGGCTTCCACTTCTTTCTCCTTACATGGCAGAGGTCAACTACTTCATATCAGTTCCCAACGAATGAGCCTTGCAGCCCGGACCAATCTCGCCACGCTTCCTCTGCTTTACTGCGATATCAGGGTATCGGCACGGCAAGCCGAGTGATAAATAGACGGACGCTGATGACCTGTGAGAGTTAATCTCATCAATGTGCAAAATCAATGAAAGGGGAAACCTAATAAAACATGTACAAGCTACAGAGATTTACTATGGTTAACTATTCACGATATTCGGTTACGGCTCAGAACGGGATACAAGACTATGGAGAGAAACTCTCAAAGACAAGTCATGTTTCTCTGAAGCTTGAGATTGTTTCCATCCGGCAACAGAATAAAAATCAAGATGGAAGAGGGCCTGGCAATAGTCGGATTCTTCAGCTGAACAGCAGTAAAATAAAAGACCCCATTGAAATAGCGTGGTGTTGAATATGGATCTAAAAGCACGGGCAATTTCCCTCTCAGCACAGTTAAGACAAAGAGCTCCATTTACATCCAGGATGGAGCTTTTTACATGGACATCCTGCTATCAGTGCGCTGCAGACAGTGGAAAGATGGAAAATATTCCAGGTGGCCTTGACAAATCACTGGAGTCATATATTACTGGAATTACGTCTTTGCAAATTCAGGGGATTAGGGCAATTTAAAACTCCCTCACAGTTAGATGCGACAGCGTGCCAAAAGTATATCGGCAGGGTTCACAGCCAGATCGGACATGTGTTTAGGGTTAGAGAGGAATCGCGCTCTACAAAAGACGGTAATTTAGCATTTTATATTCTGAACATATCTGCCTGTCATTACAATGATATAATGGCCTCATCACCAGCACGGGTTTCTCTTTCTTCTCGTGGAGCCTCGTGATCTGAATAACTTAGTGCTAAAACTTCAATCCAAAGTTGGAAAGTCAATAATTAAAATGTCCACTAATAACAATTCACAGAATGGCTCTGACATCTCTTTTTTATATTCTTTTGCAACCACGAACTGACCAAACAACTGGGAAAAACACGGGCCTCTTTTTCTTCCTGTTTGTGGAGCACAGCTGCATTATTTCCTACTGTGCCACAGGTTCTGACACGACTTGAACCGCAACAATGCTTACTCATGATTAACTGATATAGTGTGACAAAACAAACAACATTTTTCTAATCTTTTTCATCGGTAATTAATCATAGTTTTTATTTCCTTCATGACTGCATGCGTTACTCTATCTAGCATTCTTATGTCAGGTTCAAGTGAGTTGAGAAAGAGAACTGTGCTTCTGGCAAAAAGGAAAAGTCTTGTTAAACAAAAAAAAAAAAAGACACACCCAGGACAAGTAGATGGTTTTGCTATTATGATTTACATGCCAAACATGCTTTCAGCTCACTGTGACATAGGGCTGGGCAATTTATTGAACTTTCAGGATTTATTCGCCATGCTTTTGTTGGCACTATAAAACGAAGCAACGTTGTGAACATTGCGATGAATTTGCACTTTTTATCCAGCCTCTGGTGTCAACACCATTAAGTTAATTTCTGTGAATCAAACTCTTCATAACAAATTCAAAATCATGATTAATTTATTTTTCGGCAATCCTTTAAAAAAGTTTTAGTAAAAAATATGCAGACATTTAATGTTGTTTATTATTTTGTATTGTTATAGCATTGCATATAAATAAAAGTTATTTACATATTCTTCTTTTACATTTTTCACATTTAGTTCGCATTTGCCTTGCTTATTTTTATCTAAATTATTTGTATTTGCAACTAACTGAAACTAAATCTCCTAAATTTGACTTTTTGCATTAAACATTTCAAATCTAATTAGCTATAATGGTTGCTCAGGTGCTCTTATTGACAGTCCTCAATCAATACATATCAGGATTTTATTAACATTAGGTAATGCTAGTTAACTACAATAGTTCACATGAATAAAGACTGAACAAAACTTCTACAGCATTTATTAATCTTAATGTTAATTTTAGCATTTACTAATGCATTATTAAAATCACAAGTTGTGTTTGTTAACTGTATTTTTATTACTTAACATTAACTAAGATTAATAAATAGTGTAATAAATGTATTGTTCATTGTTTGTTCATGTTAGTTAATACAGTAACTAATGATAACAAATGACACCTTATTGTAATATAAAGAAATAAATATTAGGATATTAACTGAATGTCATGAAGAGTTTTTTGCTATTTCACCCAGCATTAGTGTCTTAAATAACCTATAATTACCTATAAATATCTGAAAGCTCACCCAGTGACTTTAATACAAACATTAAACAGTACCATACTACACTATACAGTGATTTTTGAGTTTTGCCATCACTAATTGTTAAGGAAGTTAGGGCCCTATGATTTTCGTTTTCAGAATTGCGGAATCCAATCATAAAAAAGGAATGTACTATTTAAAGGTGCAATAGGTGATTCTCTTTAGCAACATTTTTTTGTTATGCTGGTTAGAAGTCTCTTCACATCTAGATAGCAATCATCAAGTTAAGTGGTCTAAATGTATTTGTGTGTATTTATATAATCTGTGGAATGCATAGGACCAAGAACCTGCCTGTCAACATGTATTTGCATACCTGACAGATACGTCATAGGTACGTTCACGTAAGCTGTGCAGGCAGAAAGAATGGCAGGCAAACGTCAACAACCTGATCTTTCTTCCTGGTATTGTAATACTTTTACGTACTATAAAGTGCTCACGCGGTTAATTATATATGATGTTGTAACGGCCACTAGAGCATTTACGGTAGTTTTGTGGCAGACTGACAACTGCGCATGTGCGTGTGTCTGTACGTTCTAGAGAGGTGACTCGCTCTACCCTGTCTCTCTTTATTTGATTTATTTCCTTTCTGTCTGTGGCCTGAGTTGGATTTTCCCTGTATGTGGACGACTGTGTCGATGCGTTTTATTAAACTCTGGGGAATTACGCCATATTCTCGTCTCGCGTGTGCGTAGTGCCACTAGGGGGGCTAATGTTTTGAGTAATGCAAGGCATTTCTGTTTGCGAATAAAAACTATGCTCATCGCATGTGAAACGGTGTTCCTGTGTCGGTGATCTGTACTACAGATAAATGAAACACTGTGCATTATTGGCACCACACAGTTTTCCTGTCTGAACTGTTGAACATTTCAACTCGATGTTAAAATGTATTGTAGTAATGCTGTCTCTCGTCTGTGTGTAACGGATGCGTTCAGGGGGCGTGGCTTTAGACAGCGATTTGCAGGGAGGGTGGGACGTTAGCTTTCAGTGCTATCAGGCTAAAATTAGCATTTCCCAAGATCTCCTACCTCACCTTTAACGCAGAATGCCACGGAATTGGACAACGTTTGGAAGAATTAATCAAAAGTATGTCATCAAATCGCGATATGAGCTAGTATGTGTAAATATTACGCCGCAAAAGACTATTTAAATATGAATCCTGGATGTTGCGAGTGTCTGTGTTTATGAATGGTGCAGACGCGTGGTTATAGTTACTGACGTATGCGTGACGCTCACTGTAATTTTAGCATCTGGCATCTCAATAAATGAGGACATAAATACATAAACATCACCAGAACTGCTCTGAGAGTCACTTCATTCGCATTTGACCATTCTATTTATTGTTAGCCTCCAGCCACAGCTGTATATAATCTAGCCACAACAAGCGTTAGTTACAGGTTTTCAGGAAACCCGTCAAAATAAAAGTTCGGTTTAACGTAAAGATGACAGAAATGTATATTTTTATGTGTGTACATACTACTACTACTACTACTACTACTACTACTACTACTGTTGAAAAATTAATAAAACTTTTTTTTTCTTAAAGAAATAATTACACAATATCCTCTTTACTTGCCAAAAATAAAATGTTTAATTTTCATTAATTAAAAGATAAATTCAATGATTTTTGTTAATATAAATACACAACACAGAATTTCTGAGTGAATAAAAATTTTACAAGGCTATTGTAAGACTAAATAAAAGTTTTTATGCATTCAAATAATTAGACATGCTAAAACCAGAATTTGGTAACAATAAAATACCATATTTCATAGGGCCCTAAACATGTAATTTTTTTAAACCTTTAATAAACTGATGTTAAATCATTTCATGATTTTAATTAATTAGATATGCTTTTTTGATTAATACAATTTTATTTAACCATTAAAAAGGAGTCCAGAAAAATTAAAACAGAATCCAGAAAAATTAAAATGGAAAAAATTTGGGAAAAAAAGATAAAAGGGCCCTAGAAAGTATACCTACCAGGAATAAAAAATGGTAGTATTGTATCTTTGCAAAAGAAGTGCTCGTCTTTGAGCTGAAAGCATTAGAAACACTCTGGCATTACAACTCTGTCATGAGTGACAGATGATGTGCCATTATGCGATAACAATTCCTTAAAACTACAAACACTGTGATGATGCAAAACAATAACTTGGCATGAAAACAACATCACGTTCAAAACCCACCCACTACGATATAAGAGAAAAACAACAAGCCAGAAGGGATGTCAGCTCGAAACAATATAAGCACAACATTACTGTATGGTTCTATTGAGACATGTTTTTCTCTTAAGGTGTGTCCGCGACAGCATTCAACGCTGATGTCCTGAGCACGCGGAGCAGCGCACGGCTGCAGTTTGAAGCACATATCAGTGCCCACAGAGCAGAGGTAATGAGAGACAGTAGGGGGGTCGACGGAACACAGGTGCAGTCTGCGTCACTCCTCCGAGCCATCAGCCGTGCCTGTCTCCACCACGCATTCACTCGAGCCCACCTCAAAGCCACACTTGCTTGTGTGTACCCTCAGTGACATCACGTGACAAATAGAAGGGCTGAGAGAGAGGATTTTCTCAAGCTTTTAAAAGTTATTCTTTAGCATGTGCTCTGTCTCACAGTCAGAAAGTCATTCAAAGTTGCTAGAGGAAAGTTTAACTTTCAACACCATTTGAGTTGGTAAATGAAATTAATTTCTGTGAATCAAACTGTTCATAACAAATTCAAAATCATGATTTATTTTTCGGCAATCTCTTAAAAAAGTTTTAGTAAAAAAATATGCAGACATTTAATGTTGTTTATTATTTTGTATTGTATTATTAAAATTGATTTTCACTATTAATCATGCAAAACGTGCAAAGTGTTTCTAATGATTTTGAAATATAAAAATTATCTATTCACAGTCAAATTAAACAAGCATAAAATTAACATCAATTAACTTAAGGGCAGCTTGTACTACAAAGACAAAATTGTAATCATGATAATATTAACTTCATTTTATTTACAATTTATAAATACCATTCAAAAGTTGGAGGTGAGTAGGATTATAAATATATTGGTGGAATCGCAGAATTCAGTCATAAAAATGGAATTTACTATACAACGTGTCACTGAATTTGACAAATTTATTTTTAAAAAGTCAGTACAATTGAATCAAAATGCGATATGGACTTATGAATATTATGCTGCAAAAATGCTACTTAAATATGAATCCTGCATGTTCCGTGTCTCTTTGTGAATGAATGTTGACGCACGGTTTATGAAAACATTATTTTTCACAGAATATTTATATATATTTATTTGATATATATTATATATTATTATTATTATTTATTTATTTATTTTTTTTTTAATCAAATTGATTTTTAAAATTCTGTAAAAATAACCTCTTGAATTTGAGAACAAAAATAAAACTAATTTCATAGAGCGTTTAAAAAATGTATTTCTACATTTTAAAAGTTTAATTTTTAATAAATTGCTGTTAAATTGTGTGTGTAAATTAAATGAGTTCAATTAATTTGACATGGTTTTTTATGTCTAAAAAAATCTAAACATAAAAAAACAGGATCCAGAAAATTTAATACATTGCTGTTAAATTATGTACATTTTGATTTCTATTAATTAGACATGCCTTTTAATTAATACATTTTTTTAACCACAAAAAAAAAAAAAAAAATATATATATATATATATATATATATATATATATATATATATTTTTTTTTTTTTTTTTTTTTTTTTAAACTTTGTTATAAATTGCCATTAAATTGTGTAAATTTCATGAATTAATTAGACATGTATTTTTGATTAATACATTTTAATTTAACCATTAAAAGAAAGTCTACACAAATTAAAATGGAAAAAACAGAATCCAGAAAAATTCTGAAAAAAATAATAATAATAATAATAATAAAACAAAAAAAAAATACAACGGATTTCTTAGACCAACAACATAGTCTCTTATGCATACCAAGGCTGCATTTATTTGATCAGATGTGCAGTAATATCACTAATTATTACTGAAATTTAAAATAATATGTTATATTTGAATATATTTTGAAATATACTTTGTTCATGTGATGGCAAAGCCATTACTTCAGTCTACAGTGTCACATGATTCTTTAGAAATCATTTTAATATACTGATTTTGTGCTCACTAAACATTTCTTTATTTTTGTGAATACTATGATCATTTTTTTAGCATTCTTTGCTCTTTCTTCAGGATTCTGTTTTTATTCGAAACAGAAATATTTAGTAAAATGATACATCTTTACTGTCATTTCTGGTCAGTTTGCTATAAAACAAATATTTCTGCAAATCAAAACTAAAATAAATAAATAATAAAAATAAAGAGGACAAAAATGATTTGCTTGGTCCCGGAAGGATAAAGAGGCACTCTGATGACAAGTACAACAATAGATAAAAGAAATAATCCTGATCAAAGTGGCACTTCAAGATAAAGCAGCACTCGTAGGAGTTCATAACGAAGCTTGTGTCAAGGCTAATCGCTGACCCGCAAAATGAGATAATCTACGGTAAGTTACCCTCCATGGACTAGACGGATTAGTGTTCTGCACTTGAAGGTTTTTGTTTTGTTTTGGCCTGGTGTTGAGTAACATGGGACTCCTCCCTAAGCTGCCCTCTTAACCCTGAGAGGGCGGCGTGGTGGCAGGGTGAGGAGGCAGAGAGGAAGAGGATCAGTAGGGAAAGAGGATTAGCAGCTTTGGGCTGCTGCTCTGGCTGTAGCCTCACACCCGTGATTTGGAGGAGCCAGCCACGGCCTAGAGTGAAAGGGACACCTGAAGCCAGGTCGTCAAGCATGACCGCGTCTTCGGGAAGGGCGAAGGAGACAGGAAAGAGGCTGTCGATCCTTAAGCCGCTCTACGCTGCTCAGCAGGACATGTGCTGAGTGGACCGCATGGGTGGCTTACTGCCAGAGGTCACAGCCAAGGGCAGGGCAGCCGAAAGGTCAACGTTAGCTGTTTCTTTAGACAATGCAGGCGTAGCTTTCCCATTGTGCAGTGCTAAAAAGGTTTCACAGCAGATGACATTCGCTATTTGAGGGTTAGTTCACTTTCAGAGCAAAAATGTACAGATAATGTACTCACCCCCTTGTCATCCAAGATGTTCATGTCTTTTCTTCTTCAGTTGTAAAGAAATTATGTTTTTTGAAGAAAACATTTTAGGAATTTTCTTCATATAGTGGCTGCAAGTTTGAACTTCCAAAATGTACCGTATTGACCCGAATATAAGACAAGTTTTTTTTCTTGGAAATATATCTGAAAAAAAATGAAAAATGTTTGTTTTATATTCAGGGTCTAGACCCACAGCTATAGGTGGGGAAAATCCACGTAAAACGAGTGTGCCAAGAAATACGTAATGTAATGTTTGTTAGTAATGTTAGAACAACGCAGTTGAAAACAAAAGAAAAAGATAAGCTTACAGCAGCATGATTCTTGACTGTCATATTAGCCTGATGGAACCAAACTTCCTGTGTAAGTGATTTTAAAACTTAAGACAGTACCCAGATTTGAAGACTACAGTTAGATTTCACTTCTACTGTTAATGAAATATAGGTAGGCTACTATGAGATAAGCCTAATTGTTATATCATTTAGATGGGCTACCAGTTATTTTATGGTATATCTTATGGATTTTTTTCTTAATAAAACACAAGATTTGGTTCTTCAAAAGGTACATTTTGAAAAAGTGGGGTCTTCTTGTATTCGGGTCAATACGGTAGTTTAAATGCAGCTTTAACAGACTCTAAACAATCCCAACCGAGAAATAAGGTTCTTATCTAGTAAATCAATTGGTCATTTATTTAAATAAATTAATTTTATACACTTTTTAACCACAAATGCTTGTCTTGTCTAGCTCTGCATTGCACATGCGTACTCTGTGCGCTCCGGTTCAATACAGTTAGGGTATGTCTAAAAACACCCATCTCATTTTCTCCTCTAACCTCGCTGTTTTACCTTTTTTGTAAATGGTATTTGATCTTCTTTGCACGTTCACTTTGTAGACACTTGGGCGGTACTTCTGCAGCAATGTAGGACAATTCTGAAGTTGGAGGTGAAAATGAGATGGAAGTTTTTCAACATACCCTAACTGTATTGGGGGGGGGGCACAGAATACACATGAGCATCGCAGAGCTAGACAAGACGAGCATTTGTGGTTAAAAAGTGTATAAATATTGATTTATTTAAGAAAATGACTGATCGTTTTGCTATATAAGACCTCCTCAACTGGGATTGTTTAGAGCCCTTTGAAGCTGCATTTAAACTGCATTTTGGAAGTTCAAACTCATGCGCACTGTTGAAGTCCACTATATAGAGAAAATACCTGAAATGTTTCTGAAGAAAGAAACACATCTTGAACATCTTGGATTATCTGTAAATGTTTTCTCTGGAAGTAAATTTATCCTATAAGCATGCTGTTACATCAAACATGTATGGTCAAAACCAAATTGGTCAAATTGTTCAAAAGTTTGGCTGATGCTTACAGTATTAAAAATGCTCTTCATATTGTTTAAACAGAAACTTGATACAGTGTGGCTACGGCACTCTGGGACTCCAGAGCCTCCATTAAACTTCTGATGGCCATTAATGTTTAATAGCCTTTAATGAATGTCAGAAGTTAAATGGAGATTATTGACAAATTGAATAAAGTTCTTGCACATTCACAACACTACAAAGATGGAAGTAGAAAGTTTGTGTTGACACAACAGCATTCTTGCCTAAATTTGGTTCTTGATGACCCAGACAGGCCCTACGGCTTTTCTAGGTGGTGACAAATAGAGAAACATGAATACATTCAGCTGACGTGCGTCTAGCCAGATAATTCTCAGTTGTAAGTCCCTCTCACATGCTCTTATTTAATTATAATTTTGTGCGTGCCCCAGCCTTACTGCAACACTGGCTATGCACTTTAAATATGATTTAACCAATATTAACTCTGAAATCTTATCCACATGTCAAAAAGTGAGCTGTATTTTCATGTGGCGGGGAGGCCTGTGCCAACTTGGACGCTAATCCCCAAGCCAATGGTTTGGAAATCATCATCGCTACATATTAAGAAGCTGCCTAATAAAGCTAAAACTGAGGAGCCTAAGAACCTGATAGATGGTTTTATTTGGCAAGCGCAGTGGAAACCTATTTACGGCTCGCAACAGACGCAGTCGTGTGTGCGTGCGAGGTAAACGAGGAGCTAATATTTTGATACACGTCTTAAATGATGGTTTTCTGTTTGCCTAACATGTCCCTCATATCCTTTGGTAACTTATTTAGAATCAAAAGTGTGGCAATGTGGCGTGGTGGTGGGACAGGAGGCAGCCAGAGGTTTCTGGTTTTGGAGCTGCTACTTATGGGGTGACCCCGCTGGGACATCGTACATTCCGCTGGGTTGGAGAGCCGATCCAAAAACCACAGATAACAGAGAGGGAAGTCAGCGCAGGCTGAAATCAACTGAATATATGCATGTGGATGCATATTCATAACTCTGCCCTTTATGGTGATAAAAGCAGCCCATTTATACGCCTTTTATCGAATGAAAAAAATCCTCCGAGATGTTCCCAGAGGAGGGAAAAAGGTCTGTGTTGCCCACACAAGCAAACTATGGCTCAAACATTATCTGCCGGGCTCAAGATTCTGCATCCTGCCTCCAGGTCTCACGGGAGAATGCTGGAATCTCCAGCTCAATGATAGGGTTCCAATAAACAATGAATCACGCTGCTCTGAGCAAGCGTGAAAGAGAGCCATTGCACAAAAAGAAAACCGAGCGTGATTTAATGGACGTGGTGCAAAAGTACGGCACATTCCATAGGGCTGATCTAAAAAATATTTAGAACAGAACTGCTAAAGTGTCTTCACACCCTGGGAAAAAGAATAGGCCTGCGACGAGAGCATTCAAACAAGTAATCAGCATGACGCGTCAAATGCAGAGTCAATGACGTCCCCTCAAAACATCCCGTTTCCAGTAACGATTGCACAAATGTGTCATTAAATGTGTCATAGAGTGGTTGTGCTGTAACTTGTTTTGGTTTATATTGCGAACGGATGATCGCAAACTAACATTTTACTTAATATCCCTAAGCTCAGTTACCTTACAGATAATTGACGGTGCATGAAAAATACAGATTTCACTGAATTTTACTATTGGAGTGTCAGCAGTGGCAATTAATAAAATAAACTTAACTTCTACAAAACGCACAGACTAACAAAATTACATACCAGTACCCTAGTTCTTTAAAAAAGGTCCAGCCTCCGCTTGTTAAATAACATTTGTGGCTAACTCTGAGACTGAACAATGCATCCTTTGCCAGCTGCAGCTGACTCAAATAAGACACTTAAGAACAGGGTGCTTCACTTTAAATTCAGCTAACGTGAAATTAAACGTCAAATTAAACGCTACAGCTTCTGCATGGCCAGTGTAACTCCTATTTGAAACAAGCCAAACAACTTGTTTTCAACAGAGTTTCTCTATATAAATCATAACAGGCACTCAACATTAGACGTCAACTGACCATATGGCACTGTATCATGTTTACTTCATTAGATTTAATACCAAAAAAAAAAGTGAGCCTCTGCGTAATTAAAACAGATGCAGCGTTGTTTGACAGGAAGAGAAGAAGAGCTGGGCTTACCCTAACAAACGGAGCAGCACAATCCTCAGTCCTGGACCCAAAATATCCAGCCCAAGTCTTATTTACGTTCTTTCTTCCTTTGCTTTCAATGCTGCTTGGAGCTTCCTGGTGCTTTCTCCTCCTCGGGTAAAATGCCCTGTTTGAGGGGGAAGGGAAGAGAGGAAAAGTGTTTCGCTCAGTGATTCAGAAGCATGGTGTAAACGCCAGCCTTCTCTTTCTGACAACCAGCGTTAATTGCAGATCAGACTCGCCCACACACTCCAGACTCTCTCTATTCACTCTCTCCTGGAAGGAGCTGAGAGCAGGCTGTGAGATTGGAGTGCTATGAACAGCACAGTGGGAGATGCTCTAACCCCCACCCTGCGCAACACCAATCACCACCTCTGGAGCTCGACTTTATTTCACAAGAACGGCACAGGCACGGACAGACGCCCATGGGACGACGCAAACTGACAGTGCGTCTGAGTGCATCGTATAGCCTATGCTATAAATCTGTTGCACCCGACCCGATGAAGTGTAAACTACAGTCTACACCAAGCCTTTTGGAGAAATATTAAGAAGCGGGCCTAAGAAAACTTTTACAGCCAAGGTGCACTCAGATCTCAAGTCACATGTCAGTTAGAATGACGATTAAGGCTGTTGAGTCTAACCTGGAAATCTTATTAGATACTGACTGCATCAACTACATTAGCAGTGTATAAATCAGTGATAAGTAGCAATACATCATAAACAAAAGATGCATTATTACCGGAGCACAGCAGGGCACCAATTTCAAGTGTGATCTTGTGCTTTATCGGATTTGAAAAGGGGCATGTTGGGTGAACCGCATTCAGAATATTAAAAGAATTCCTTCGCTGACTAATTCATTGTCGAGTGTGTAAACAGAAAGCTATTGAGTTTCAGTGTGATGTTTTCAGTGCTGACTTTGCACCCATGTTTAGTTTGGGCTTATTAAACTATAATGAAGTCGCACAGAAAGCCAGATGGAAAAGTGTGATGGCATTATACACTTGACTGGGATATTAATTCTTTACAATGTACCTCAGATGAAAACGAGGGCAGCAAAACACATTTAATTAAAACATATTTCAACACGGTTTGCGACAAAACAACTTCAGTGTGTGCTAGAAGCACAATATTTCAGTCAGAGTGCACAGAAATCAAACAAAACAAACCAATTCTGACAGCAAGGCTGAGTTAATCCCTGTCTTTCACAAATACATGCTTTATATTCAAGTATGATGTCATATAAAACTTTATATTAAGTGTCTTTAACTACTATGTACTTATGTTAAAAAAATTGTTTTGTATCATACTTGTGCTGCTATTGAGGTTCAATATGTGTGAGGATACACACATATCCTCACACATATTTTTTGCTGTATGATTTTGCAGATTTTGCTGTATGGTTAGGTTTAAGGGTGAGTTAAAGAGTAGGGGTAGCGCCAACAGCATAATTATAGATTTTACAATTATAGAATGATTACAGGAATGAATTACAGATGTAATTACATGCAGGCGCTTTTTATATACAAGTACGTCATATAGGTAACATTTAATTAACGTACACAAAAACGTACAAATGTGTCATGTGCTTAATTTATATATCAGTACAACATAGTTGAAAACACTTAACATAAAATGGGTCTAAAGCTTGATTTTTTTATTATATAACTCTACTTTTTATTTACTTCAAATCAAGCACTAATTAAGTGATGGCATAGAAGAACCATTTTTGGTTCCCCAAAGAACCCTTCAGTGACAAATATTTAAAAAATTTAAAGAACTTTTTTCGACTATAAAGAACCTTTTCTACATTTGAAAGGTTCCATAGATATTCAAAGAACCATTGATGGCAGTATAGAACTTTTATTTTTAAAAGTGCAAGACCCATCTTTTTTTGGCACTTTTCTATTTTCGAATATACCGTCTCTCTGTGCAGCTTGAAATATTGAACTAATCAATGAATATACGGTGTGCTGGGCCCTGACTACTGCTTGTAAGCCTCTTAAAAGCCGAACAATCAGTGGAACAGACAAACATTCTTCCTGAGGTCATTTTCATGATGATGTACCGTGACCTGATTGCTTGCCTTGTGTGGCTCATAATTACAATGCTTGTCAAGACACAAGCAATGACCAACCTTATGAACACAACCCCATTTAGCCTTTGACATTCGGACAACAGGTCGAGACACTGTGGCTTACTTTAGTATTGGTTTTAACAATTTTATATATTTATCAATATATTTATCATGTTAATGCCTAAAACATCCTGTGAAGGTCAAAATGACATATCATCTTGTAATGTTGTGTTTAAGGCCAGTCTAAGGCACTTTACCGATAACTAAATGGCGGGCTACAGGGCCATTAACAGAGGCATGTGTAATCTTACAAGCACAAGTACTACACTCTCTGCCTCTGGATGATTAGGTTGTTCCTTCACGGTGTATGTCAAAGTCAGCAGCTTTTACAGAAAGGACACACACAAAAAAAATGATTTACAATGAATGTTTGTTGTACATAAAGCATTTAAAGCACTGACTTTATTTGACCTTAGTTTTTCTCTGTATAGTTTGTCTCTGTCCGGTAAAGTAAAAAAATAAAACCAATACAATCAGTTTTGCAATTCATAAAGTGAAACAGTATTAGTCTACATATATATATATTTTTAAACTAATAACATGGAATGACCCCACTGTTGCTTAATTGCAAAGCTAAACATTAAAAATTAAATTGAAATTAAAATTATATTTAATTGAATAACTTTAATGCAATAATGACCTTGCAGATGAGTCACAATCATGTACCACACAATAGCTAGACCTCTCACTAGTTTGTAACAAGATCTTGTGCCTTCAAGAATAACATTAAATCACAAGTGAATTTAATATGCTATTATAAACTAATTGATGGCATCAATTTACACTTGTCTCAGTTTATTCACTAACATACAGTATGAGAGACTCTAATAAACCCTGCGACGCTTCACCAATGTGACACTTCGTGCTGTTACTGGTGTCAACTATCCAAAGCTCTGCAAGAGACCAGCACCATCTAGATTTCAGAGAGAAAACTATCTGCAATCACTTCCAAATTTCAAAATCATTCGCTTTATAAAATATCAGTAACTTTCCCTATTCATATAGGTGTCATACGTGCTTTAAATCCTACATTTAACCCTGTTGACCGTGCGTGTTTTAATGCGTCTTAAAATGTAAAACATTTACCAATCCCTAATTATAGTGTCCGAAGTACAATAAATGAGTATATCTAGTTGTCTCTGCTAGTTTGGGCATTTTAAACAACTGTTCCGTCCAAAAAGCAAGTTAGAATGAAACTAATATCTGTTTTGCAACTTCATCCAGTCTGGCAACACATTTTAAGACAAAACAAAGTAAAGAAACATTATGTTACACGGGTCCTGAAGTTGATTTTGCCATGTTCTTAAGTTCTGAAGCTCTGCAGGTGATCCTCTTCAGCCACTGATACTATCTGAATATTCAGAAGCGAAAGCTTAACGGTTTAAAAAGTACGTCTACACAAATTCTAACTTTACAGTAAATATCTCACTGTCTGCTGGCTTTCCTAACTAGTATCTCCAGAAATATTGAACACCTCCCGTGAAATATGATGCGAGACTATAAAGCGCAACATTTGCCAAGTGTCAAAGTGGACTGAACCCAAAACCACGCACGACCTCTTCTTCACAGAGAATTACGAGCACGAAAAACAGTGTTGTCCTTCAGTCTGGAGCTCGCGACTCGGCACAAAACCCATCCAGACATCTTGCCGACCACTGAGACACACATATGACAAATATGTTTAGCTTCCCAAACGAACTGTAACGCGTTTAATTTACGCTCATCCAGTCTGACTACACGACTCCCTCCTCTCTCTCTTGACTCCGCTGCTGTGTAACATTGTTGCTATTTTTGCGACTCACCTTTTTTTCTTCGCGGTCCCCCTCGCTGTATATAGATACTGTGTATCAGTGACTCCCGTGGATACACTGTGACATAAATGTATTTTCAGTCACATTGACACACGGCTTCTATTTTCGGGAGCTGAGCTGACAAACTCAGAAGAAGCAGCAGTCGCTCTTGTCACAACATAAGCTCCTCCCCCAATATGACGAACACTAGACGGAGTCAACCTCATACGGCAAGCCCTTTTAACCTATATTCTTCAAAACTAAGCATCGTCTATCGACACATTAGTTGTTTTTAAAGATATAAAATAGTGACTAGGTTCTTATTTGGTTTCATCCTTTAGACAAAAACCGGGTTTCCATCAAAAGCTGCGAATTTAATTTATGCGCAAAATTGGAATATTGCATACAACATTTGCGAATAAGCACCGCTTCCATCCAACAAGTCACTTGCTTTCACTAAAAAAGTAGGATAAGCCACAGAATATAATAATTTCATATTTAAGAAATTATATTTAGGCGGGTGCCAGCTGTTTGGGAACGCAGTTTTGTAAGACTAATTACTAACCGCACTAGTTACTGGAATCTATAGCTCTAGTACTTAGTTATTACATAGTAGGTGTACTGGAACTATTTTGAAGACACTATTGTAAATTACACTTGCTACTAATCACCAGTGCTGGGGAAAGTTACTTTTAAAAGTAATGCATTACAATATTGTGTTACTCCCTAAAAAAGTAACTAATTACATTTAAATAGTTATTTTTTATGGAATGTAATGTTACATTACATATAGAACTGTAAGAGAAGGAAGTAATTTTGGCCTATTAGTATGGTTGAATTGGAAGCATCGAAGGTCAGCAGCAAAGACATTTGGTTAATAAAATGGGATTAAATACATAAAGGATTTTTGTGTTATTTAACATTGAATTATTGCAGGTTTGCATCATATTCGGAGTTTGCATTTATGTTTATTCATTTTTCATTTATGGCAAAAATCATTAGGATATTAAGTAAAGATCATGTTCCATAAAGATATTTTGTAAATTTCCTATCATAAATACACTAAAACTTGATTTTTGATTAGTACTATGCATTGCTAAGAACTTCATTTGGACCACTTTAAAGACTCTCAATATTTATATATAATACATATATAAAAAAAATCGAAAACTTGACCCTTATGAGTCCAGGATCACATATTAGTGTCTAATAATTGTTATTAGGAAAGCTGAAATACTAGTAGGATTAACTATTGGAGTAACTAGGATATACTAGTCCATAAAGAAGTTTACAAGTAAAACTTAATAACAAAAAAAAAAATAACTTGAAAACAAAGGTAACTAGTCAGAAGTGTATCATTATCTAAACCACAGATCTCCGCAGAGTTCAATGGAAGATGATAATAAGTTTCAGCATAGTGGCTAGTAGCAAAAAAATAAAAAAAAATAAAAAAATACTGGTCACCATTGGATTGCTTCGTAGTAATTATCAACATACAATTAAAATAGATTCTAATTCTATATTTATCCTTAAGGAATAATTGTTACTTGAGCTTGCCATAAAACGCCGCCTCCTCATCCTCCACCTCCTACTCTACTCGTGTCTCATCTCCAGTTTAAAAACAAATATGAAAAACTCAAGAACAGCGACTTAAACATGATGAAAACAACACGAAAGAACTCGAGACTGTGTTTTTATCATATGTAAAAAGCGAAAAAGCAAGTGAGCGCGCGAAATGAGGTGAGAAAGAAAGGAAACGGCTCCCTAACCGCCACACCATGACATCACCGTGTTTAACAGTTTGAGAAAGCGAGGAAACAACGCGTATAATAGGCAACTATATGTGCATGTCATCGAATCAAGGAAGTGACAGTAAAGGCTCTGCCGCGCAAAAAGTTAACAAATACGTCACTGTTCTATAAAACCCTCCACAGCAACGATTACTGACTGCTTGTTAACAAAAAGCCCGTTACGTCCGGAACAATTTTAATATTTATTATGGTTGTTAGACTGGCACTACCTTAGATACGATTGACGTAAGTTCTATAAAACAACAGTAACAATAGGGTCAGTGCGTTTGAAGTGACATGTTCCTCACCCAATCGAGCCCCTCAGCGGCTTGTCAGTGACCAATCAGAGAAAAGAGGCTGACTGCGTTTTACGTTGCATGTGGCACTGTCACGTGTAGTTGTAGGATCTGTGGACGAGGTGTGGTACTGAACATGAGTTGTTTTTGCTGGGACTTAAAGGGAATTTGTATTACCACCGTTTCACCACATGTGAAACGGGACACGCTGGAGATCAAAGGAAGTACAACATGTTAAAACAATGCAAAACAGTTATACACAGACCAATAAAAATACAAACCATCAGTTTGAGGCCTTTGTAAATGATTTACATGTATAAAATTCAGATTGTTTTACTTTGAAACACTACATTTGTCCTGTCTTATTACTAAAATACAGTGAGAGTGTCATCACTTTCATAACTTTGTAATACACAGTTTAACTTGTGTAACAACACAGAGACGAAATCACCAGGTGATTACTAACACACGCTGACCTCAATATCCAGTGTTTTAAGTGTTTTATTGCACCTGGACATAAATCTTGTTGATGTAAACATAAGCAATCAAAATTGTCAGTGTATCCACTTTATATTTCATCTTAAGAACATCTTTTAACTTTTTTGCACTTAGAGTAAACAGATGTTTCCAGCATGAATATACAAAAGTTTCTGAACAGTAAGATTTTTAATGTTTTAAGTCTCGTCTGCTCACAAAGCCTACATTTATTTGATCCAACAGTAAAAAAATTTGAAATATTTTTACTACTTAAAATGTTTTTTATTTGAATATATTTTAAAATGTAATTTATTCCTGTGATCAAAGCTAAATTTTCAGCATCATTTCTCCAGTCTTCAGTGTCACATGATCCTTCAGAAACCATTCTAATATGCTGATTTGCTGTTCAATTATTATTATTATTATTATTTTTATCATCATCAATATTTAAAACAGTTGAGTAAATTTTTTCAGGATTCTTTAATGAATAGAAAGATCCACCGATTAACATTTTGTCCAAAAAATAAAGCTTTGAAAAATCAGCTTTGAATTCATAGGAATAAATAACATTTTAAAAAACATATTCAAAAAGAAAACAGTTATATTAAATAGTAAAATTATTTCAACTTTTTACTTTTTGTAGAGTCCTGCACGGGCCTCAAATATAGACCCTGTCCCTATCCTCTCCCTGCACACTGCAGTGTTTCGGTACTGAATGAATTTGCGATTTTTGAATGTGTTTTTTAATCAATGATTCACTGACCTATTCATAAAAACAGTTTCTTACTTTTTTTAATGATTCAGCCGTTTTGAATCGATTGAATAAATGACACCGACTCACAATAAGACTGATTTATTATTAAGAGATTTTAGTCTCACATTTAAAAGTGTCATTCTGTTTTTCTATCATTTCACATTTCTGTGTTCTAAATTTTATATTTAAAACATTAATTTCATAATATTATTTATGAAATTTGTAAATGCAGTGTAAATGCATGCAGGAGATCCTTAAAAGTATGCTACAGAGCCCTGTGTGTTTCATTATACTTGTTCTTTAAAAAAAATAAGCCACTTAACTAATATAACTTTTAAACATTTTATTTGAAGGACATCTGGGGCTAAGCCCCAGATATCCACTCATGCTAGAATCACTCCTGATCCCGACCCTGGCCCGAGATTCTCAGGCCCCTTGTCCAACAGCTTATCAGAATTCTTGGGCAGAGTCCGACCCGAACCCATCTTTTTTGCCCCTTTTCCCAAAAGAGCTTATACTATTTCAGCTATTCAAATAGTTCATATTTTAATGTAATGGCAAAGTGATTATATTTCATTTCGTTGTTTTATTAAGTCAATTTTTGTTTGTTAAATATAAGTTTTAGTTTTAGACAGTAACGACCCAGCGGCCAGTGGAAGCATGGTCTGCTTAAACAATTTTGCCTTTTCAAATTATCATGACTTGCCTAAAATAAAATCTATAAATATAAAACAGTTCAAGTATAAAACAATGTTAGTTTAAACATTAAACCTAGACAAATGTGTGCGATTAGGCGCATATCCAATAATTTGTGTGGAGAGTGGAAGCTAAACCCGCTTTGCAGGACATGGAGGCGCCTGCATGATCGCTTGCATTTGTTTCAGTGAAAACGATTTAAAACATTCCATAATTTTTGCTCATAAAGGTAAGAGTAATACATCATTTCTGAATTGTAAAGGGTCTACTTTTATTTGTGTGCACTCACAATATCAACAAAATGTTGCAAACAGTGCTTTATTAAAATAAAAACAAACTGTTGCCTCAAAAGAAGCCCTTCACAATATGAACCAAAACTCAGCGAATACATAATTCACAGGTATGATAAAAATATCTATAGAAAGCTTTAATTTATTATTTAACAAAATAAAACAAATAGAAAACAAAAACTCTTTCATTATGCTTTTCTCTCTAAAGGTGCGTCCAATGAGGAGATGGCGAGTCAGGATCGGCAACTTCATCCTTGTGACGCTGACTCCGAAAACATTAGTTCATTAATAAATAATTTAAAAATCTCCTTACTATTTTCCCCCCCGACACATTCATGGTAATAACTTTTGCCGGTGCTTTGCGGCAAGCTTTAGCCTATTGTGTGCGCTTGAACGTGGATCACTTCTAACTGCGCTGAAGGCGAGCTTGCTGCTACTGCTGACAAAGACACTAAATGCCTTCTGAGCCGGCCTCGAAAGTAAAAGCGAAAGTGAAGTCTCGTGTTGTTTCCACCAGTGCGGACATTTTTTTCATTTCTATAATTGGTGGATGTCTAAAATATATATATATAAAAAAAGGAGAAGCCTAAAAGGGTCCCGAAGCCCGGCCCGCATCTGAACTATGACGTGAAAATTGGCCCAAAGCTTGGCCCTAGGTGCATAAGTCGGACTGAAATGCGGGGCTCTAGTACTCTGGATCAAATAAATACAGGCTTAGTGAGCAGAAGAGACTACTTTAAAAACACAAAAAATATTTTGACTGGTAGTGTAATTTTAACATTTTAGCAGAATTTTAGAATGTTAAGATAAAATAAACTTCTACTCGCTTATCTTTCTTAATAACTTCTGAACATGTAAAAAAAGTACTGTTTCTCAAGACAAGGACGTGTGCCACATGAAATAAACTAGGCTACAATAGAAGATATTGCCATAGAATCCACAGCAAACTCTGCAGTAAGTAATCCCTGGAAAATGGCTATGGATATTGATGAAATCCATGATTATGTGCCCTCTGTGACTTCACATTTTTTCACATTCTATTTGAAGCCTTGTAAAGCTGAAGCTGTACGTAAAAATAGTCCCATCAGGGCAAGGCACATACTCCGGATCCCCTGTGCAAACACCCATTGGCACCAGAACCCTAACAAACCACACTGAACACTCAGCCACCTGTGGTCTAGAGATTAGCGAGAAAGAAACACATTTTGTTCTTCTTGCATCTAATTTAGTATTTAATCAGCTGTAAGTGAAAAAACTGTAGATAACAGCCAGTAAGCAGAATAAAAAGATTATGAAATTAAAAATTAATTTGTACTTTTATAGCAATTAAAACGGAGCTCTTGAATCAGATTTACTTATTATAATAAAAATGTGATTCAAGTATAGGAGTAAACAACTAACACTGCATATACTCTACCAGTCAAAAGTTTTTTGAGGTTTTTTTAGAGATATTTATTCTGCTCACCAAGCCTGCATTTATTTGATTTAAAGTACAGCAAAAACAATACAATTTAGAAATATTTTTACTATTTGTTTGTTTTCTATTTGAATATATTTTAAAATGTAATTTATTTCTGTGATTTCAAAGTTAATTTTTTGTATCACTACTCCAGTCACACAATCCTTCAGAAATCATTGTGATATTCTGATTTGCTGCTCAAAAAATCATGTATTATTATTATGTTAAAAACAGCTGAGTAGAATTTTTTTCAGGTTTCTTGATGAATAGAAAGTTCAGAACCGCATTTAACTAAAGTAGAAATCTTTTGTAACATTATAAATGTCTTTATCATCACTTTTGATCAATTTAAAGCATTCTTGCTAAATAAAAATATTAATTTCTATAATGTATTTTCCAAAAAAAATGATATAAATGCTGATTATTGTATCTTTCTATTCATCAAAGATTTAAATATTGATAATAATAATGACAAATGTTTCTTGAACTGCATGTGACACTGAAGACTGGGGTAATGAGCATCAAGAATAAATTACATTTTAAAATATATTCAAATAGAAAAGTTATTTTAAATAGTAAAAATATGTCTACATTTTACTGTTTTTACTTTAAAAAATACAGGCTTGGTGAGCAGAAGAGACTTCTTTAAAAAAACAAAAAATCTTACTGTTCAAAAACTTTTGACAGGTGGTGTATATTTCATATACTTCAATTGTCTAGGAAGATTTTTTTTTTTTTTAAATATTGGTTTCCTCTATTCACAGTTTCAGTTTTATTCAGGTAAAATGAAAAAGGTGCAATTCTTCAAAAACGTTACAACGTGCCATGACAGAGTTTGTTGCACTTTTTGATGACTTCAAGCATAATTACGATGAAGAAAACAAAGATGGATAAACACACACACAAACATCTTTTTCTAAACAGCTTTTTTCTATATTACCATGCATTAATTAGAAATATGATTTTTCTGCTTGCATTATTATGTTACTTATCACAAGCAGTCAGGTCATGTGTTAATATTTTGTATACAATGCATTTCGCCATTGCCCCTCCCCATGTGTAAATGGCTGTGTCTCACCTGTTTCTTGCGATGATCGATTACAGTCACAGAACCTGCTGCTAAGGCCTTCCTCAGGTATCTTTCTCAGGTGTGCCGCTCTTACTTTCTTAATCTCCCTTGTATTATTTCAATTTTCTCTCTCGTTCTCTGTCTCCCTTTCTGTCTGCCTTCCTCTTGCACGTTCTCTTTTTCTCTCTTTCGCTTTCAATATCCCTTGCTTTCCTCAAAGCCAGACCAGCTGGCTTTGGACGGCTTTCTTCTTGCCCCTGTGAGGCCTGACTTCACACTCTCGTCCCTGGGTCTTTCTGCCGGAAGGGAGCTGGGCGACAGAAGTTTGAAGGGTAGGATCCCAGATGGACGCTGACATGCTGGGCATGCGTGTATGTGACAGGGCTTGGCTCAGGGGAGTGGTGGACCAGCCGCAGCTGTCACTCACCAATACCGAGGGTGTTAGATGTTTTTGTGTTGTTATTATTATTAATAAAAGTGAAAAATTGTGCTGATCGGAGAACAACAATGAATGGCTGTTCACAAGAGATGGAAGAACGAAGGAAAGAACTCCCTGTTGGTTCGCTTCCTCATAATGAAGACTTGCCAGCGCTGCCACCAATATTTCAAAGTGTCATTTTTTGGCCAATAGAAGTCATCTAAACGTGAGCCATCAACATTTCAATGCCATAACGTTTAGGGTTCAACAGAATAGTGAAAAATAAGCTTATATTTTCCTGCCAGCTGAAAGTTTAAAGTTTCGTATTGATAGGTCATAAAGACCCAGAGAATTGCAGTGGGGTTTCTAAAACATACTCAAATAGAAGACAGCTGACATTTTCAGCATTGTACCAGACCACAAATAGCTCCAGACTGCTTAGATACTATGCCACCAATTAAATAAAGGATCTTATAATATCGCTCATATAACAGACTATTAGAGAGAACCATATTCGAGTTAGACTTTCTGTCTGAACTTTCTTTTTGAAGAACAACAGGCTCACTAACACACTGAAGGTCACTGTTTTGACAGCAGGTTCTTGATAAACACATCATTGCAATTAAAACTAGTCAGAACGAAATTGGCAAAACACAGCTAGTGCACAGGAATGGTTAACACTTGGTAATGCACTAGGTATCATGAACTAAAACAGTTTTACAGTATTTATACACCGCCATTCAAAAGTTTGGGATCAGTACGATTTTAAATGTTTATTTAAAGTTTTTTATGCCTATCAAGGATGCATTTATTTGATCAAAGATACAGAAAATGTAACATTGTGAAATAGTATTAATATAATTTAAAATGTAATTTATTCCTTGTGATTAAATGTGAATTTTCAGCATCATTACTTCAGTCTTCAATGTCACAATGATCCTTCAAAAATCATTCTAATATGCTGATTTATTTATTTATTTATTTATTTATTTTTCAGCATTATTTAAGGAATAAAAGTTAAAAAGAACAGCATTTATTCAAAATAGAAATGTTTTGTAACAGTATACACTACTGTTTAAAATTTTGGGGTCAGTAATTTTTTTTTTAAGAAATTATTATTTTTATTCAGCAAGGACGTGTGAAATTGATAAAAAGTGATAGTAAACACTTACATTGTTACATTTGTATTCTTTTTTAAACAAATGTTATTTTTTATTATTATTATTCATCAAAGAATCCTAAAAAAGGTATCACAGGTTCCAAAAAATATTAAGTTTCCAACACTAATAAAAAAAATTAAATAAAAAAAAGATTTCTGAAGGATCGTGTCATAGTGAAGAGTGGAGTAATGAAGCTAAAAATTAAACTTTGCATCAGGGAATTAATTATATTTTAAAGTACATTAAAAACAGTTATTCAAAATCTTAATATTTCACAGTATTTTTTTTTTTCCAGAATTTTTGATCAAATAAACACAGCCAAAACAATAAATAAATAAATAAATAAATAAAAATCGTACTGATCCCAAACTTTTGAACGGCAGTGTAAATCTAGGTTAATTAATAGGCTAATTAATTATACTTTTAAAGTACATTAAAACAGTTATTTAAAATTGTAATAATATTTCACTATATTTTTTTTTTTTCCAGAATTTTTGATCAAATAAACACAGCCAAAACAATAATAAAAATAAATAAATAAATAAAAATCTTACTGATCCCAAACTTTTGAACAGCAGTGTAAATCTAGGTTAATGTTAAATTCTACAAACTAGTATATTTTAGCATTTCAAGTTTTACAATTTAACATTAGTGAGTAATGAAAAATACTATAAATGAACAACCCAGACAAATAAAAGCTGACAAATTCTAGTTCGTTGTTAGTTCATGATACCTAACACTTTACTAATGGCATCAACTGAACCTTAAAGTGAAGTGTTAATAATAAGGCCATTCTTCACACTTAAAATTCACTATTCACACACTTGTTGAAATGATCTTCACCACAGCAGACAGAGCCTAAAGGTAGGACGACGAAATAGAGGAACTGGAATAGCGCGAAGGTACATCAGTATGTCTCTGTGCAGATTGAGTCTGTGCATTAGATAACTTTGCAGAGGCTCTAAAAATACCCTGTGTCTCACAGTCTGGCTCTGTTCTCTCATTACCGCACGTAATTAACACTGAGCATGCCCTGCCAGCACTGAGTAGCGCAGCACCGCACACAACTGTCACATACTCATGCATCTGTGTAACATATCTAATCAAAACCTCTGAAGTTTTCACCAACTCATTTTTCTCCTTTTGTTCACTCCGAAGTAACTAATATCTGAGCTTGTAATTATACACCTGACACTCACAACTTTTATTTCCCATTTTTTACCTCACAACTTCTGAATGTGGTAGGTTAGCAAGCGTATCCTTTAAATCGTCTCGGTTTCAACGGCTTCCAGACAGCTGCTTCCAGAGACAATAAAAGCCCTTTAATTTGCCCACCATTTGTTGAAGTTACTGTACAGCACCATTTATATGAGAGAGAGAAAGCCATTTTGTACAATCCGTAGCGAGTTCATTAAAAATTGAGCAAGGTCAGAAATGAAACCATTCCTCCCATTTTTCATTCAGTCCTTAATATCAAGAATCATTTAATTAATCTCGCAAAATGGCCTCAGATTAATTTACTTTGACACATGGCTGTCGAGTAACGTGCCTAGAGATCTATTTGATAAACAAGATTGAAACTGAGGAGCATCAACAGAAATGATCTTTTGTGAAACTATGGTAAGGATAGAGATTTCTATCTTGTGTTTTTTAATAATAGTTTTAAAAAGTCTAACAATGTTAAACTGTTCACTTAGATTTGTAAAATGCAATAAAACTAAACGAGACCTAATAATTTTATTACCTCATAAATGCTTTCAGGTTTTCCAAACCACTTGTTTGTTATTTTGAGATCCTATCTAATCTCCAATATGCAATGCGTAATAAATCATTCATGTTTGCCTTGACACAACCTTCATGATAATGTTTTGGTCAGATGGCCTCTGCTTGTATTCAAGTGCCCTCTATCTAATGCAGTCTGTTATCAAGCAAGATATTGAACACCTTTCTCTAAAAAAGAAAAGCAAAAAGTGTAATAGGAACAATCAATATCCTTGTGCACTTTACAGTACCTTAAGTTAGGACAGTGAGGTAGACACCATAAAAAGCAATTGATCAATAAGGCCAAACACAGAACTAAAATACAGAAGCTTTTATCACTTCACAAAGACCTTGTACTGAAATCATTAACACACGACCAAAGAGTTTCCAGAGAAGATGCTCATTGAACACCTGACACAAGTATTGTACATTCCTTACTGCTCAACCTCTCTGCAAAACTGTCATGGCTTACTAAGAATAGATTCTGCCATAAGGGCAGTTTAACCAATTAGAAATTATTTACAAGGTAAAGAAGAGGCAAAAGAGAACTTGATTCGGTACTCACGCTCTGTTTTCTGTGCGCACAGACACAATGTATGGAAGGCCAAATGGTTCAAAAACACGTGAATTTTAACACACCATCAACACGTTCAACCATTTCACCCATTAAATACTTGTTTACGCATGAAAAATCAGCACCTTAAATACACGCAAACAAAGCGTATTTAAAGGAATAGTTCACCCAAAAATGAAAATGCTGTCTTTAAAGGAGTAGTTCACTTCCAGAACAAAACATTATAGTTAATGTACTCACCCCCTTGTCATCCAAGATGTTCATGTCTTTCTTTCTAGTGATGAAAATATGTTTTTTGAGGAAAACATTTCAGGATTTCTCTCCATATAATGGATTTCTATGGTGTCCCTGAGTTTGAACTTCCAAAATGCAGGAAGAAGGGTCTTATCTAGCAAAACAATCAGTTATTCTCTAAAAAAAAAAAAGTAAAATTTTTATACTTTTTAAACTCTCAAACATTTAGTCTTGTCTAGTTCTGCATGTACACTTTGTATAAGGGTTCAAGACAGTAGGTCAAAAAACTCTGCTCCAACTTCAAAACATCGCCGTTTACCTTTTTTTGCAAAGGCGGAAATGAGAAAATGAGATGGGGAGTTTTTTGACATACCCTAACTGTCGGGAACCAGAATACACACAGAGCTAGACAAGACGAGCGTTTGAGGTTAAAAAGTAAAATATAAATTGCCATTTATTTAGAAAATAACAGATTGTTTCGCTAGATATTTTGCATTTTGGAAGTTCAAGCTGGGGGGCACCATACATTGTAAAAAATGACCATGAATTTAACAGTAGAAAACTCTAAAAATGCCACAGTAAAACCCTGTTAAATGGTTAACAGTAAAAGACTGTCAAATTTACAGTGAACCGTAAACTGATATTCCCAGAATTTCATGCATTACAATTTTTCAAATTGATGTTTTTTTTTGTTTTTTTTGTTGAAATAACTCTTTCTTCTTAGTTTTTCTTAGAAGATTTGTACATTAAGGTTGCTAATGTTGTTAAATAAATGTTTATTGCATTATTTCAGTTTCATGTGTGTTTCATGGTTTGTGTGAATGACACTGTGCACCTTCTAAATATGTTAATATTTAAAAGCTGCTTGTGATGGGCTTTAGTTAATCATGTGATTTTCTCATCACCACCTGGTTTTGGTGGTTATCAGTGTATTAAAAAGGTATAAAACAGATGTCAGTACTTCTATAGGTTGGTACATTACAATTATATCAGTTAATGAATTTACGCTATTTACTTGTAAATTTAACTGAAAACCATAAACTGTAAAACGTTGCTACCGGTTGCTACCACAATTGCTGGTTTTCTACTGTAAATCTGAATTTTCTAACAGTGTAGAAGTCCATTATCTGGATATAAATCCTGAAATGTTTTCCTCAAAAAACATAATTTCTTTACAACTGAAGAAAGAAAGATATGAACATCTTGGATGATAAGGGGGTTGAGTACATTATCTGTAAATTTTTGTTCTGGAAGTGAACTAGGACTCTAAATAGTGTTCTGTGCTTGTCTGTGCAGCTAACAACAGAACAGTTAGCACGCTTTTCTCTAACTTTTGCCATGGCAATATAGAACTGTTACACCGTTGTCACTTGAGAAAACAAAATGGCGGTGCCGTGGGTGGAAACGTGCAGATTAATATTATAGGGGCCAATTTTTTCACAAGCTTGCAGAAAAAGGCTTACCAAAACAAAGTTACTGGGTTGTCCTTTATCACGTTTTCTGGGTTGGTAGATGCACTAGGGACAGAAACAGAAAAAGTTAGATTTTTATGATATGTCACCTTTAAACCATAACACACACAGAGTTACAGATGTTGAAATAAAATGTGTTAAAAGACTTTGTTTGTTTTACTCCTGAAGCATCCCAACATGCTCACGCTGATTCACGTCTGAAAGTCGAGTAAAATGCGGAAAGGCAGATCCCCAGGGGAAACTCCCATGTGATTTTCACTTGCTCTTATAACCTGACTATAATCACTGTGGCTTTGTCTGCAGAAGGAAAGATCTGTGGATTCACTTGTCTACATTCCAGATGTTAAACCCAGAAGTAATACATCAAATAATCACACTGAAAAGCATAGAGCTCCAGTAACCAAATAACATTGTGGAGTTTTAGAAAAAAAAAACACTGCGGTATTATATTCGAGACGATGTAAAAATGATCAATCTGGTGGATGATCTTTTTTACTGTACACTGTTTAAAAAAAAAATCAAGACCAATGTTTTTTTTTTTTCTATTCCTTGGAGCTGTGCATAATGCTGCAGAATATGAATTGTGTTAAGATCATAAAGCAAGTTTACATTTGTTTTTTCCTTATTTTGGGATTAGAGAGGTAAGCTTTTGTTCTATTAACCCTCTCCATTTAAAACAGCCAGTTGCAATCAGGCAATTTGACTCATACCACAGACCATTCATCCCATTGCCAACCTAATCCATGAAAAGGACTTATGTATTCATGTCTTACAAATGTGCTTGAGTAAAATCCTTTGGCAAGAGCGAGGCGGCAGAAGAAAGAGCTCTCTGTGCTGTAATAAGCCCTTGAAATTAACCAGCCTCGTAAATGCTTTGTCTCTCGTACTTGACGCGCAGGAGCTAGCATCCCTACGCCAGGCGTGAAGTTTAGCAATTGTCCTCCCTCCCCATTCCCATCCGTATGATTTTTTTCTTCTCGGAGACAGACAGAAGGTGCTAGGGACATGTTGTTGTGCATCTCACACAGGTAATAAATTTGTGTGTCAGGCCTGCACGTCACAGATTAAGCGTGTTTTGTTTGGGAATGATTTATGAGTGTGATGTCGGTGATGCACTTGGCAGTGAGGAGCTGAGCTTCTGATGATGGTGTTGCAGTAGCAGGTGGGGTGGGGTGGAGAAAGGGGAGGGGAGCGAAATGTCGGATTTGTATTACAGGAAGACTGATCTGTAGGTTCTCGGAGGATGCCTGCTGTAGCGCATACCTGTGCCATTAATCACACCGAAGCCTCCGGGCCCCGTGCGCATGTGAGCCGCCCCGGCCCGTGGTGCACCTCCTCCACCTTTTCTCCACAGGCTCGTTCTATGTGTTGCCTGGAAACTGCAACGAAGTCTTCAGTCTGGTCTCGCCCTCTTTGGGTGTTTGGGCGCCCTTTACTGCTCCCTCAGGATAGGGAGGCTCACTACGGTTAGTATATACGCTTCACACACCAGAATAACAGACGTGAAGTAAGGACTCTCTCCCTCTGGGTTTCCCCGGCTCACGGACGACCAGCGGCGTTCTGAAGATCTGCCAGTATTCGTCACTCTGCGCAAATAAATGGGAAAGTAAATTAGGCCTGAAAAGTTAATCAGCCATGATTCAATCCAATCATTGCAGCCTCTTAAATTCATATTTCAAGCTGGTCGAAGACAGAGACACATCTTCCCCCAACCTCATTTTATCAGAACGAGCAGTGTTGGAAGTAACTAGTTACATGTACCGGCATTACGTAATTTAATTACAAAAAAAATGTAGCTAATTACCATTATGGAGATGCTATTCTGGTGCTTTTGATTCAACATGGGCTCATTGGAAACACATGCCTCTATATACAGTCATGGCCAAAAATATTGGCACCCTTGCAATTCTGTCACAAAATGCAATACTTCTCTTTTTGTTTCAATTGCAAATGTTTTGGTATTTACGTGCTTATTTTTTTGTTTGCACTGGAACAACACAGAAGAACAGTCAAACTTTTTTGACCAAAGTTGTACCAAAATTATTGGCACCTTGTCAAAATTGTAAGAAACAATTGCTTTTCAAGCATGTGATGCTTCTGTAATTTGTATTTTGACACACCTGTGGGCATGGAGAAAAGAAAGTAGTGTAAAGATGTCTGTTTATTTGAGAGAAAAAAATGTGGAAAAACTTGGACAATCTTAAGGCTACAAGATCTTAATGTTCCTGTGTCCACTGTGCTCAGTATCCTCAAGAGGTATACAGCCCATGGCACTGTAGCTAATCCCCCTGGACGTGGACGGAAGAGCAAAATTAATGAAAAATTACAGCGAAGGATTGTTTGAATGGTGGATAAAGAACCCAGATTAACTTTCAAACAAATTCAAGCTGATCTGCAGACACAGGGTACAACAGCGTCAGCTCACACTATCCATCGCCATCTGAATGAAAAGGAACGCTATGGTAGGACACCGCTGCTGACACAAAGACATAAAAAAGCAAGACTGGAGTTTGCCAAAACTTATGTGACAAAACCACAATCCTTCTGGGAGAACGTACTGTGGACAGATAAGACAAAAGTAGAGCTTTTTGGTAAAGGACATCATGGCACAGTTTACAGAAAAAGTAATGAGAGAAATGAGGCCTTCAAAGAAAAGAACTCAGTCCCTACAGTCAAACATGGTGGAGGTTCAAAGATGTTTTGGGGTTGCTTTGCTGCTTCTGGAATTGGATGCCTTGACTGTGTGAACGGTATCATGAAATCTGATGATTACCAAACAATCTTGGGGCACAATGTAGTGGCCAGTGTCAGAAAGCTGCATCTCCACCAGAGGTCATGGGTCTTCCAGCAGGAAAATGACCTGAAACACACTTCAAAAAGCATTCAGAAATGGTTACAAACAAAACGCTGGAGAGTTCTGAAATGGCCAGCAATGAATTTAGATCTGAATCCCATAGATCACCTGTGGAGAGATCTCAAAACAGCAATTTGGAGAAGGCGTCCTTCAAATCTGAATGACCTGGAGCAGTTTGCAAAAGAAGAGTGGTCTGAAATTCCAGTAGAGAGGAATTCATGGTTACAGGAAGCGATTGGTTTCAGTTATTTTTTTTCCAAAGGGGGTGCTACCAAATATTAAGTTAAGGGTTCCAATAATTTTGTCCAGTGCATTTTTTGGGTTCTATTTGTATCAGATTTGACTTTTCCTTTCCGTTTTTTTTTTTTTTTTTTTTGTGTGTTGTTCCAATGCAAACAAAAAAATAAACATGCGAGTACCAACACATTTGCAACTGCAACAATTTTCTGAGAGAAGGGTTGCATTTTCTGACAGAATTGCAAGGGTGCCGATATTTTTGGCCATGACTGTACATATCTGCAAAACTGAAAAAAAAAATGTACCTATATGTATGAATCCCTGCAGTTTCCAGTTGAAATGAATACTAGAGGCAATAAAACTCTGACAACGTTTATTCCTTTTCACACAAAGTATGATTATACAGAGCCTAATTTTCACACAATTATTTGCAGAATATTATATTATGGCTTCAAAACAATTGAAACATCCTGTTCGATTTGAAAACTGATACTTTTAAATGTTGTCGTCACATATACAGCTTCAATATGTGTGAGTTTTCTAATTCAGCAGGTGTGCAGGCGTTGCACTTGAGTGATGAAAAGCTCCATTACCAACCCTGTGAAACTACAGTTTTACAAAACAGCTCAAATCTGCATCAACAAATGTGTTTTTATATCACTTCTGCATTTGTTAACACCATTGGGTAGGTTTATAGTTTATAGTCACTTTTATTTCAGACCTGGTTAGTTTTCTAGACTGAGATGCCTGTCTTGAGATGCCCTCTTGTGTTTTCTAAGATTGCAAAATTTGAAAGGGTGTCCTTGAGGCTGACATTGTTCACGGACCCACAAAGAAAGCCAGCGTCATATGACTAAGATATGAGCATGCTTTTTATATAATGAATGGTATGTTTTAAAACACCCAACACTTTCCACTCTGGCTTGCGTATAACTTTAAATAATTCATGTGGAAAATCGAATAAAAGCCAATTAAGCACTCAAACACCCAAGCCTTAATGTTAAGTCATTTGAGGTCAAGTAAACATTTTTTTTTCATCATGCGTTTTACTGTATATCTTATGCTGACAATTCTTTATTTTGATTTATGTTAAAGTTTGAGAGACATAAATCAAGAAATTAAGTATTCGTAAAAGAAAAGATTTGAAGAACTATGTTTTATGCCAAATTTAAATTTTTAAGCCTTTTAAGGGCAAATTTCTTGGCAACCCACTGTAGTCAGCATTTCTCTTTAGATCCCAACAATAGAGGTTTGCTGAAGCATTCCATGGAATCTATAGGAGGAATGTTGTGAAAAGAACATGACTGTCACAAGATTATGGAGGTAATATGATTTTCACATGATTTGAAAATGCTGTTGGTTGCAGTACTGTATTGCTATGCATGTAGCACAGATTAAAGATGAAAATAAATGTACTGCTGGTGAATATTATATTATATTATAGCAGTTTTTTCTGGTCCTTGAATGGTTGGCTGAGTGGAGTGTGATATTCTATTCTGATATTGAATATTAAAATTTTATAAATTTGATAAATAATATTGTATTTGTGTCACGGAATGTAGTTTTGTTACATTTGTTAATAAAGATAGCGTCTATTTGAAAATTTTCAATGCTTTCGAACAGGGCGTCACCAGTCATTCAAGCACTCATGAACCCGCCAAAAGCAGCTTTACCTCTGCCATTTTTTTTCTGAAATTTGCCAGTGGCTCTGATGTCTCTATAGTGGTTAAACATGAGATATAATTTGTTTTGTGTAAATCTAACAGGTAGTCTTTTGTCTCAGCTGTTAAACTGTCAAACTGAGATTTAAATATGTGGTGAAGGAAGTAGTTCAGTACAAAATAGGGCTTTTAAAGACTCTCCATTGTTGTTTCTTAGGTACTTTCTCACTTGCAAACTGTTGTATAAACACAATATCACACTCGTAGATATATATTAGTGCTGTCAAATGATTAATCGTGATTAATCGCATCCAAAATAAAAGTTTATGTTTACATACTATATATTTGTGTACTGTGTATATTTATTATGTATATATAAATACAAACACATGCACGTATATATTAAGGAAAAATATTTCAGATTTATATATTAAATATTTATATTCATTTATAATCTAAAATGTATACTGGTATAAATATATCTACATATAAATATTTAGTTTTAATATATACATGCATGTGTGTGTATTTATATATACATAATAAATATACAAAGTAAACACACATATTGTATGTAAACATAAACTTTTATTTTGGATGCGATTAATCGCGATTAATCATTTGACAGCCCTAATATATATATATATATATATATATATATATATATTCTATTATACAAGTACATTTATTGTTTGCTTCACCTTTAAGCCATGAAAAAAATAAGCTTTCCATTGATGGTTTGTTAGGATATAACAATATTAGTTACAACTATTTGAAAATCTGGAATCTGATGATGCAAAAAAAAATAAAAATTGACAAAAACAAAAGTTGTCCAAATTAAGTTCTAAGCAATGCATATTACTAATAAAAAATTATGTTTTGCTATATTTATGGAGGGAAATGTACAAAATATTTTCTTGGAACATTATCTTTACTTAATATCCGAATGATTTTTGGCATAAAAGAAAAACTATAATTTTGACCCCTACATTGTATTTTTGGCTATTGCTACAAATATATCGGTGCTGCAAAGGACTGGTTTTATGGTCCAGGGTCACAAATGCTATTCTTCTATGAAATTAAATGGAAAAATACCCAATGATGCATCCAAAAACAGCTGTTTGAATGTAAACTGCTGTGTCAGTTCACATTTCATGCCGCTCTTGCGTTTCAAAAGATCCCTGTAATGTATTCAGATGAAACGTGTCAGTTTGTGGCTAAACTGAGCATGGTTAAAATGTCTCTAAATGGCATTTCTGTATTCTAAAAAGATGTGGTGGATTACATTGATGAGCACAATGATTCTGATAGAACGCTTGTTACATTCCTTATGACTTTACATACATTTATACATACATTTAACATATTATCCTTTCTTTAAAATTAAAAAGAACATTATTTGATGTCAATTCTGATATGAAAAAATCTACCATACTGACATAGCATGAAGTACTCACAAAAGTGAATGAAATATGCCCAGAACATTGAAACTTCTAAGGTTACCAAGGTCTAGATGAATTGTACCTCCTTGCTCTTCTTCTTCTTTGTCCTCCGATGAGGACAGGAACTTCACGGACACTCTGATAGCAGACCCTTGAGCAGGAAATAAATGAATATAGATAGGCAAAATGAATATGAGCAGGAAGGAAGTCTCTGACAATGGTAGGAAACTAATTTTCTACCTAGGTGAAAGCCTAAAATGTGCCTCTTTTGCACAGCAAACGCTGCGGCAGCAGCTCAAAGTCTTTAAAACATTCCTGACAAATGTTTTTAGCACGCTGCCGTGTAAATAAATCATTTAAGCCATCCAATGCAAGAAAAATTATCATAACATCAAGACTGGAAGAATAACCATCTGTCCAAACAAGACCTGAGAACACAAAGCCACTCTTTCACTGAGGAGGGTCAAATATATGTAGTACATAATCGCATGCACTGTTGAACATTTACTTCATTTAATATACCATTGCGGTTTGTTTGTCGAAACATCCCGAGCAAACAGATTTAATGTGTGCATGGGTAAATATTTGTGGCGCTATATCAAACTCGGAAGCTAAATTAGGACTATCACAGAGGGCAAGTGGGGTCTTGAGCTAGCCGCCAGGGTTGTTTGGCTGACCGCGTTTCTGCATTAAGACGGGCCTATTAGTGAGCCTCGCATACACAATTAGAGCCTTATGAGCTGTTTTCCTAATTTCTGTGACATCTCTGTAACTTCCAAATGCTGTTTAAATCAGCACACAAGCCTTTGTAAATGGTCCGCCCCGTTCTGTGTGCCCCCAGCTGATTTTGAAACTGCTGTGGTAGATGAAAACAGGCTTAAATTTCTGATAAAAAGTAGAAATGTTGAGTGTAAAGCTCAACAAGCTTATGACTCAAGTGTTGAGAATGGATTGCGCTCCCTCTGTCTCCCTCTCTTGCTCTCTGTAATGAGGAGAGCAGAACTCTACACAGATAAGGCAAACAGGATTGCCACAGAGGCGGCACTGAGAGACAGCGGCTAGGGTCTCCACGGCAATAACTACAATAACCTATGGTATCAAACAATGTCATGGCTTGATGTGATTCACTTCTGCAATATAAAAGGCCTGTTACGGAGCTAAATATTCATAGTTATTTTTAACAAAGAAGAAATTTATAATCTCCCCATGGAAAATGTTGGCTATTATTACTTCGTTTTCTTTCAGACCTCACAGGTAACAACAGTAATACAGCCTGTTTTTGCTAAAAAAATGACTGTAACTTAGGAGGAATGTACACCAGTTTTTAGGTTTTTAATGTTTTTTTTTTTTTTTTTTTTAAGAAGTCTCTTCTGCTCACCAAGCCTGTATTTATTTAATCCAAAGTACAGCAAAAACAGAAAAACTCTGAAATAGTTTTATTATTTAAAATATATTCCTATGATCAAAGCTAAATTTTCAGCATCATTACAAAGTCTTCAGTGTCACATGATCCTTCAGAAATCACTCTAATATGCTGATTTGCTGTTCAAGAAATATTTGTATTATTATTTTTATCAATATTTAAAACAGTTTTTTTAAGATTCTTTGATGAATAGAAAGATCCAAAGATTTATATGAAATAAAAAGCTTTTGTAAAATTATATACTTTTATTTCGCAAGGATGCTTGTAATTGATCAAAAGTGATGATAAAGACATTTTTAATGTAACAAATTATTTCAAAATTATTAGATAAATGCTGTTCTTCTGAACCTTCTATTCATCAAAGAAACCTGAAAAACATCTACTTAGCTATTTTCAACATAATCATAATAATAAATGTTTTTTGAGCAGCAAATCAGAATATTAGAATGCTTTCTGAAGGATCACGTGACTGGAGTAATGATGCAAAAAATTAATTTTAAGTAAGTATTAATTGTATTATATTACTAATTTATTTATTTATTTTTGTACATTTGTTGTGTCATTTTTTCAGTTAGTTTTAGTTAGTGTGCTGCATTAAGTTAAACTAAATTAAAATAAGAAATGTTGATTAAATAAAAACAAGTTTTTAATGCTTTATTTTATTTTTGTTAATGTTTATTTTAATTTTTTATGTTGTCAGTTTTGGTTAATTATAATAACCCTTATTTAAACAATTTTGCGTGATTTATTCCTTTTTTTATTATTATATTATCATCAAAGAAACCTGAAAAAAATCTACTTAGCTATTTTCAACATAATAATAGTAAATGTTTTTTGAGCAGCAAATCAGAATATTAGAATGCTTTCTGAAGGATCACGTGACTGGAGTAATGATGCAAAAAATTCAGCTTTGAAATCACCGGAATAAATTATATTTTAAAATATATTCAAATAGAAAACAGTTATTTTAAAAAATACAAATATTTCAAAAATTGTACTGTTTTTGCTGTACTTGGATCAAATAAATGCAGGCTTGGTGAGCAGAAGAGACTTCTTTAAAAAAAAAACATTAAAAATATTGCTGTTTGAAAACTTTTGACTGGTAGTGTATACATTGCAATATACTGGAAAAAAAATGCAGCACTAGTTTACAATTTACGTAAATGTATTATTTAATATATCACTTTATGCTGTCCAGTATCTTCCCATACATTTTTGTTTCGTACAACAACACCGTCATACGCACATGCGAACCACTTCAAACTGCAACAGACTTCAGGTTATTCCTGTACGCTGGGAATTCCCACGACAGCTCCTGTTCTTGACCTCAAATCTATTGTGTTTGTAAGCGTGTGTGACGTTTTGAGCAGGTCTGACGGGCTGGCCTGCCATTGTTTTGTAAGATCAGACTCAATGAGGTCACACTCTTGTTGTGTATCCCTTACATCTGCGATTACAAAAGCAGGGAAATATTTGAGTCTGCATACTATACGTAAATGCGAGAGCATGATGTAAAATGCTTTGTCAGGCAGAAGTGTCATAGTGCGTGTGGGGTTTCTGAGTTAATGTTAAGTGGCAAAAAAATTTATCTCTAATGCTACACGGTAATTATGCTACACCATTATGGTAGTTTCACATCTAAATTTGGTAATTCAAATTGAGTTGTACTATCTGCAGACCATTTGCTTTAAGCCAGTGCACACTGTACAATTTATAATAGTACTTCTCAGACTGTACGAACGTGATCCCTTCTATAAGCCATGTCACACTGTGAGATCTCAGTTGTCATTAACGTCAGTCAAGACTCTTTAAAAACGGAGACACAAGAAGACTCATCATGATTTTTCCATCATCAGTGACACATTTGATGATGGTGAACTGCATTTACATGAAGAATTTAAATGGTGGCTGGCAAAAAAAAACAATCACTTGTACAGTCCTCAACACTTTTCTTGTGGTGGTTTGTTTTGGTTGCACTAATTGCATCATCAGGTTCTGTGCTCCTGTTGGGTTTTGATTTGACGGTCGTTGTGGAAGATCCACACCACAGGACTGTCCCTCAAAACTTATGACACTGGAAGAATTTCATTAGAGACAAAAATTAATCACAATGGTTATTAATAGGCTGTTGGTGAACAACGTATTAGTCATCAAAGATTACAGATTTTGGCCTAGAGGAATCTTATAGGATTCTCAAAACTGTACAGTGTGCACCCGGCTTTAAGCAGAAAATCATCACCCACTTTACATTGCTGTGTTACTTTAATAGCATTTGTATAATTTAATTTACAATTTAATAATTGTATTATATTACTAATTTATTTATTTATTTATTTTTGTACACTTTTTCCTCCAGTGTCTTTTAAATGTGTCTATATTTTGATTTACTTTTTTAGTTTTAGTTTTAGTTAGTGGGCTGCATTAAGTAACACTAAATTAAAATGAAAATAAAAATGTTGATTTAAAAACAAAAAACAAAAAACAAAAAAACAGGTTTTTAATGTTTTATTTTATTTTAGGTAATGTTTATTTTTATTTTTTATTTTGTTAGTTTTGGTTAACTGTAATAACCTTTATTTAAACAAATGATTTATTAAGTCAGGATCTGAGCCTGGGACCCAAAACAACAACTAAACTACATTTTTGGTAGATTTCTTATTTATTTTTACAATTTGTATTATTATATTATATTATATTATATTTTGGTATTTAACCACATTAACCATATTTGTGCTAGATTTCTTATTTATTTTTAAATTTATATTATATTATATTATATTATATTATTTCACCCATTAACCATATTTGTGCTAGATTTCTTATTTATTTTTAAATTAGTATTATATTATATTATATTATATTTTGGTATTTAACCACATTAACCATATTTGTGCTAGATTTCTTATTTATTTTTAAATTTATATTATATTATATTATATTATATTATATTATATTATATTATATTATATTATATTATATTATATTATATTATATTATATTATATTATGGTATTTAACCACATTAACCATATTTGTGCTAATTTCTTAATTATTTTTAAATTTATATTATATTATATTATATTATATTATATTATATTATATAAAAGTTGAGTAAAATGTGTCTTTTTCCCCCCTAAACCACATTTTTGTTTCTATTTCTTCATCTTTTTTTTATTAATATAATATAATATAATATAATATAATATAATAATGTTGTTTAAATAAAAACCTTTTTCCTCCCTAAACCACGTTTGCTAGATTTCTTTCTTTTTCATAACATAACATAACATAACATAACATAAAACATAACAAACAGTTGTTTAAATAAAATATGCTTTTGGACGTTTTTTCCACACAACTTTAGTCATTTGTCATCTTACCTACAGCAATGGTGATCTCTCAAAACACCTCTTTTGTCAAATAACCTAAAAAAAAAAAAAAGTTATACAGAAATATATTTACAATTATTATTATTATTTTTTAATAAATAAAAATATTTTTACAAACAGAAATTAATACATAAGAATAGGTTTTATTCAAGTCAGTTCTACTGAAAACAAACAAATTACATCTACAAAACTGTTTCATCTAGGCAACAGTTGCACAATTATGCTTTTTATAGTGTGTGTCGGCATGTATAGCTGGACAGAATGCCATATTAACACAATCAAAAGACTGTTTCTAGGTCAGCTGTGCTATACCTTTTACAATCCAAGGTGATATGAGGGTGAACTGGAAAGACTGCCACGCTATCCAGTATCTGGGCAGAGGAGTTCAACAATTGCTGCCAGCTGTCCTTCTGCAGAGGCGCTGCCAATATCTATCTGTGGATAAATGACTGGAGAATAGCAGCACAGGGCTTTTGGCTGTACAGAACATGGAGGAAAACTACAAGCCCACACAAGACCACCACTCACCTTTGGGAGCACACCAATCTCAGCTGCAATTGTGTAACGTCTCAATTTGCAGATGTCGAATTCAGAGGAAGCAAGAAATATATAGTTCAACCAGTCTGCGCACTTCAAAGAAAAAAGCCAAAGTGGGGACGGCTGAACTCGAATTTTAAAGAGCAATATTCCCTCTTTTATCTCCCTCAAACACAGATGATTAAAGATTCAATGCAGCAAGTAGACTAATGACTCCATAGGGTGTGTGAGGCAAACTTGGGAGAAAAGACGAGAGAAAAGGAAGAGGCCTCTGGAGAATTCTTCACCACAGAGGAATACGCTTTAAAATATACAAATTTATTCATCTGAGAGTCTGCCGAGGCTCTGTGGCTTCAGGTAGCACGTGGGAGAGAGAGGAAGCGCGAGAGAGGAAGAACTAACAAGCTCTTCTCACACCTCTTGAGTCAATCATGCTTATAATGATTTGTTTCCTGGTTTGACACACAGTCTGAGGTAAACTGAATGATCGAAATGCACACAAATGACTCAGCACAGGTATACAACAAATCCAAAGGCAAATGACAACTACTCAGCGTAACAAATTTTTTTCCAATGATAAAATATATTCTCCTATCAAAACCGACAGGCAGAGACGACTAAGTAAGCTATTCGTAGAATGATTTCCCCAAAAAGTATACATTTTGGCTCAGTGGCACCATCAAAACATCTTTCTTTGAGCTTCCTGATCAGCCTGACATCGCAACATTGACTCAACCAATAGAGCGCTGCAGTGATGATGTATTTTTGTAGGCTAACCCAGAAAACATGATCACCCTGGTTTTCTCCACAAAAAACCTTACAGGATTTTTGCTTTGGTATTTAGATTATAGCAGAAAATAAGCTCTGTGACCAACAAAAAAGGTACGAATTTTAAAGCCTAAATACAATCTTAAGAAATAAAAAGCTAAACGTAGACTATAGAAAGTACAATACAGTTGCATGTTTACAGTATTTATTTAAGAAAAAAGTTTGAGTTAGAATTAGCAGGTAGATTAGTTTTCCTACTTGGTGTGATGCCTCAACCTCTATATTCTATGGAAGCTGTTTCTGCCACTGAATAAAATAATTGGCACTTTTTTCTTGTGTGATACAAACTCCCAATACTGACTCTTTTTTTTGACATACAATTGAGATATTGAGACAATTGAGACATACAGTATAAACTCGCAACTGCAAGTTAAATAGTCAGAATTGAGATTAAAACTTGAAATTACGAGTTATATATATATATATATATATATATATATATATTAGTGCCGTCAAACGATTAATCACGATTAATTGCATCCAAAATAAACGTTTATGTTTACACACTATATGTTTGTGTACTGTGTATATTTATTATGTGTATATAAATAAACACACATGTATATATTAAGGAAAAAAGATTTATACAAAAAATATTTATATTTACTTATATTTACTTAAATTGTATACAGGTGTGAATATATATATATATATATATATATATATATATTTTTTTTTTTTTTTAAATATATACATGTATGTGTGTGTTTACAGAGTAAACACACATATAGTATGTAAACAAACTTTTATTTTGGATGCAATTAATCGTGATTAATCGCAATTAATCGTTTGACAGCCCTAATATATATATATATATATATATATATATATACTGATATAGAAGATATAAACTTACAATTCTGACTTTTTCCTCAGAATTGTATTATATAAACTCACCATTCTTACTTTTTTTTCCTCAGAATTGAGATATGTACTTGCAATTGTGAGAAAAAAGTCAGAATTGAGATTAAAGTCAAAATTGCTAGATATAAACTCACAATTATGACTTTTTCACTTAAAATTATATGATATAAACTCGCCATTCTGACTTCTTTTCTTAAAATGGTGAGATATAAACTCGCAATTGAAAGAAAAAACTTGTATGAACTGCAAGAAATAATCATAACTAATATAATGTTAGATTATAATAGTTTATATACTGCAATTCTGACTTTTTTCTTACAATTTTGAGCTCATATCTCACAATTCTTAATTTCTCAGAATTGTTAGTTTATATCTCGAGATATAAACTCGCAATTCTGAGAAAATATACATTTTTAACTCAAAAAAGTTATAACTGAAAAAAAAAAAATCAGAATTGTCATACATGAACTCACATTGTGAAAAAAAGTCAGAATTGCAAGATATAAACTCGCAATCCTGAGAAAGTATAGATTTCTATTCCTATTATAGATCAGTGGTATAGATACAGTTCCCACACACTCATGTGGGGGTGGGGGGGGGGCAGCCCTGGTTACCATAGTTGTGGTAATGTGAAAACCGAGTCAACAGCTTTTTGATATGTTTTTGGTATGTTTATATGTTTTACATATTTCACCTCTTTCTTCAGGACCCTGGATCCTGTCCATGGGACCAGTTTGGGGTGGTATCTATTTGCTCTATCAACAATATGTACACAGGCTTGTTTGAAAAGTCATCGTTTTGCTATTCTGTTTGGAGATGCTAAAAATTAAAACCTAAACTTAAAACACTTTCCCTTGAACAAACTGTATTATTTATGATTGGCATTGATCACAAAGACATTGCAGCCTTAGTGCAAAAAAAAACAAAAAAAAACTGCCCCATATTACTGTACAAACCTAGAGAAGGATGGATTTTTTTTTTTTTTTTAATTTGCCGGCCCTGCAGTTTCTGCAGCACATTCTATAGATAAATGGTCCTTGTCCTCTCCCATGTGAGAGCCAATGGGTGACAGAGTGACAAATGGAGCCAGCTCCCCTGCCCAGTGAGCAGAGATTATTGTCACTCACTGTAGGGGATGGGATTAATGACCTGGACCCAGTGGCAAAGGCTAATCATGGGAGATTAGGGGACGGAAATCCTGCAGGTATTCAAGGAAGAAAAGTGGGCTTCATCTTTAGGTCTACAAGGACGTGGTATTACCTGTGGTAATTCGGGGGAGGCTAGTTTAAAAGGCTTGGTACAAAAGTTCAACACGGCTCCTTTACTTAATTTATTATCCTGTTTTTTTGCTGGTAACTAGTTTAGGATAATCTTCACACAGCAGTAATTTTGCTTCATGCAGTTGATCACATGATCTGATTTCCATGGTGGTGGATAAAGGGGACATTGATGATGTTTTTTTTTACCATATAAGCTTAATGCAATCCATTGTGTGCACAAAAAGGAAGGGGGTGTGCAATGGGTGATATTGCCCCAAGCCACCAGAGAGTTCCACCATAAAGAGGGATTTGTACATGGACCATCTCTCATCCCTTGCCAACACCTTGGGAATAGCCCTTATGAATGACCCAATTACGTACCATTTGTTTTCATGAAAACTTTTCAGGGCAACAATACTCTGAGCATGATAAAGAACTGCGCTGAAACTGCTTTGCGGCTCTACAAATTGAACGTGGTGGAACTTACAGTTTACTTTGTCATCTAGACCCACCTTGACCATGTTTGTGATGATAACTGTACTTTGTGACCAACAAAAATGTGGATACGAAACCCCCCAGAGGCCCCAGTATTAAATTCATACAGCTCAATTTAGCAAAACAAACGTGCAAATACTATTTACAGTTGGTTGTAACGGCAGTCGCTAATCATTTTAGCGGCAAAGCCTTATGATTTGTTAACAGCTTGCGAATTTAATGCTTGATTAAACTGTCACACTCAAACATACACAACATATTTTCTTTATCATCTATCATGTTTCCTGTTTCCATAAAGCATATTCACTGACACCTCTGGTTAACACATTTCAACGTGTCACTGACGTTACAAACTTTGAAAGAATTAGCCTATTAGCCTTCTCTAAAAACACACTAGTCTAGTCAGAAAGACAATATGTTGCATCTAGATACTATCTTGCTACCCTTTTAGTTTAGTTTCAGTTTAGTAAAAGAAAATAAATGTTTTGCAAATAAATACTTCAGTGTAATAAGTCTAAAAAACTGGTTAGTAATACTATTCCTGGGATTTGATAATATTTCAGTCCCCCAGAGTTTCTAAAGGTCTCTTTAATAGTGGTGCAGAAAATGGTTAGTAGTATCATACTTTTTACATATTTTTGAGGCATATTATAGTCAGGGAAGCTACTGTCAAGCTTAACAACTCAACCCCGTCACATAAAATTAAGATGAAAATTATTATTTTTCAACATTTTATTTGAATCCATAAATATATACGATGTACTTATTTTATTGCGGGCATATACAGTCTACTCTCCTAACTACATGAGGAACAGTGGCCATTTTTGAGTGAAAAACTCTGTCATACCCTGTCATAAATATATGTATTTCTCATTGTTACGGGGTTGTACACTTGCGACAGGGTTGTTATTTACTCCATTTATTAATCATTTTAGTAAAAGAAATATAAAATAGCCATGGTTTTAGCAAATATATACTTACCAAAATCATGACAACTCATATGTTATAAATAGATTTTTTGATGTTATATGTCGACAAGCATCGTACATCAGAAATTGCACCCACATTTGAAGCAGATTTGCACATTTGACTCAGAAAAAAGGGGAAAATATGAGAGAAATACAAAACCAAAAATTAAACCTAAAGGCAATGTTTCCCTTCAAATGTATTACAGACTTCAACCCTGTCACATTAATATCTTTTAAAAATATAGGAAAGACAAAGGCATTTCTTGCCAATTACAATCTGACATGTTAAGGACTAAAACAATACAATTGTGGTTTTAGTTAAACTTATAAATTAAATATATTTTACGCCAAAAAAGAGATCATTGACACATAATTCTGTATTTTAGCTTTAGTCCGGTAAAAATGTGAAAAATATGATAAATGTTACATTTCATATTATTAAATTGTTATCAGGGACACATAAGCAGTAGGTAGATGTTTGTTTTATAACAAGTTGGTGTTAATTTTTTTTTTAACCAATCCCATTTTATCCATACAGGGTTGAGAAAAAAGTTGTCTAAATATGAAAAAAAAAATTAAAATAATAAAAGGTTGCTAATGACTAAGATGGGAAAATATATATTTTTGGAGGTTTGATCCGTAGTTATGAAAAAATATATATTCCAAGTTGAAATGTTACCGAATCCCAGAAATGACCCATATATTGTATTGCAGATATTTAAAAGGATAGTTCACCCAATAATGAAAATTCTGTAATTAATTACTCACCCTCATGACCTTCGGTCATCTTCGGAACACAAATTAAGATGTTTTTGATTAAATCTGTGTGTTTTCTGACCCTGCATAGACAGTAACGTAACTGACATGTTCAAGGCCCAGACATTGTTAAAATAGTCCATGTGACTTCAGTGGTTCAACCTTAATTTTATGAAAATATGAGAATACCTTTTGATAAAAAAATAACAACTTTATTCAACAATATCTTCTCTTCTGTGTCAGTCTTTGTTGCACGTTCAGGGCCAGAAAACTCTCATATTTCATCAAAAATATCTTAATTTATCTTCCAAAGATGAATGAAGGTCTTACGTGTTTGAAACAACATGAGGTTGAGTAATTAATTAGAGAATTGTAATTTTTGGGTGAACTATTTCTATAAGTCTAATAAGTTAGATCTAAAAAAAAAAACATAGTTATTTACTATATATTGTGTTGCAGATATTTAAGTCAAATCTAAATACAGAATACTAAATACAATTATTTAATTTACTCCCTTTCTACAACACAAACTAAATTCATTGAAACAACAAAAACATTTGATATCCAACAGTCGATATAATATTAGATGCGCAGACATTGTTCTACAGCCATAGTAATTCTCCCTCTGGGGGCGAGAAAGACCAGATGAATATGTAAAGGATGGAGGTGTTACTGAAAGCAGATCTGAAGTGTTGAGGATTGTGGATTATGATGGAGAGCTCACAGTTTACAGCTAAACACTGACTATGAATGATTTCCTCAAAACAAAAGGAATAAATGGATGTTATCTACTCTCATCCACTCCGCAGACTTTGATTCTGATCTTAAAAGCCTGGATAAGATAAACACGATGCACAAGAACAATCCAGTGCAATGTTATGGGTTCTATGCGCATGTGCGCGGGCTGGCAGGGGGCACAGGCGTGGGGTGTAATCCTGGTTTTTACTGCGGGGCAGAAGGCATGCGGCGCTCAACTGCAGACTTTCTCCCAGCAGCAGCTGTGACACCATCTTTGTATCTTAAGGTGCTGCCTAATCACCCTTGCAACTCTAACTACATCTCTCATGTTTTCAATCAGCCAGGCCCATAAATTATTGTCAGCAGTAATCACAGTCGTCCACTCAGGGCCCGCTGAGGGGTCCTTGCCTGTCTGCGTGCATCGATTCACTCTTTTCTGGCACTAGACTAACACATCCGAGGGGCGCCGAGGTCTGAGCGCTCGCCAAGCCAACGTACCACTGACAGCACTGGAGAGGAAGAGGTCTCTCAGAGGAGGTGGTGTTAATGAAAATGATTAACCTATCTGCACAGCGCTGGATGACAAAATCAGAGCTCATTACATCAAAACTGACATGCCAGGCATGTGAAATTATTTCGACTGTGTGCTGCGCTGTTTGCTCCATCCCCGAGCCTGGCTCATTGTGTTGATCTTTGATAAGTTGGAAAGGGTCAGTCCTTCGCAGCACATCGCTCAAAACCTTGCTCTTATTCTTTGGGGATACAAAAAAAGAAAAATGGAAAAATATGCATCCCTCTTCTTGTTTCTAATAAACTCATCCGGCGGCTTTGGCAGGCAGCCCAAGTACTCGCAGCACAGCCTGCCTTTTTCACCACCGCACACTTTTCTTTCACTGTGAAAACTGCCAGCATGGGGTGGCACAGTCACTTCTGGCGAGGGGGTGCTGTCAGTCTAGATCAGTGAGATGCAGCCTTCTATTTCAATTAGCTCTCATCTGCCCTAGACAGTCACCATGACGGCCACATTAAGTCAAGGACTGGCGCTAAGAAGCAGGTGGGTGGAGAAGGGAGGAGAGATGTCGTAACGGGGCTCAAAATCAGGGACTCGAATACCTGTCATCGCAGAGTTCTTCTGTAATGGAGAGACCGCGTGGTTGTGGTAAACACAGCGCAACTCAGTGCATATGCTCGGTTCAGTCTGTGATGGAGGACGGGAGCAATGAGGCATGTAATCTCCTGGATGTAACAGAGAGCAGATAAAATGTTTATCATACATTGAAAAAGAGCCATTTCTTCTTGGTTTTTACTAGCAATGTGCCTGAAGCTAAATATGTTTTTCATAAAAACATAAATAATAACTGAAAAAAAAAAACAATGTACTGAATCATAGAAAAAAAAAATATTTTTCAACAAGCATTAATTAGTTTAGTTTAGTTTAGTTTACAGTAAATAAACAAACAAAAACCTTAAATTTAAAGTAAAATATCGTAATTAAAACAAAGAAAAATTTGTAAAATAAATTTTTTTTCCCCTGTAAAACATTTAAAGAGAATTTTTGTAAATTTTTTGTTTTTACACTTTATTTCAATTAAGATATTTTACTGTCATTTTAAGTTTTTTGTTTGGCAGCTGTAGCTGCCAGTCATCTGACATTTTTTTAGGATTTTTTTTTTTACAGTGTACTACTACTACTAATAATAATTATTATTATTATTGTAATTATTTGAATGTCATTTATTTATTTATGTCTGTTGGTTTGTCTACTGAATCATTTTTTTTTACTCAAGCATTTATTAAATTTAAATAAATAAATGAATGAATGTTAATAATAATATTATTATATTATATTTTATTTGATTAAAATTCACTACCATTCAAAATTTTGGGGTTAGTAAGATTAAAGATTTTTGAAAGGAGTTTCTTATGCTAACCAAGACTGCATTTATTTGATTCAACATAGAGTAAAACAGTAATATTGTGAAAGATTACCACAATTTTAATTTTCTTCTAGGTTTTTACTAGCAATGTGTCTAATCATACCCAATCTACCAAATCATAGAAAAAATAATTTATTTATTTACAATTTTACAAAATAAAAAAAATACACTACCATTCAAAAATTTGGGATTGTTAAGATTTAAGTTTTTTTAAAGAAGTTTCTTACGCTGACCAAGACTGTATTTATTTGTAGAACAGTAATATTGTTATATTGTTATATATAGATTATCACCATTTTTTTTTTTTTAAGATTTGAATTTATTTTGGAAAATGCAGTACATTACTGTGATGGAAATGCTGAATTTTTATCAGTCTTTGAAAAAAAATTATAATATATATAATATAAGGGTAAAGGGTAAATAAACTTTTACTTTTTTTTACTTTTATCTGAAAGCTGAATAAATAAGCTTTCCACTGATGTATGGTTTGTTAGGATAAGATACTATTTGGCCAAGACACAACTATTTAAAAATCTGGAATCTGAGGGTACAAAATCTAAACAGGGAGAAAATTCTTAGCAATGCATATAATTAATCAAAAATTTAGTTTTGATATATTAACGGTAGGAAAATTTACAAAATATCTTATTGTAACAATCTTTAGGCCTACTTAATAACCCAATGATTTTTGGCATAAAAGAAAAATCGATAATTTTGACCATGCAGTGTATTTTTGGCTATTGCTACAACAGATCCAGATACATACCTGTATTTACTTAGAAATTGCTTAACTGTACACCCCTACTTTCTGGTAAAGGCAAGGTCGAAATCCTACACTCTAAAAGAAATACAAAGGATCTTGAGGTGACTTGTGGAGAAATCTGTAGGTGTTCTATAGGGGAGCAGTATGAGATCTTAGTAACCGGGTACAGTCTGGGGAGAAGAGGTGCTGCCCGCGGGTTGTTTACGTGAGCTCCTGAATCAGGGGGGATTCGGTGTGCTGCACCCTCGTTGGCCATGAAGCGCTCAGTAGGGAACAGCCTGAGGTAGAGGGTGGTAAACATGGCTATCCCAGCAGACATCACAGGAGCTTCTGCAGCCACCTGACAATGGCAATGGATAACAATGCTGTTATTGAGAGACTCTCAACATGTAAAACGGATATAAAACATACAGCGAGAACATTTTACTCCAACTGTTTTTCTATAAAGATCGCTGATATGGTCTATAAATATGACCGGGGAAATATTAGGGGTGTGAGGTTGATGTCATTATATGCATCTTTTGCAATTACTAAACTGCATTCAGATTAAACTGGATGTGGGCTTAAACAGTGCACTTCAACACTGACTGAAAAGTAAATTTTACATATAACAACACACATACTTTCCAAAAAAAAATTAAATGTATTATAAGTTATATATACAGTGGGGAAAATAATTATTTGATCCCCTGATGATTTTGCATGTTTGCCCACTGACAAAGAAATGATCAGTCTATACATTTAATGCTAGGTTTATTTGAACAGTGAGAGACATAATAACAACAAAAAATCCAGAAAACGCATTTTAAAAAGTTATAAATTGATTTGCATTTTAATAAGTGAAATAATATTTGATCCCCTATCAATCAGCAAGATTTCTGGCTCCCAGGTGTCTTTTATAGAGGTAACGAACTGAGATTGTTACCTATATTAAAGACACCTGTCCATAGAAGCAATCAGTCAATCAGATTCCAAACTCTCCACCATGGTCAAGACCAAAGAGCTGTCCAAGGATGCCAGGGACAAGACTGCTAACCTACACAAGGCTGGAATGGGCTACAAGACCACCGCCAAGCAGCTTGGTGAGAAGCTGACAACAGCTGGTGCGATTATTCACAAATAAAAGAAATAGAAAATAACTGTCTTTCTCCTTTGGTCTGAGGCTCCATGGAAGATCTCACCTCGTGGAGTTTCAATGATCATGAGAACAGTGAGGAATCAGCCCATAACTACATGGGAGGATCTTGTCAATGATCTCAAGGCAGCCGGGACCATAGTCACCAAGAAAACAATTGGTAAAACACTATGCCGTGAAACCCTGACTGAAATCCTGCAGCGCTCACAAGGTCCCCCTGCTCAAGAAAGCACATGTACAGGCCCATCTGAAGTTTGCCAATGAACATCTGAATGACTCAAAGAAGAACTGGGTGAAAGTGCTGTGGTCAGATGAGACCAAAATAATCGGGCTCTTTGGCATCAACTCAACTTGCCGTGTTTGGAGAAGGAGGAATGCTGCTATGACCCCAAGAAAACCATCAAACATGACCATCAAACATGGAGATGGAAACATTATGCTTTGGGGGTGTTTTTCTACTAAGGGGACAGGACAACTGCACCGCATCAAAGAGACAAAGGAATGGACCATGTACCTTCAAATCTTGGGTGAGAACCTCCTTCCCTCATTGAAATTAAGTCGTGGAAGGGTATTCCAGCTTGAAAATTATCCAAAACACACGGCCAAGGCAACAAAGGAGTGGCTCAAGAAGAAGGACCTGGAGTGGCCTAGCCATAGAAAATCTGTGGAGGGACCTGAAGGTTTGAGTTGCCAAACATCAGCCTCAAAACCTTAGTGATTTGGAGAGGATCTGCAAAGATGAATGAGACAAAATCCCTCCTTGGATGTGTGCAAACTTGGTGGCCAACTACAAGAAACGTCTTATCTCTGTAATTGCCAAAAAGGGTTTTGCCACCAAGTACTATGTCATGTTTTATGAAGGGGTCAAATACTTATTTCACTCATTAAAATGCAAATCAATTTATAACTTTTTGGAAATTCCTTTTTCTGGATTTACTAAATGAAAAAAGAAAGAAAAAAGAAATATGTACACATCTCCATTATGTTCAAAAGTTTTTACCCCTGCCCTTAACATGTCATTTTTCCTTCTGAAGCATCAGTAGTGTTTGAACATTCTGTAATAGTTGCTTATGAGTCCCTTTGTTGCCCTCAGTGTGAAAGGGCAACAAATCTCAAAATCTCAAAATCATACCGTCATTGTTGGAAAGGGTTCAAATATACAAAAATGCAAAAAAAAAAAAAAAGAATTTGTAGAACTTGAAGGCTTTTTTCTGAAGAATAGCAGGCAGTTTAACTGTTCAGGACAAACAAGAAACACAGCTGTGGATCATTCAGGTAACAACAAAGTATTAAGAAACAAGGGGGTGTAAACTTTTGATTTTTATAAATTCAACAATTATTTTCTCTTGTGGGCTATATGTAAACATATTTTATGTGAAATATCTTATTCAGGTCAGTATTAAATAAACAATAACATGCATTTTGTATGATCCTTTTTATTTTGGTAAAATAATGAACATTTTTCAGATTTTAAAGGGGGGGGGGGGGTAACTTTTGACCTCAACTGTATATATATATATATATATATATATATATATATATATATATGCTTTAATGTTACTCTTGACTATACTTTGGATTTATAAGATCCACAAAATAAAATGCCATCTGATTTGAATTTGGACATTTCCATATTAGCTTTAGAGACTCACAATTGCTTTGTAATTTTATATGCAATTATTGAAATTGGGCTTTATCCTTGTGCTTGTTGGATAATCAGTCATATACTGTATATGTGACACATAACACCCCTGGAGGGAAAAAGGGAATTTTCTCAGGATAAACACAACGTACCAGAGGTCCCTAATGTTGTAATCCAATGCAAAGCACTTTCAATGCCTAAACAGTCAGATCTTGCCAAACACTTTGCACAGAACCAGACATTATGGATAAAAAAGAAAGAATCTGTTCCAATATGTTCCCAGACAACCTTTCTCCAACAGACGACAAGATGTTCCAATGTAACAAACTCCTTGTGGTTGGCCACGCTACAGAAGTCTATTGTACCAGTGCTGTGGTTGAAGATCTACTATCTGCCACCTGTAAAACCCATATTGCGGTAACATGTGGTCAAAAACTCAACTTTTTACTTCACGCCAATTCATCCTGCAACGGTTGCCTGAAGATAAACATTACACCAAATGTAGTACATTCCCTTTGTGATTTACCGCTCTTTCCTCAGTCCATCAGTGTGAAAATTCCCTGAAAACAGCCTTTGTGCTTGATTCCCACACATGATATAAATAATGTATCTTTGGCTACTTCAAGTGACGTTATTAACATGCCGCTTAATGGGAAACTTAGAATTCACACAAAACTAAAAGGAAGGTCAAAGACCACTGAAAACAAAACTCCAACTTACTATAATGGTTGTGAGGTTTAGCCTCAGTGGATTACATCATTCCATTGTTGTTATGAGCAGTACGCATATGATTCCAGAGGATGCGTGTCCGAGCCAAAACACAGTCTTGTTCCATATGCATCCTGTTGGATCCATGTGTCCTTCATATTATCTCTCATTCACTTTGTTCCCCAGCCACTGGATGTCGATCATATAGCATTCAAGGTTCAATTCATTCACTATTAGCTGTTAGCAGAGAGATGGTTCTCATATCCTGCTTGGACTCTGTTGAAGGACCGAGAGGGATGGGGGAATTATTTAGTATATGTGAATTTAGAATATTGAACAATGGCAAGTCTTTTGGCTTGTAATGAAAGCAAAAAGTGGAGATCCAAAAGTTACTCTTAAGAAGCCACATGGGATTAAAGAATTAGGAGTTCAGGACATTAAGCTCAATTGACAGAACTTGTCTCTTAATGTTGATTAACACAAATTTATTTCCACTGCATCTGCATCTTCTGATTTAAACATAAAAAAAAAAACATTGGTAATGTCAATTTAAATAGAGTATTAAATTGTAAAACTTAAATTCAAACTAATAAACATTACTCTCAAGAATATACATGGAATTAAACGATTCAGTAAGGAAAGGTCAATTATCAGAATTTGTAGCTTTATGTTGATTACCACAAATGTATTTCCACTTGCCCTGTATTTTCTCTAAAAAAATTAAAAAAAAAAAGCAAATATCCAGTGAAGCACTGAAGTAAACAGGGCTAATTCATACATTTAAAAATATTCAGTTATATTGAATTTAGAATTTTGTTGTGAACCCTAAAACTGTTAAACAAAAAACAAACGAAAAAAACACCACCAGTCACCATGATTTTGAATGTTTTTAGGAAAGTCTTTTCTGCTCAACAAACCTGCATTTATTTGATCTAAAGTACAGCAAAAACAGGATTTAAAAAAAATATTTTTACTTTTTATAATAACTGTTTTATATCTATATATATTATAAAATTATAATTAATTATTAATTAACTATGATTAATTAATTTCATTAACTTATATTATTTGTATTTTAATTTATTCCTGTGATTTTAAAGCTGAATTTTTTAGCATAATTACTCCAGTCACATGATCCTAATATTCTAATATTCTGATTGCTCAAAAACATTTATTATTATTATTATTATTATTATTATTATTATTATTATTATTATTATGTTGAAAACAGCTGAATACATTTTTTTTCAGGTTCCTTTGAAAGTTCACAAAAACAACATTTAACTGAAATATAATTTTTTTGTAACATCATAAATGTCTTTATCATTACTTTTATCAATCTGAAGCATTCTTTGCTAAATAAAAAGTATTAATTTAATGTTACTATAAATGCTGATCTTTGAAACTTTCTATTCAAGATTCCTGAAAAAAATGTCCTCAACTGTGTAAAATTTTGTTGGTAATAATAATAATAATAATAATAATAATAATAATAATAATAATAATAATAATAACTTCTTGAACAGCAAATCAGCATATTAGAGTGATTTCTGAAGGATCATGCGACACTGAAAACTGGAGTAAGGATGCTGAAAATGTAGCTTTGATCACAGAAATAAATTACATTTTAAAATATATTCAAATATAAAACAGCTGTTTTAAATAGTAAAAATATTTCCAAATTGTACTGTTTTTGCTGTACTTTGGATCAAATAAATGCAGGCTCGGTGAGCAAAAAAGCTAAAAAAAAAAAAGTAAAATCTTACGGTTTAAAAACTTTTGACTAGTAGTGTAATAAGTTTAAGTACTTAAAAAAATAATAAACATTACAGAAGCACATAAAATGACTGAAACTTAAAATGAAACTGAAAATGTATAAATAAATAAATAATAAATGCTATATTAGCATATAAAATAATATTTAAATAACACTGGGTTGAACTTGTCATAATTTAATTTCATTTCAAACCTGTATGCCCTTCTGAGAAACACAAAAGAAGATATTTCAGAATATCTCTTTCATTCTTACGTAAACTCTCCCTTAATGTGGAGGTAGAAAAGTGAGGCAGAAAAGTGGAAAAGGACAAGAAAGGACACAAATGAAGAGAGAATCCCTATCAGGAACATGATGAAAGGCAGAAAAGAGGACGCACCAGAGGACAGCAGGGCAGACGTGGTAGAGGGCATCAGTCTCCTTTACTGCGCGATCACATTACGGCATACACAGGATGAGTAGCCCTTCAGGTGAGCGCGGTTGTCAACAGAGACAAACTGCAGCTCTTGGGACTGCCCCAGATCTGACAAATTATCCCCCTACATCAGTCACCTCATTTGATTCTACGAGGCAGCCTGCGCCCTGCTCAGGGTCACACCAAGCCGCAACCACAAGCTGTTCATCTCCAGGTGTCCATTAATGATGTTCTCCTTGATGCCACTCTCAAGCACTATACAGTGAAGTGTAATGCCTCACCCTGCTAATTACGAGCGAGAGGACAGGAAGTGTGAAATTCACTAATGCTCCGCTAAATGTCAAACGGTAAACTGCTGACTCTTTATTTGTTGTCGAGGCGGCTCGTTTCGCTCGAGAACTGGTGTTGGCTTCATGCAAATGCAGCTGGAAAGTATGTGTAGGAACGTCTTTGAAGTCCAGGGCTGTAGGGATGCTTGACAAGGACAAGGTGGTGGAGGCGGAGTGAGGGGGAAACTGCTGAAAAGCTCCACCCCTATTAGCATATCAGACTCATTAGCATCCCACAGGCAAAGACCCCTGGGAGAGAATGAAGCCATCTTTCTGTGAAATCTTATCCTCCCCAATCTAAGCGCACTCCCCATATCCTTCCCTTCAGCTGTGCAAAGTAGGACGACCTGTAGCACGCTTCGGAGCAAAGCTCCCCGAGTTTCGCATGAGTAACTGCCCCCCTCTCCATTAAGCTGTTAAGCCACACAGTCAATTATCCTGGCTCAGGGAGGCGGCGGTTCATCCAGAGCCCAAGAAAACGATATGCTTTGGTGGACGGGCAATGAGAGGGGAGGGTGCCGCAAAACTGTGTACTCAAGCCAAGCCATTTCTCACGAGAAGAAGGTAAGGCAATTAGATGCTTCATTGCCTCTGGTGTTACATAAAATCTAAGGAGGATAAAAATGAAAGGCCATAATAGGGACATTTTGAACTGTTATCACTTGGTTGTCAGATTTAGTGCCGTAGCACAGTTCCCCTTACAGGTCTACCCTTTAAAACCTGGGTCTGACCACTTGCTAAGAAAGACATTAAGGGAAAAAGCACTTTACTGACCCTCACATTGTTTTTTTTCTCTCCATAATTTCGTGGAATACAAAAACATATATTGAAGAATGTTCATGTTGCTCTTTTCCATTCAAGAAAATGGCTCAATGCAACTTGTGTGTTATCATTAACAAAAACTAAACTAAATTTATTTATTCATTAATTTATTCATTCAACAGTTCTTTCTGGTCCTTGAATCTGATTGGCTGAGAGGAGCGTGATATTCTAGTGATATCGGAACTCCAACCGTTTCACTGTTTGTATAACTCCACTTGCAGTATTTCTCACAGCGAGCGTCATGGCAGACGCCTACATTTTATAAGCAATGCTGTTTTTGTGTCACGGAAAGTTTTAAGAGAATTTTATTTAAGAATGTACTTGTTTAGACTTTCAATGCGTGGTTTGTTAATAAAGATAACGTCTATTTGAAAATGTGCTTCTACGTTTTTGAAGATGTAACCTGTCTTACTTCGGCCAGATCATCTGGAATTTGCCACTGGCTTTGATGTCTCTATAGTGGTTAAACATAAGATATCATTTGTTTTGGGTAAATCTAAAGGGCAGTCTTTTGGTCTCATTCATCTATTCTTTGAACAAATAGTTTTGGCTGAGGTATCTCATCACATTACACTACCAGTCAAAAATGTTTTATGTTTTATGCTCATCAAGCCTGCATTGACATCCAAAATACAGCAAAAGCAGTAATATTGTGAAATATTTGTACTATTTAAAATAACTGCTTTCTATTTGAATATTTTTTTTTTTTAAAAAAAGTAATTTATTTCTGTGATCAAAGCTAAAGTTTTAGCATCTTTACTTGAGTCTTCAGTGTCATGTGATCCTTCAAAAATCATTCTCATATGCTGAGACTTTCAATATATATTGAAAATTTGTGAAGCCTTTACAATTTTCTATATTTCTGCATAAATATGACCAAGAACATCATCAGATTTTCAAATAAGCCCTGAAAGTAGACAAAGAGAACCCTGCACAATAACATTTTAGCCCATTTCTTAGTGCAGAACCATTTAAACTCTGTGATGTTGCTGGTTTTCCTCCTATGAACTGCTTGCTTAGGTTCCTCCACAACATTTTAATTGGATTAAGGTCTGGACTTTGACTCAACCATTCCAAAACATTAACTTTGTTCTTCTTTAAACATTCTTTGGTAGTATGACTTGTGTTCTCCTGATGGTGGACTCATGAACATTAACATTAGCCAATGTGAGAAAGGTCTTTAGTTGCATAGAAATTACCATGGGAACTTTTGCAACCTTGCAGACTATTACACATTCTGCTTTGGAGTAATCTTTGTTGGTCAACCACTTCTCAGGACAGTGGTCTTGAATTTCCTCCATTTGAACCCAGTCTGTCTGACTGTGAATTTTTGTGGCATCCAAACCCTTTAGAGATAGTTTTGTAACCTTTTCTATCTTGATGAGCAACAACAAGTCTATTTTCGAGGTCCTCAGTAATCCCCTTTGTTCGTGACATGATTCACTTCCACAAACATGATCAGACTATGATAGATCCCTGTTCTTTGAATAAAACAGGTTACATACTAACATTTGATAGTCATTGCACTGACTGAAAACACATCTATACAGATTCTAATTTCACCACATACTTTTGCACCGCACAGGTATGTAACACTGGATTAATTTTCTCTCACTTGTTTGATTGGGTTCTCTTTGTCTACTTTCAGGACTTAAAGGGGGGGTACAACGGTGTTTCGTATATTCAGAGTTATTTACAGTGTTAAAGAGTTGGATTCTCATGCTAAACATGGCCACAGTTTAAAAAAATAATTTAGATGAATGACTGAGAATTTCTTTGCCGAAAATCTTACTTCCAGGTTGGTACAAGTTTCGGCTGTTTTTTTTCATGGCTTTAATGATGTAATCGGTGGTGGAACTCCTTATATGAGCATTTCTCCCAGAAAAGCATGCCCACGGCACCCACGCTCATGTCGACTAGACCGTTCGGCTGCACTGCTGCAAGGGATTCACTCGGGAAGAATGTCTCTAAAGAAATGTGGTTATGGTTGTAAGGCAAAGATAACTTTGCTCAGCTTCCCAAAGAACCCAGCGTTACGAGAACAGTGGATGCAGTTCATTTTTCTGGGGCAGCAATGGAGTTTAGTAACTGAATGTTTCATATACAAGGCCCAGTTCGACACTGGATTTGCACATTGTTTGATAATGAAAGATGGAGCGGTCCCAGCTATAAAAGATCCCACTCATGATTCAGAACTGCAGATGGTAAGTGAAATGGCATCAAATGTCTGTTTTATTGGCAATCCCAGTGCAAGTGATCGACGAACTTAGCTCCGCCCACGGCGCGCCTCCAGAAGCTCAGCTTTTTCCGGAGAAAATCAGAAAGCTGTATTTTTCTTTTATAAATATGATAAAACTAAATACTTTTTGGAGATATTAAGGATACAGTACTACTCTATAGGTACTCAGGATTAACATGAGATTAGGTGAAGCTGTGTATGTTATGTACTCTTTAAATTAAATCTGATGATGTTTGGGTCATATTTACACGGAAATACAGAAAATTGTAGGTTTCACAAACTTTCAAGCAGCACTGTATATACACTGTATATACATTTGTATTATTATTTAACAAGGATGCTTTAAATTGATCAAAAGTTATGATAAATACATTTCTAATGTTACAAAAGATTTCTATTTCAGATAAATGTTCTTCTGAACTTTCTATTCATCAAAGAAACTTGAAAAAATTCTACTCAGCTGTTTTCAACATAATAATAATAATATCAGTTTAATATTTCAATCCAGTTTTTATTATTATTACTTATATAAAATATTATTTACTAAATAATAATATTTATTAAACAACAATCACTGAGGTTGCAAGACAATTCAAAAGTTAAAAGGCATCACTCTGATATTCAGCATTACATTTACATAAAATATACACTTCCAGTCAAAAGATTTTGAACAGTAAGATTTTTTATGTTTTTTTAAAGAAGTCTCTTCTGCTCACCAAGCCTGCATTTGTTTGATCCAAAGTACAGCAAAAACAGTACAATTTTGAAATATTTTTACTATTTTAAATAACTGTCTTTTAATATATTTTTAAATGTTCTTTATTCCAGTGATTTCAAAGCCGAATTTTAGCATCATTACTCCAGTCACATGATCCTTCATATATCTAATCATTATTCACTTAAAATATTGCCACTTTCACATATTCAGACTTGACATGTGGCATCATTTCCAAAACATATAAGAGCCAATGAAAATTTGGCATCATTGCGATCACGTTATGCCAAATTTTTGCTATCATATGACTTCAAAAGACTTGGAATATGTTCTATAGGTTATAAGTTGCATGGGCTGCATATTTGAGCAGCGCAAACATTTTGGCTGAAAAAATGGAAAGAAAGAAACTTGAAACATTTTTGCCACTCGAATAAACTGACACATTTCACACATGCAAGGTGTGCTTATGTGCTTTGTGTGACAAAGAGACAACCAAAACCTAAAAGTCTCTCATTCAACCCTTGTCCTGCTAAACAACCTGTGATGCACATCTGGACAGGAAGAGCTTGTTTTTATGATTATTTAACCACAGACGGAAGCTGTCCATCTTAGCGGAGAGGACTCAGAGCAGAAAGCCACAAATGGCCTTTTTTTGCATGTGGCGACTGTGAAAAACACCACTCGCATCTGAAACATTTTCATTTTCCCTTTCTTCTACAGACATTGTGCCACTCAAAGCCGCTGTTCCCCTGGGCTATGACCAGCAGCTACTGGTCCCATTCTTACAAAACACTACTTCTTCACCCCATACCATTAGCATATGCCATCCACATGGCTGGCAGGGAACAAAAAACGCACTGTAGTCGTCTCGTGCTTTTGTTTGAAGCCGCTTCAAAAGGAATGAGTGAGGATTTAGAGTACAATGTGGATGCAACCCATTTAACAAGCTTCCCCTTGAGAATAGAAGAGAGGGGGAAATGGTTGTAGACCGAAAATCTGCTAACCCCTGCGTGAAGAAGAGACGTTCAGAGTAAATAGATTTACTAGAGTGCGCCGGCTCATGATTACGTGAGTGTGCATGCTTTGGAAATGTGGGGTAGCGTGCAAACAGCCTGTGAAAAGAAAGTTATTTTCCATTTCTCAAATAACTGTACCTTAGATTTCGCTGTAATCTGCAAATCCCACTTAGTCTAATGGGAAAAGTGGTTGTGGGTTCTTAAAAGGCATCAGTGTTTTCCTAGGATGTCACAGATAGCCAGCCTGGAGCGGAACTGTACAGCAATCAAGAAAGATTTGTGAGATTAAACATGAACCTAAAGAAGGGAAAAAAAACATAATCATGAGTGAAAGAGCCATTAAATCGTAACCTTTTGAGCACATAACTACAATGCTGATGTATAATAATGAGAGCAACTAAAGGTGGGCGTTTAAATGAGTGAGCGCTGTCTAAATCAATAGGGTCTCTTCTTAATCAATAGGTCTTCAGAAGCAGAAACGCTGTGAAGATGAGATCACAGACGCAAACAGTTGCATCCCTGTGTGGAGAGAAGCTGCTTGAAGTCAAGTTCTGGACATGACCCTGCAGAGGTCCGTACACTGGGGGCTTATGTCACATGTGTTAACGTCAGCTTAGTTTACGATAAGATCATCCTAGGCTACGAGTTCCTCGGTATAACTAGAACTACATGTGACTCACAGCTTCACGCCAAGCAAAGGGCAGCCATGCACATGTTTCGAAGGGGAAGAGAGTTGAATACATTTACACCTTGAGCAGACTGAGAGAGATACAATAAGTGAATTGGAAGGAGCGTGGTTACAGTTTGCCAATTTTAAGCAAAGATCATAAATGCATATGGTAGGGGATCATTTAGAAAAATACCTTTAGGTTACTTTTTCCAACTGAAGAAATGTTTTTCTATAAACGTTGTTTAATAATCATATTGTATAAGCATTATTTTTACTAGGGGAGAATAGGGATAGTTGTGACTTTTTGCTATTTTACAATAATAGTTTTACTTATCTTTTATACACTTGTTCAATTAAAATGCTCAAATATTAAAAAATAAATAAAATTTGGGGAGGGATTTATGGTGTAATTTTTTGACTCGTTTATGAGAGTATCACAAGTGTGGAGCCAGCGCTCTGACGTAGAACGTCCATCTCTATTAGTTTATCATCTGTTTAGTTACTGTCAAATCCTTCAGACATATTTACAAAGGCTTGCGTCTTCTTCCGTTTGTAAACAAGGCATTTTCGGATTTATTGCACACAAAAAGTATCCTCGTACAGTCAAACCAAAATGTATTCAGACTAGTGGTGTCAATCGATTAAAAAAATTGACTAATTAATCACACATTTTTCCTGAAATTAATCGTGATTAATCCTACCTGACATTAAAGTTTTTAAATACACTTTTATATCGCAATAATTTCACATTCATGATTCAAATTAATGTAGATACAACATAAAGAACGTATATAGTTATAATATTTGTTTAATGCCTTCTTTTTTTAATGACTGAGGGCAAGAATCACTGATTCCAAGTGATGTCTCTATTTTCCCCCTTATATTTAACCATTGAATATAACCATTCAACATTACAGTATAATTGAGAGCTATCACTTCAACATTTATTAGACTTAAAAAAACTGTTCAAGTGAACTTGAAACAATCTCTTACATAATCCCATAAAAATGATAAATGTCATATAGGCACTACCTGTGCCCTTCAACAAGAAAATATAGCCTAAAGTTATCAAACACTAAATTATATAAAATTTTAAATGATAAAGATGAAGCTTAAAACTACAGAAGTTAATTTTCTCTTTTTAATTTTATTGTTTGATTAACAGACATCACAGCAGTTGGCTATTGGGATATTTTACTGCTGTTACTTTAAAAGCTGCCGCTGCTAAAACTGCTTTAAATGTGACCAATAAATAATAAATACTTACATGCACAGTTTTAAGCCAGCTTTAATCGCCTTTTTGTAACTTCATGTCTTAACAGACGACACAACATAACTACGACATTGCATACTCGCAGTTTCATTTGGGTTTGAATATGATAAAGCACTTTAATATAGGTGCGCCGGCACATTTGTGCTTGTGCTTGAAGAGCATGCGCTACGATCACAGTATAACGGCTGACAGGTCAGGTAAATTCGTTTTTACAGACATATGGCCTGACAACATCTCATCTGACCACAGTTCACTGATGTTCTACTGAAGCTCCTCGTCACCAGTACGTTTACACGCTCGTTTGAAGTGAAGTTGGAGCATGTGTCTGAAAAGTCTCCCGTTTGATGTGCTGGTAAAGACGTTTTGCGCATCTAAATAACGCAATTCTTTAGAAGTTGTGAGTGCCCAGCCCTGCCCATGCGTTAATTGCATTAAATATTTTTAACGCGTTAAAATGAACAAATTAATCACCTGCGTTAACGTGCTCATTTTGACACCACTAATTCAGACACCTTCAACATTTCTTACATTATCAGAGTTTATTCCCTATAGTTTAGAAAATGGTAATAAAATATGACAAGAACTCAGAGTTAAACTGTGCCAGAATAAATTTATGTTGATAATCACAAATGAATTACAGTCAAACCAAAATTTTTTCAGACACTTTCAAAATTTCTCACATTATCACAGTTTATTCGCAATAGTTTAGAAAATGGTAATAAAATATAACAAGAACTGAACTTAAACTGTGGTAAACTGTGTCAGAACAAATTCATCTTGATAATGTCAGATGATAGAAATGTATGTAACATAAAAATGATCAGTTCAAAGTGTCAAATAAAATTTTTGGTCTCTAATTTTTTATCAGTTTTACTGGTAGTCCCCTGTATAAAGAATTTTTGGGTATAATGTGTCACAGTTTATTTTGCTTTCCTCACTTACATAAATGAACTATAGTGTCCTGCACCCACTTGTAAAAAAAATATTGAAAATGATATCTGGTGTCACTGTAGCTTCATAAAATTATGGTTGAATCACTGATGTCACATGGACTATTTTAACGAAGTCCTTACTACCTTTCTGGGCCTTTAATGTGTCAGTTGCATGTTGTCTATGGGGGGTCAGAAATCTCTCAGATTTCTTCAAAAATATCTTAATTTGTGCTCTGTAGATGAAAGTTCTTACAGGTTTGGAACAACATGAGGGTGAGTAATTAATGACAACTAAATTTGCAGCACATACATGTGTGAAAATGATGTCAAACTTTGCGACAAATAACGTATAGAAAAAACCCCTGAGTCACACACATTAGGTAAGTGTTACATCCCATGTTCTCCATTGCTACTGCTGTTATTATTTTAAACTGCACGCTTCTCAAAAGAGCAAGAAAGCATTTGTAAGATGCCTCAGAAGCACTATTGGGTATCAGGCCTTTTTCAAAAGGCGCTCTAATCAATCAGACTGGGTTTGCCCTTCTGAAGAGACAAGCCCAGTTTCCCTGCACTCATCCGTCACAGACAGCCTCTGCTTGTCTTCTTGGCTCTTTTCACACCATTCCTCTTACTCCTCCGCTACATGATGACTTATTATGTTTTCCACCGGCTCGATTTCCCCCTTCTCGTTGTTTTCACTTTCCCTCTTCTTGATGGAGAGTAACGATAGCCTTCTCTCTGATTTTTCCATCTCAATAGCTGAGGAACCAGCTCCAAATGCCTGGCATAGACTCAACCGGCAGAGAAACCTCGAGAGCTCGGCACACAGAGGGCGTTTAATCCTAATTTCTCCCTCCAACAGGCCTCTTCCGTAATATTCATCCTGACAGAAAAAACATCTGCCCCATCAAAACACCTCTAGAGATGGAGGAATCAGTTACATTCGAGGGTGTTTTTGTTGAAGCTAACAGTGGGTGAGGAGAGGCGCTTCTCAGCGGTTTCACACACAATTATCCATCCAAAAACTGTGAGGCACGCTTGAGCAAAGACAACGACTGCCGCCTAAGATGTGCAAGAGGAACAGAGGTAATATTACAACGACAGTGTGAAGACTCCTTACTACTGAGAGCTGAAGAGCATAACAAGACTTTTTTTAAAAAGCAAACATTTGAAACCACAGAGTTCGTGCCGTTTCCATGGAGAATCAGATTTCCAGTTTGTACCGCCTGATTGATGTATATGACGCAAATTAATCTTATTTTGACGTGGACTGAGATATGTGGAGATACAGGAGTTCATATCAAACTGGGCTTCAGTCATTTCTCTGAACAATATGCGTGGGAACAAAGGAATAAACAGTGATGAGAAGGGGCTAGTGAAAAACTAGTGAGTCATGTGTTAACAAAAAGTTATCTTATACTTAACAGGTCAGAGGTCAAGCTCTGATCTGGATGAACCTGGACGGTGAACAGCCTGCTGTGACAAAAACTGAAAAAAAGGTGGGAGGTTCACAGACTATGTCAGCTTGGCACTGCTCAATGTTGTTCCTAGAGATTTTCTGTTTTGTACAGTTTCGATCCCACCCTGATCAAACATTTATTCATTAAAACAAAATTATAGGCAGGCATGTTAGTGCAGGCTGCGGGAAGGTAGATCTCTAGAGGCTTTGTGCACCAGTTGTAAGTTACTTAGCCTAGTTATAATATACACTACTACATATTTGAGTGTTGCACCATTAAACTTATCTGAAACTTAACCCGTATACAGTCAATATGTAAATGAGGATAGCAAAATAAAGTAAACTATGACATATTATATCTAAAAATACTTCATACAGTGGATTACCAGTAAAATTGCTAAACATTTGGGACCAAAAATTTGATTTGACACTTTGACCTCACCATGATTTGTTACATACTTTTTTTCATCAAAGTTATCTGATATTTTTAAGATGAATTTGTTCTGATACAGTTTAACACTTGAGTTCTTGGCTTTTTTTTTTTTTGCTATTTTCTAAACTATAGCAAATAAACTGTGATGATGCTAAAAATGTTGAAGGTGTCTGAATACATTTTGGCTTGACTGTACAGGTCCTTCTCAAAAAATTAGCATATTGTGATAAAGTTCATTATTTTCTGTAATGTACTGATAAACATTAGACTTTCATATATTTTAGATTCATTACACACAACTCGAAGTAGTTCAAGCCTTTTATTGTTTTAATATTGATGATTTTGGCATACAGCTCATGAAAACCCAAAATTCCTATCTCAAAAAATTAGCATATCATGAAAAGGTTCTCTAAACGAGCTATTAACCTAATCATCTGAATCAACTAATTAACTCTAAACACCTGCAAAAGATTCCTGAGGCTTTTAAAAACTCCCAGCCTGGTTCATTACTCAAAACCGCAATCATGGGTAAGACTGCCGACCTGACTGCTGTCCAGAAGGCCATCATTGACACCCTCAAGCAAGAGGTCTGTGGGAAGGAAAAAGTGTGGCAGAAAACGCTGCACAACGAGAAGAGGTGACCGGACCCTGAGGAAGATTGTGGAGAAGGACCGATTCCAGACCTTGGGGGACCTGCGGAAGCAGTGGACTGAGTCTGGAGTAGAAACATCCAGAGCCGCCGTGTACAGGCGTGTGCAGGAAATGGGCTACAGGTGCCGCATTCCCCAGGTCAAGCCACTTTTGAACCAGAAACAGCGGCAGAAGCGCCTGACCTGGGCTACAGAGAAGCAGCACTGGACTGTTGCTCAGTGGTCCAAAGTACTTTTTTCGGATGAAAGCAAATTTTGCATGTCATTCGGAAATCAAGGTGCCAGAGTCTGGAGGAAGACTGGGGAGAGGGAAATGCCAAAATGCCTGAAGTCCAGTGTCAAGTACCCACAGTCAGTGATGGTGTGGGGTGCCATGTCAGCTGCTGGTGTTGGTCCACTGTGTTTTATCAAGGGCAGGGTCAATGCAGCTAGCTATCAGGAGATTTTGGAGCACTTCATGCTTCCATCTGCTGAAAAGCTTTATGGAGATGAAGATTTCATTTTTCAGCACGACCTGGCACCTGCTCACAGTGCCAAAACCACTGGTAAATGGTTTACTGACCATGGTATTACTGTGCTCAATTGGCCTGCCAACTCTCCTGACCTGAACCCCATAGAGAATCTGTGGGATATTGTGAAGGAAAGTTGAGAGACGCAAGACCCAACACTCTGGATGAGCTTAAGGCCGCTATCGAAGCATCCTGGGCCTCCATAACACCTCAGCAGTGCCACAGGCTGATTGCCTCCATGCCACGCCGCATTGAAACAGTCATTTCTGCAAAAGGATTCCCGACCAAGTATTGAGTGCATAACTGAACATAATTATTTGAAGGTTGACTTTTTTTGTATTAAAAACACTTTTCTTTTATTGGTCAGATGAAATATGCTAATTTTTTGAGATAGGAATTTTGGGTTTTCATGAGCTGTATGCCAAAATCATCAATATTAAAACAATAAAAGGCTTGAACTACTTCGAGTTGTGTGTAACGAATCTAAAATATATGAAAGTCTAATGTTTATCAGTACATTACAGAAAATAATGAACTTTATCAGAATATGCTAATTTTTTGAGAAGGACCTGTACATTAAATATGTTAAGTATTTTATTTCATGATTACATACACTACTGTTCAAAAAGTTTAAAATTCTTATTTTTTTTATTTTAAACTTGCACAATATTTTATTAATCAGAGATGCATTAAATTTATAAAAAGTGACAATAACAAAAATTAGATCACAAAAACAAATCTATTTTACATAGATGCTGTTCTTCTGAACTTTTTGGATATTCATCCAAAAATCTACAAAAATATTAAGCAGCTCAACTATTTTCAACACTGATAAAAAAAAAGTTTCTTAAATCTACACACTGAAGACTTTAAATTACATTCTAGGGGCAGCCGTGGCCTAATGGTTGGGGAGTCGGACTTGTAATCAAAAGGTTGCAGGTTCGAGTCCCAGGTCCGGCAGGGATTGTCGGTGGGGGGAGTGAATAATCAGCGCTCTCTCTACCCTCAATACCACGACTGAGGTGAGACCCTTGAGCAAGGCACCGAACCCCCAAACTGCTCCCCGGGCGCCGCAGCAATGCAATGGCTGCCCACGGGTGTATGTTCACGGTGTGTGTGTGCGTGCGTGCGTGCGTGCGTGCGTGCGTGCGTGCGTGCGTGCGTGCGTGCGTGCGTGCGTGCGTGCGTGCGTGCGTGCGTGCGTGCGTGTGTGTGTGTGCACTTGGATGGGTTAAATGCAGAGCACAAATTCCTAGCATGGGTCACCATACTTGGCCTCACGTCTCGTCACTTTCTTTCACTTTTTTTAAAAATATATTTAAATGTAATGTTTATGGTGTTAATAAGTTTACTTAAAAATAATTTAAATACATTTTCCATGTTTTCTGTATTATTATATACATTTCACAAACATGAGTACACCCCTCACATTTCTGCAGCCATTTTAGTATACAGTGGGGCAAATAAGTATTTGATACACAGCTGATTTTTAAAGTTTTCCCACTTACAAAGAATGGAGAGATCTGTAATTTTCATCGTAGGTACACCGCAACTGTGAGAGACAGAATCTAAAAAAAAAAACACATCACATTGTATGATTTTTAAATAATTAATTTTCATTTTATTGCATGAAATAAGCATTTGATCACCTACCATCCAGTAAGAATTCTGGCTCTCACAGACCTGTTATTTTGTCTTTAAGAAGCCCTCCTATCCTCCACTCATTACCTGTATTAATTACACCTGTTTGAAGTCGTTTCCTGTATAAAAAGACACCTGTCCACACACTCAATCAATCAGTCTCCAACCTCTCCCGTATGGGCAAGACCAAAGAGCTGTCTAGGACACTAGGGACAAAACGTCTTGGTTACGTATGGTAACCCTCGTTCCCTGATGGAGGGAACGGAGACGTTGTGTCGAAGTGACGACTAGGGGTCGCTCTTGAGAGCCCGAATACCTCTGACAGCTTTGAGAAAAGGCCAATGAGAATTGGTATGCAGTATTTGCATAGCCCGCTCCGCCCCGGAGATCCGGGCATAAGAGGGGGGGGCTAGGCAACACTCATTGTTCTGATCTGAGGAGCCGAAGCACCCGGCTACACTCAGAGGCGGTCCGAGGTTGTGGCAAGGGGGACACAACGTCTCCGTTCCCTCCATCAGGGAACGAGGGTTACCATACGTAACCAAGACGTTCCCCGTCTGTCGTTCACGTTCGACGTTGTGTCGAAGTGACGACTAGGGGTCCCAGTTGAAAACGCCACAACCAGCGGACCGCGTCACGAGTGCATGGAGTGCAAATATTAACAGGTCTTGCGTGTTAGATAAATGTCACTCACCTCTACGTGACCTTCCAATGCCCAAGAGCTTCAGCCAGCCTTTCCTCACCTTTGGTTGAACATCTTGGAGAACATTGGGCCAGTGTCCGTCCTCCCCGGGGGGGGATGGGCACTACGGAGACCACACCCTGCCCGGAGGGAGGTATTTGTGTGGAGAATACACTTGAGGGCTCGCACTAGGGGAGCACAACAAGGGGACGATCCTGAGGCAGGCTCCGCATGAGGAGAGACTGCTGAGCTCAGGGTCGGAGACAAGTTTTGTCTTAAGGGAAACACCGCATCTCTGGGAGTATAGGTGGAGATACACACATGGGGCCGCATTAGGAGCCACTACATGTGGGGCACCAACCTAATATGAGAGTTCACAAGAGGCAACCTAACCTCATATTAGATTCTGATAGCTAGTTCCTCCGCTGAACATAGCTACGTTGCGGGTGCAGCATGATGGAAATTGTCGTTCAGGGTTCACGCCAGGAAACTTACTGAACTGGGGAAGCGTCATCACCCGTGGGGAACGACGCTTCAGCAAGCTTCTACACCGTGTCAGCTTCAGGAGTTACTGGGCTTGCGTTCAGGACTCCCGAAGAGACTGGTTCTACACGCAGATTGTAGAACCTGGCAAACGTGTTAGGTGTAGCCCAACCTGCAGCTCTGCAAATGTCTGTTAAAGAGATCCCGTTCGCCAGCGCAACCGACGCTGCGACGCCCCTGGTGGAGTGGGCGTGCACCCCCAGCGGGCAGGGCACCCCTGTGGCCTGGTAGGCCAAACGAATCGCATCCACAATCCAGTGGGAAATTCTTTGTTTGGAGACAGCTTTCCCCTTCTGCTGTCCTCCAAAACAGACAAAGAGCTGACTCGACCGTCTGAAGCTTTCAGTACGTTCCAAGTAAATGCTCAGGGCACGGACTGGGCATAACAAGGAGAGGTTGGGGTCGCCTTCCTGAGAAGGGATAGCTTGCAGAGTGACCACCTGGTCCCTGAAGGGAGTGGTGGGCACTTTGGGCACATAACCGGGCCGGGGTCTCAGGATAACGTGAGAGTTAGCCGGCCCGAATTCGAGGCACGAGTCACTGACGGAGAGGGCTTGGAGGTCTCCCACTCTTTTGATCGATGTGAGCGCAGTCAGGAGAGCCGTCTTTTGGGAGAGAGCACTGAGTTCGACTGACTGGAGCGGCTCAAAGGGATCTGACTGTAGGCCCCGGAGGACCACAGACAGATCCCAAGAGGGGACAAGGCGCGGTCTGACGGGGTTCAGCCTGCGTGCACCTTTAAGGAATCGTATAACCAAATTGTGCTTCCCAACCGATCTACCTTCCACCAGGTCGTGGTTAGCGGCAATAGCGGCTACCTGGACCTTAAGTGTTGAAGCAGAAAGGTGTCTATCCAGTCCTCCTTGGAGGAAGGAAAGCACCGTTCGGATGCCACATCTCCGTGGGTTCTCCCCCCGGGAGGAACACCAGTTTGTGAATTTGCGCCATCTGAGGTCGTACAGCCGCCTCGTGGAAGGAGCTCTCGACTGCAACAGAGTGTTTACCACTGCCAGTGGGAGATCTCTGAAATCCTCCTGGTCGCGTCCAGGGACCATACGTGGAGGTTCCAGAGATCTGGGCGCGGGTGCCATATCGTGCCCTTCCCCTGTGAAAGGAGGTCCTTCCTCAGGGGAATGCGCCAGGGAGGAACGGGGGAGAGGAGCACCAGCTCTGAGAACCAAACCCTGTTGGGCCAGTAGGGGGCCACCAGCAGGATCTGTTCTCTGTCCTCCCTGACTTTGCACAGGGTCTGTGCAATTAGGCTCACTGGTGGAAACGCATACTTGAGGAGGCCCTGAGGCCAGCTGTGTGCCAGTGCATCTGTGCCGAGGGGCGCCTCGGACAGACCGTACCACAACTGGCAGTGAGTGTTCTCTATCGAGGCAAACAGGTCGACCTGGGCCTGACCGAAAAGACTCCAGATCAGCTGAACCGTCTGAGGGTGAAGTCTCCACTCGCCCCGAAGCGAAGTCTGTCGGGAGAGCGCGTCCGCTACCCAATTGAGTTCGCCCGGTATGTGGGTGGCTCGTAGAGACTTGACATTGTTTCGACACCAAAGGAGGAGATGGCGGGCTAGCTGTGACATGCGAAAGGAGCGTACACCGCCCTGGTGATTGATGTAGGCTACAGTCGCAGTGCTGTCTGTGCGGACCAGCACGTGTTTGCCCTGAACCAAAGGTCGGAACCTCTTCAGGGCCAAAAACACTGTCAGCAGCTCGAGGCAATTGATATGCCAATGCAGCCGAGGGCCCGACCAGAGCCCTGCAGCTGCTTGCCCATTGCATACGGCGCCCCAGCCTGTGTTGGATGCATCTGTCGTAACCAAAATGCGCCTGGACACTTGTCCTAAGGGCACCCCGGCCCGTAGGAACGAAATGTCTTTCCAAGGACCGAGGGTTTTTAGACATACGGGTGTGACGTGCACCCGGTATGAACCCTGGCGCCATGGCCATCTCGGGACTCGGGAACGCAGCCAGTGTTGTAACGGTCTCATGTGCATCAGGCCCAGCGGCGTGACGGCGGCTGCGGATGCCATGTGACCCAGGAGCCTCTGAAATTGTTTGAGGGGGACCGTCGGGCTGCGTGAGAGCTTCTGGACGCAGCTCAGCACTGACTGTGCACGCTCCGGGGAGAGCCGTGCACTCATGGCAACCGAGTCTAGTTGTATACCGAGAAAAGAGATGCTCCGTACCGGGGCGAGCTTGCTCTTTTCCCAGTTGACCCGAAACCCCAGATGGGCCAGATGGTTGAGAACCACATCCCTGTGTTTGCATACCAACTCCTGAGAGTGTGCTATGACCAGCCAGTCGTCGAGGTAATTGAGAATGCGGATGCCCCTCTCCCGGAGAGGGGCAAGGGCTGCCTCTGCGACTTTCGTAAAGACGCGGGGAGACAGGGAGAGCCCAAATGGAAGGACTTTGTACTGAAATGCTCGACCTTCGAAGGCAAACCGCAGGAAGGGCCTGTGTCTTGGAAGAATCGAGACATGAAAGTACGCGTCTTTCAGGTCTATCGCCACAAACCAATCCTGGAATCTGATGCACGTGAGAATGCGTTTGAGCGTTAGCATTCTGAAGGGGAGCTTGTGAAGGGCCCGATTCAGAATCCTCAGATCCAGGATTGGTCTTAAACCGCCACCTTTCTTGGGTACAATGAAGTAGGGGCTGTAGAACCCTTTCTTCATGTCGGCCGAGGGGACCGGCTCTATCGCGTCCTTCACCAGAAGGGTCGCGATCTCCGCCCGAAGAACCGCAGCATTCTCGTCCCGAACCGCGGTAGAGAAGATGCCGCTGAACTTGGGCGGGTTGCGTGCGAATTGGATAGCATAGCCGAGTCGGATGGTTCTGAGAAGCCAGCGAGAGAGGTTGGGTATCTCGAGCCAAGCTGTAAAACTCTCTGCCAACGGTCTCAGGGGGACCACCGACGTACCTCGGGTGGGTACGGTGTGACTGAGTTGTGGTGAAAGCCCTTTGTTCGGGGGCGTGCTGTCCCGGAGGACACAAGGTGCTTTGATCGCCATAACCGACATACAAGGATCCGTGAGAAGATCGCCTGAGCTCAGGGGATCGACTGACGGATGCGCTTGTTTCTCTGTCAAAGTATGCAGAAGCGCAAGTTTTGCGGTTGAGCATGCTTTGATGTGTTTTGGTGGCTGGGTACCCCGGAGGGACCCAGCCATGGGAGGATCGACCATCGGAACCGACAGACAAGGATCCATCAGAAGATCGCCTGAGCTCAGGGGATCGACTGATGGATGCACTTGATTCGTCAAAGCATGCCGAAGCGCAGGCCCTGCGGTTGAGCATGCTTTGACATGTTTTAGTGGCTGGGTACCCCGGAGGGACGCAGTCACATAGATTTTTTCGCCCAGAGAAGAAAATTGCTCTTTTATTGACCATGTGGTGGCCGTCTGCCGAGAGGCAGACAGCCGGGGTGGAGCCGAAACCCACACTCGTCCCCTCGCCGAGTGTGGATCCAGACAGGTCAGCAGATCTCTCTCCTCCGGGCTGCTCGTTTCAGGAACGCTTCGAAGCCTGACGAGGGTTCTTAGCGGCCTGAGACTGAGCTAACGGCGCCACCTTCTTGCGAGAGCTCGACCGCAAGGCTGGTTTAGGTGCAGGACCAGCCTGTGGCGGGCCCTGAGCCGGTCTGGAAGGCGGTCGTCCTCGGCGTGAAACAGGCGGAGGCTGCTGCCTCGGGGGTGCGGGCCCGGGGGGCGGCGCCCGACGAGGCAAGATGTGTTTGATAGCCTCCGTCTGTTTCTTCACTGCGGAGAACTGCTGTGCAAATTCCTCGACAGTGTCGCCAAAGAGACCAGCCTGAGAAATGGGGGCGTCAAGAAAGCGAACCTTCTCAGCGTCCTTCATTTCCGCCAGATTCAGCCAAAGGTGGCGCTCCTGGACCACCATAGTGGACATCGCCCTCCCCAGAGCCTGCGCCGTGACCTTCGTAGCTCGTAGAGCATAGTCAGTCGCCGAGCGCAGATCCTGCAAAAGCTCTGGTTTGGGAACACCCTCGTGCAACTCGCTAAGAACCTTGGCCTGATAGACCTGCAGGACGGCCATAGCGTGAAGGGCGGACGCAGCTTGTCCAGAAGCAGCATAAGCCTTCCCCACGAGAGCGGAAGAAGCCTTACATGCCCTGGACGGGAGTTTTGGGCGGTCCCGCCAGGTGGCGGCGGTCTGCGGGCAAAGATGCACCGCGATCGCACGCTCCACGGCGGGAACCTCCGTATACCCCTTCGCTGGACCTCCATCGAGGGTGGTGAGAGAGGAAGAACCGCTAAGACGCGTTCTGGCTGAAAAAGGAGCCTTCCACGACTTAGTCAGTTCCTCATGCACTTCCGGGAAGAAAGGAACTGGGGTAGAACGTGGCCGAGAACCACGGTCGTTACCCAGATACCAATCATCCAGCCGTGAGCGCTCAGGATGGGGCGGAGACTTCCACTCAATCCCGATTGCTTTGGCCGCCCGTTCGAGCATGGCCGCCATTTCCGCGTCTGCTACTGACTGAGAACCCGCCCCCGCAGCGGGTGCCTCAGATAGCGCGTCTGCTTCAGATGGCTGCCCACTCTCCGATGCTGCAGACACTTCTTCCTCCCCCGCAGGAGCCCCGAATAACCAATCCAACCCGTACTGAGACGAGTTTTCAAAGTCATCCGAAAGCTCGACCGGCAGACACACAGAGCGCGAGGGACGCGGGGAATTACCCGGCGAAACGCTCGCGCTCTCTCGCTCTTCATCAACACGCGCCGCGGCAGCCTCGTACCCGGAAGTAGAAGGACGAGCCGCGGTAGCGGTTGATGCGAGCCGCGGTCTTTTAGTAAAGAACGCGACTCGCGAACGAAGTGTGCTGAGGGGCATGTCCTCGCAAGCAGGACATCCGCCCTCGCCGAACGCTGCTTCAGCATGGTCACGACCCAAACATTGAAGACAGAGCTCGTGCCGATCGTTTTGGGAGAGAAAGAAGCCGCAACCAGAAGGACACGGAAGGAAAGGCATAGTAAACACACAAACCCACCGTGTCTGCACTCTTTTAGAGAAATTTGCTCTTTAGATTTTATTAAGAGGAAATCTGCTCTTCAAGATTCGCCGTCGAAGCACCCAGGGGACTCTCACTGCTACTGCGTTCGAGAAGGAAGAGACCGCTGCCCGTGCCGTAGATCCAACGACGAGAGAGGTGAGTAACGCTGCTTCTCAATGAAGAGACGCTGCATTCGGCTCCGAAGAAACAGAACAATGAGTGTTGCCTAGCCCCCCCCTCTTATGCCCGGATCTCCGGGGCGGAGCAGGCTATGCAAATACTGCATACCAATTCTCATTGGCCTTTTCTCAAAGCTGTCAGAGGTATTCGGGCTCTCAAGAGCGACCCCTAGTCGTCACTTCGACACAACGTCGAACGTGAACGACAGACGGGGAACTGTAGACCTGCACCAGGCTGGGATGGGCTACAGGAAAATAGCAAACAGCTTGGTGAGAAGGCAACAACTGTTGGCACAATTATTAGAAAATGAAAGAAATTCAAGATGACTGTCATTCTCCCTCGGACTGGGGCTCCATGAAAGATCTCGCCTCCTGGAGTATCAATGATTCTGAGAAAGGTGAGGGATCATTTATACCTGAAGAGAGCTGGGACCACAGTCTCAATGGTTACCATTAGTAACACACTACACTGTCATGGATTAAAATCCTGCAAAGGGGACAGGACGATTGCACCGTATTAAGGGGAGGATGGATGGATGGATGGATCAGTATGTTGTTTAACCATGCAAAGCCACATGTCCTATTCATCATGTTTATGTTTTTTTTTTCTGCTTGACAGGACAATACAAAGTTGTGTATCTTGTATTAGAGAAGATGAAATTTGGTGCTTTAAGAACAATTCTCTCATACTGACCACTGTATGTTCAACATGGCACCTGATGGCAAAGAACTCTCTGAGGATTTGAGAATTAGAATTGTTGCTCTCCACAAAGATAGCCAAGGCTAAAAATTACAGTTACACTACAGTGGTCAGGGTCATACAGAGGTTTTCCAAGATGGGTTCCAAGACCTTATGAACAGCTGGTGCAACCCTTCCCAGGAGAAAGACTGAGCCTCCTGGACTAGCCTGTATATACGTTTGTCTTAAATGTAGACTATAATGTTACATCGCCTTAGGATCTTTAGATGTTACCTCACTTACACAGAGCGATAAAATCATACCAGATACAAACACCAAGAAGACTTCATGAAAGTTTCTAGGTTGCTGCAGGCTGACCCCCAGTCAGTCCTGTATCACACAATCAGATGGTTAACAAAGCCCACAACAGACAAATGTAGATGAGAAACAGCACAGATGAGAAAAAGCAGCACAAAGAAACCAACCAAAAGAAGGACCAACAAGCGTCTCTCTAGGAAGGCCCTGCAGGTTTGTCAGGCCCAGGAAAACAAGGGTAACGTGAAGGTCGTTTAAAGAGCGCCAGGCTGTGTGGTGCTGGAGGGGAGCTGGGGGAGAGCGTGCGGGGAGCCTGGCTGTGAATGTGTGACGCTGGGGCTGGCGCTCGGGCGCTCTCCCTGGTGCTCCTCATCAATCTCCCCCCGTCCGCAGAGAGCCTCTCCTGACCCACATAGCAGCCCTACAGCAGGGAGGCCCCTTTTTTCTATTATTGATACCTCTGCATCACACAACTCCAGCGTACCTTCAGCGCCACAGCAGAGGAGCCTCAAAGGTCAGAGAACCCCATGCAGACTTTTAGCCTGGAAGTCTCGCCCATTGGCCACATGACCTACGAGAATCAGATGGAAACATCATAATGCAGCTTGAGTGTTTAAATTTTAGATCGTTTAGGTCAATTATATGACACAGTCATTTATTTTTAATCCAAAACCGTAAGGGTGATGCAACACTAACAGTCAAGTTTTAAGATCTTTGATATTTTTTAAAGAAGTCTCTTCTGCTGAACAAGCCTGCATTTATTTGATAAAGTACAGCAAAAACAGTAAAATTTTGACTGTTTTCTGTTTGCATATATTTTAAAATATTATTTATTCCTGTGATTTAGAAACTGAATTTTTAGCATCATTATTCCAGTCACATGATCCTTCAGAATCATTCTAATATTCTGATTTGCTGCTCAAAAAAAAAAAAAAAATAATAATAATAATCATCATCATCATCATCATCATTATTATTATTGTTGTTGTTGCTGTTATTATGTTGAAAACAGCTGAATAGAAATTTTTCAGGTTTCTTTGATGGACAGAAAGTTTAGAAGAGCAGCACTTATCTGAAATAGAAACCTTTTTAACATTCTGAATGTATTTATTATCACTTTTGATCAATTTAAAATAAATTGCTAAATAAAAGTATTGATTTTTATAATTTCTTTCAAAAAATAAAATAAATAAATAAATAAATAAATAAATAAAGACTCCAAGCGTTTGAATTGTATAGTGTATAATGTCACAAAAGTGTTTTATTTCAGATAAATGCTGATCTTTGGATCTTTCTATTCATCAAATAACCTTGAAAATAATACTCAACTGTTTAAGTATTGATAATAATAATAATAAATGTTTCTTAAACAGCAAATCAGCATATTAGAATGATTTCAGGAATATATTTCATTTTAAAATATTTTATGTATTTTAAATAGTAATATTTCAAATATTTACTGTTTTTGCTGTACTTTGGATTAATAAATGCAGGCTTGGTGAACAGAAGAGACTTCTTTGTAAAACATTAAAAATCTTACTGTTCAAAAACTTTTGACTGGTAGTGTATATATAATATACAAAATGTTTTTTTTTCTATACATGTCCCTATAAAGGGGGCACTTTTTTCTTGTTTTCTGTATCAAATCTATTTATAATTTGAAGAAGAGTTTTATTTGTCATGCAGAGGACCCACGTCATAAACTGCCAAGTTTCACGAGTGACAGGTGCATTTATTTACGCTAAATCCTTCCATGAGTCACTCATGAAATTGCTATGATTGACAGTCATAACCATAACAACAAACTGGACAAAATACCTGACTGACAAGCCCATGTCAAAATAAACTTGTGCATTAAGTGTTGATGTGTAAATGCAGTCTAAACTTGCAACGTTAACAAGAGTCTGTCTGTGTTGGCTGAACACTTTTAACAGCTACTACAGTTAAATATAATTAGCATTATTGGCAGTTAAACATTATTAGCCTTAATAATTAACATTTGTGTTTTCAAGTTTTTAGTCCTACAGTTACAGAATTAAATACTATTTAAACCTATAACATTTTACATAACATTTACCTACCTTTAAGTCTCCTAGTTCTGACTTTATACTGTAGCCTCGATTTCACTTAACAATAGTGAGTTTGTCAATTCTAAGGGGAAAAAAAGCCAGAAGTGTGGGATATAAACTGATTCTATACTGAGGGGAAAAGAGAGAATGAATTCTTATACGAACTGGATAACTCAAACTCAAATTTATTGTTTTATTCTATGGCTTCCATAAATTGCTACTTGGAAACTGTCATTTTTTGCCCCCAGATAGGCTCCGCCCATAAAAAACATCATCACTGTTTGTAAACTAACCATTTGTGTGTTCCAATGTGATTATGTAATGCGTGATGTCAGAGAGCTAGTGCAAGACAAGCATTTGTGGTTAAAAAGTATATAAATTTGTATTTTTTTTTAGAAAATGACCAACCATTTTGCTAGATAAGACCCTCATTCCTCAGCTGAGATGGTGTAGAGCCCTTTGAAGCGGTACTGAAACTGCAATTTAGACTTTCAACCTGCTGATCTCCATTGAAATCCACTATATGGAGAAAAATCCTAAAATGTTTTCCTCAAAAACCTAAATTTCTTTTCGACTGAAGAAAGAAAGACATAAACATCTTGGATAATGTGTGAGTGAGTAAACTGTCAGGAAATTTTAATTTAGGAGTGAACTAATCATTATAATCTTACCTACAAATTTTTTTTTTTGCTTCTCGTTTGTGACTTTTAATTTGTTACCGGTGTTTAGTATTACTCTATCCTCATTTGTTTCGTATCAGAAGCCAGAACTCGACTCTCGCGAATGTGCGTATGCCATTGCTGGAAGTCAGTGATTTGAGCTTGTAATTTTAAAAATAGAAATATTTTTGTTACAAAAACCCATGGATCCGTTTAAAAGACATGTGTTAACCCTTGGAGGCATATGAGTTTACGACGGATATATGTGCTATTTGAAGCTTCAAAATAATAGCCACTATCACTACCATTATAAAGCTTGGAAGAGCCAGGATAAATTTTAAAACAACTCCGACTGTGTTGGTCTGGAAGAAGAGAGTCATATTCACCTAGGATGGCTTGAGGGTGAGTAAATCATGGGGTCGTTTTCATTTTTTGGGTGAACTATTCCTTTAAAGCATTATAAATTCAACTATTATTTTCTCTTGTGGACTATATGTAAACATCTTTTATGTGAAATATCTAATCCAGGTCAGTACTAAATAATAAAAAAAAAAAAGTATGAAAAAAAACTGTAAGCGTTCGCTTTATCAGGGACACTCCAATTTGTGTTCGACTCTAAACCCAAAAGCTGTGCTCCACAACTGATGCTACATCAGAAAAAGACTTCCTGCAATGCTCAGAACAGCTTATTTTTGTTTTTTAATATAGTTCTAGAAATTTTTTCTCACCAGCTCTCTAGCCATATTAACTGAAAAAAGCATGCCATTTTCACCAAGGTAACAAATTAACCCAGCCTCTTGAGAATGCTTGATTTCCTTGGTAACACCATGCAGTTGTGAGTCTGCTCTGTTGCCACGCATAGGAGGTCCTAATCTCACCTTTCCCTCAGATCTTGTTAAACAAACTGACTGTAAAACTAGACCGGTTGCAGGACATTTTCCAAAGAGAAATGAGGGGAGAAGAAAAAAGAGAATTCCAGCACATTTCCACAGCCCAGGCAAAACAAACGAAGCTCTATGAGCCAGCCTGACAGTGTGGCACAAGTATAATAAACTGCAAATTCCTAGTTCCTTCAGCATCGCTCACATTTGTCTGTGGTTAACACCACAACGACACAAGGCCATGAAAGAAAGCCAGGGTGCACCAAGGAGGCAGAACTGACCTGCCTGTTCCTGGACGTCTGCCTCGACAGGGATTCAGACGAACAAACACTCAAAGAGGAAGAGCTTCTCTCTCTGCTGATGTTGCTGTTAGACATGCCTGAGGTGTAGAATCAGCTGGCTGGCTCGCTCAACAAAGCCCTGCTTCAGTAAACAAGCGTCTCCTTGCTGACAAGACGTTCACATGTGCACTCCTCCAAGCATGTTAAAAGTGTTTTTTACAAAAGCATCTACATACAGAGAGAAAACAAAACACAGCGGCTGGTTTATTGCGCCATTGTTGTCGTACAGAAAGACAATGGCACCTTGAAAGCTCGTGCTAATCTTCCATTCTGACACAAACCAAGAGATGGAGTTAGGAGCTTTGCTTCGGAAACAATCGGGTATTTGTTCTCCGCTTATGTTTCAAAATTTAGGATATGGTTTTAGTAGATAAACAGCACTCTAAGCAATCTAAGACTTGGGCGACGTGAAACACAAATGGTGTTTGAATGTCGAACTATTGCAAAGCTTTGAAGCTGGAATGGAATTCTGGCTTTGCGTGGAGAAAACGCAGCTTATCTCATTGTAGCTATCGCAGCCATTACTGCGAGCGGGCTGGCAGGGTTGGTGACAGCCCGTGGCTAAAGTGTTTGGCTGATTTTGTTCCTCTTAACTACCTCATCACTTGCACAAACACCTTGTTTAAAACATAGGGTAAAATGTTGCGCGCACGCTCTGTGAATAGCAGTCTTTATCAGAAGTGCAGCAGCTGTGAATGCATTAGCATACGTGCTGTGAGTCAGAATAAGCCACCTTTGTTGAAGTGTTAAACCACTTATGCAATTTTACAGCCAACTAACTGTGCTCTCGCTCCAAAATTTGGTTGCAGTTTATTATGAATAATCATAAGATTGAGATCGAGGGATCGGTGGAGTGATACGAGGTCAGTGTATTTCACAGAGATGGAGTTTCCTGCCCTCGCTTTTGTTTCGCTTTAGGCCAGAAGATATTTTTTGTAGTGCAGATGCGGATGGCTTTGCTTCTACTGAGATTGTAAATTCCATACATTCTGTAAAACTAATCAACCTCATGAGAGCTAAATAAAATAACATTTGTTAAATATTAATATCCTGAATTACAACACTATCTGATGTTTACTATATGAGTGGGTATACCAAAATCTAAGAAGCCTACAGGCAAAAAAAAAAAAAAGGTACATTTTTAATAAAAGATCTGAACATGTTTGACTCTTAAACACCAGAGATCTCACAATTAGGCTAATTCTTTGTTCTTTTAAAGATAATAATAATATAATAAAAAATAAACCAAATACAGTTTTGTTCAATAATAATAATAATAATAATAATAATAATAAATGAAATAAAATTCAGTTTAATGCAAACAAAAACAAAGCTTGAACATAAGCCTCTTTACACTTTTGTTGGACATAATAGTAATAATAATAATAATAATATAGAAAAACTAATTCCAGCAGAAATAAACCTTTAATATAATCATATTTACAGGCTATACATTAATAATGATTCTAATAACAATAATAATAATAATAATAATAACAACAAAAATAATAATAATGAAATACAATTATTTTCAATACCAACAGAAATAAATATTTAATATAAGCCTCTTTACAATCTTGCTTTACATTAATAATAATAATAATAAAAAAAAAAAAAAATAATAATAATAATAATAATAATAATAATTGTAATTAAATTCTGTACAATACAAACAGAAATAAAGCTTCAGTATAAGCCTCTTTACACTAGTATAATATTAATAATAATAATAATAATAATAATAACAGAAACAAATTCTGTTCAATACAAACAGAAATAAAGTTTTAATATAAAAAAGATTTGCTGGTTATTAATAAATAATAATAATAATAATAATAATAATAAGTCTTGCTGTTCTTACTCTATGTATATTATACTAGGTGGTATATTTCACATTTCAGTATCGCGTTTCTCATTATTTGTCTATTAAATGTTTGTAGCACTTTGAAAATTAGGAACAGATGTGTGATTACTATAGTTGAAAACCAAATAATCTTCAGCTATGTAATAATGGCCCAATTACTTAAGAACATAAATGTGGATCATTTACATGGAGTATTTGCATTTAAGCAAACTCTGGAACAGCCATCCACCATTATTCCTAGATTACGACTACATGCATCATTTTAAGCAGCATTTCATAGTCCAAGTCCAAGTTCAGGAGGGTTTAAATGCACCTCTAAATGCTCACTGAATGCTGAAGCATATAAAGAAAGAAATCAAACACAACTAAGAAGTTGATTACTACGGTAAATATCATCAAGAGAAACATCAAGAAAGAATCCACACAGCGAGAAAAAAAAAAAAAGACGAGTTAAAAGCACCAAACAATGTAGGGCAATTACATTCTTCATTAAGAAAGCAAATACTCCCTATTGTAAGGAAATTCATCATCTAAAGTGTCAGGCTGTATTCAGAGCCCTCTGGAACAGATGAGATGTTAATAGCTAAAGTAGATGAAGATCTGCTGAGTGTTCACAAGTTTCTACACCTACATATCAGAGCCTACCTGTGTATCATGCTGACATATAAGTAAGAATGCTTCAGTGAACTGATACTGTGGTTTATTAACACCATCTATTGTAGTATTTAACGTCATTGTTAAGTAGGTGAGTTAGCCTTTGTCATGTTTTTTTAGTAAGAAACAGCACTTTCACATGCATACTTCTGAGGCTATGACTACTATGTGGTATGTCAAACCACACGTTTATCACAATGTTGCTCAAAGGCAACATTTAAAGTCTGAGTTTCAATTTGAATAGATGTAGGCAAAAGTCTGTAACAGAGGCAGACAGGGTGCTTTAGTGACTTTGGAATTTGTAGAAATTTCCCCCCGATAAAGACGGTTCCGTTGTTATAGCTTTATTTCAGCCAAAGCCAGAAATGGTGCATTTCCACCAGCACCAGCAATTCAAAATGGCATTAAAAATTCTGTTGTCTGTTGTTATTCTGTTGTCATTTGATTTACTTTTATATATATAAAAAAATCAAATCTTCTTAAGACAAGCAATAGGTTTTTATAACAGACTGATAGCTAAGTCTCACAGAAAATTATGCCATGTGTCTTAGCTTGATGCATTCATGAGAGTTAATGTCCAGTTCTTGAACAAATCATTCGAGTTGGAAGTAGCCGATCCAGTTCATAAAACAAGTTCACATAAAACACAAAACAAATCATGTGATACTGGCTGTGTATTGACACAAATTTCACAATTTGACTTGATTTCTATTCACAAGCTTGCGATTCGATTCAGAGTCAGCTGGTACTATATATTGAAGATTAACCCTTTAACTGCCATTAACAGCCTTCTTGAATAGCTAATGGCAGTTAAAGGGTTAAAATAACTTCACACTTAAAACACACACTTAAATCACACTTTTAGCGTAAGGAGTTTATAAAGTTATCATTTTACAATTGCATAATATGTATTTTTTTTACTCCAGTTCGTTCTTTGAAATATAAGCATTTATGGTGGTATTAAAAACTGGACAAATTTATTCAAGCAATGAAACAATAAATGTAATATTGAAGAACAGTGAGAATTATAATGAATATGTTATATGGTGCATTTATTTAGCAAAAAGCTCCTCTCTAGGGTTAATTTTTCTAGCTAACAAATGAGTTTATGGTCAAAGAATGATTTTTTTCTGAGGTAAATGTGATGTTAAGTGACATATTGTTTACAAGCTGTTAAATAGACATCTTTCTGCGGTTGAAACACTGATCGAGCGATTACATGAGACAGGATACGGATTTAAATAAGTTGTACTCTTTCTTTTAACCTACCTTTCAGATGTTTATTCATGTTGATTGCGTGCTGAAACTGGTTTTAAAACAGAGATAATCAGTTTATGTGCAATGCGCGCTCCCACTTGTCTTGAACTGAGGTGCTACAGCGATCTGTCACTCCGCATTAAACAGCGCCAAAACGGCATTTACTATTTGAATATTGTAATAAAATGAACAGAAATCTGAGAAATGTAATAAATCACAAAGCTTACTGCCATTTATTGAATGGAAGGAGCACTAATGTTTACGTTTTGTAAAAATTAAATAAATTCGATAAATCAATATTTTATCAACTTTTATGGCGGTTTTGCATTCTTTTGGAGCTGTTAATACCCAGAGTGGCCAGGTTATTCTTAATAAATTCACCAGTCATACAGATTTGGAACAAAACAAGTATAATTCATCAGATCATAATCCCTGCCCGCCCGCGAAATACGAACAGTCTGACCTGCCCACAAACTGTTCCGCATCATGACGCAAGAAGAGCAAGTTTTGTTTTCATTGCAGAAAGATGATGATGTGAATAATCAGTGGTTAACATTCTTTTGTTCCAGCATACCACAGAAATACCATTCAAAACTTGCTCGTCATTTTACAGAGGACTGCTTCTCTAATCTTATACAAGCGTCTCCAAACCACATCCTGGTAAGTAGTTATGTATACATTTTCAGTTGAGTGCTCAAAATATTTTTTCGTTTTTTTGTGCTAATATTATGTGTTGTATACCTAGTGCAGCTTTAGGTTTCCAGGTAAACAACGCTATTACTGTCGATATTAACTAATTCGCTTTAAACCCACTATTTCCTAAGAATGTGTCAATTAATGTAGACTGTTATTGTTGTAATTACTTTGTTTAATAATAATCTGAACATATTTTGGTTTACAAACTGTATTATTTCATCAGTTAGTCATGTTAGAAGTCGGCTAACATGTCCACCTTTATTGTTTTGTAAAGTGTTTAACAGCTAAACTGTAGCTGTGGGAAGGGTTGCCAGGTTTTCACAACAAAACCCGCCCAATTGCTACACAAATCGAGTTTTCAAAAGTCGCACTCTGGGGGATAAAATACACGTTTTTTGTCGAGGTTCCCCTCGTAAATTCACATTTCAGGGGCTAAATATGACGTTATTGGGGTTGATTCAACTCGCGGAAACAGTGTTAAAGTAGCCCAATTCCTTTGGATTTGGCAACACTGCCTGTGGGCACAATATCCTTGCATTGTATACGGAAAGACCAATCACAACAGACTTGGTCAGCTGACCAATCAGAGCACAGTATGCTCATGAAAGGGAGGGGTTTACCAGCCTTAAGCTCAAAACTGCTTCGAACTAATTTTTCAAATTCATTGCAAAATGGTTCTAATATTAAAATTTATATTCTGACAAAAATTACAATGTTTTCTGACCTAAGGAAACTCCAACACAATATTAGGACACTTACCATATGACCTGCTCTTAAAGTCATTAATTTTGGGGTGAACTGTTTCTTTAAAGGATGAACATGACAGAAGGTCATTTAGTTCAGTGTGATTACATCATGATCACCCACTCTTGTAGATGACCTCACCCCACTCACACTAGCTGCCCAGGTCAATGAATCAATTACCATATATCAAGGCAACAACAAAAACTAATGAATTAATGAAAGCATCCTCTGATCTGAGAGAACATCCTCCACATCTGCACACAAATAAGGTTGCAGGTTAAAGGTCAAGATGATCCATCAACCAAAAACACACATACAAGATGTTAGTTGCTGTCTGCCCCTCATATGATGCAAGATGCAAGAGGTCTGGATCCCAAGCAGTACAAGAGTCTTGAGGCCCAAAGGGGGCTCCTGAAAGCCTATGTCAGCTGCTGGTCTCCTCCGTTGTCTCACGGCTGTGCAGACACAAACAGATGACTCAGAGCCCCTAGACACAGGCAGCAAAGCCTGAGGTATCAGACAGACCAACCACACATTCACCCTGAGAAAGACCTGTTAACACACACACACACACACACACACACACACACACACACACACACATTTGTGCAAACAAGGCTGGACAAATACGTATGCACATGTATGCACACACACACACACATGCTCTGGCCTTCACCATCCTCCTTGCCCTTTCACAGTCTTTGAACGCACAAAAGTACATCTATACATGTGGATTTTACATTGTGCAAAGCTGCTAAATTCAAATCTCCTCCATTCTGCTGACAACTTGCATTTCCTAACAGCAGCTATTGATCTACACTTAACTTTACATCTGCATGAAAGATCAGCTTAGAAAGATTAAGACAGAACTGTTCGCTTTCATCTGAAGAACATTTATGCAAATAGGCTATTTGCAATAATAAGGCGAACTACATGCACATGTTTTACCCCTCATGTTGTCTTCATTAGTAAGGACTGGCACAGGTTTGGGACAGAGACAGACAGAGGCCCCTAACATGTGACAGGAGTGTGAAATGAGACAAGCACTGCGGGCCTGTTTGGTGTGAGATACACAAAGCTGTTGAGGCCATTTGAGAGGAAGAATTCTCTTGTTTCTATCTATATGTCTTTAGTTGCTGCTCTAACATTCTTGTAAAAGTCTAATGTGTATTTTCCTCATTCTATCTACAATACAAAAAGTTGAGCCATTTTGTACCACAATGACTAACAGTGGCACTGAATGCTTTGAATTGCAATTATCTAATACACTTACAATTATATATATATATATATATATATATATATATATATGCAAAAATTATATATATTGAGATTACGCACAATTTTTTTTAAAGGAGACCTATTATCCCCCATGTTTACAAGATGTAAAAGTCTCAGGTGTCACCAGAATGTGTCTGTGAAGTTTCAGCTCAAAATACCCCACAGATCCTTTATCATATCATTTTAAAAATGCCCATTTTGAGTAAAAGCAGAAACACGCTGTTTTCATGCAGGTATCTTTAAATGCAAATAAGCTGCTGCTCCATGCCCCTTTTCCAAAATAGGCCTGTGCCTTTACAGCTCATAGCTCAGATACTCAAAAACATCTGTTTGGTTTTGATAATCATTTCTATTGCGCTGGAATCATGCGTTTTAAACCCACATCAGTTTAAACTTCTGATATAGGGTTTTCCGAGCACACACATCCGAGGCACACAGTATGTGAGTACTAAACTAAGTTCTCTTTCATGTCTTATTACACTTAAACTGTCAGATACACACAAGTTTATGTTAAAAACACAAACGAGTTACAAAAAAGCCGGTTATGATTGTGATATGCATAATATACAGTAAATAAAATCAATAAATGCACTGCTTTCTTGTCTCCTCTGAGGCTGGGACCCTAAATAGTGTTCTTTGCTTGTTTGTGCTGTCAACAACAAAACAGTTAGCATGCTTTGTTCAACCTTTTGCCAAGGTGTTGTCTCTTGCAAAAACTAAATGACGGTGCCGTGGGTGGAAACGTCCAGATTAAAGGGCGGTAATGTTATTTATTTATCATTTATATAATTATTTTTTTCACATGCTTGCAGGCTTACCAAAACACATGCTTTCTGGGTTTTTAGTTGCACTGGGGACCCTATTGTAGCACTTAAACATGGAAGAAGTCAGATTTTTATGATATGTCACTTTTAAATAAATTAACACATTAAAATAATCAAAACTGACAGTAAAGGCTTACCATTAAAAAAAACAATTCTTTTTAAATAACCCATAGCAGATCTATACAGGTGGAGCTGGGGAGGTGGAGGGTTTCAGAGAAATTCTAAAAGCGCATTGCGAAATGCTCTAGTGAATGCTAACTAGCCATTTAAATGCAAGACAGCAAGCTCATTGGCTGCAGATACAATATGAACCAATCAGATTGTGCCGAGTAGTTATCATCAGTTTGCATTAACGACCCTTCAGCCTGCACCATCTAGAGTTTCAAGACAGAACTTGGTATTTTTTAATCCAATAAATGCAGCCTTAGTAAGCATAAGAAATGTTTTGAATAGTTGAAAAGCAGAATCTGCAAAATGTTAATTATTTTACCAAAATAAAAGTGATCATACAAAATGCATGTTATTTTTATATATAGTACTGACCTTAATAAGATATTTCACATGAAAGATGTTTACATATAGTCCAAAAGAGAAAATAATAGTTGAATTTATAAAAATGACCCCGTTCAAAAGTTTGCATACACTTGATTCTTAATACTGTGTTGTTCCCTGAATGATCCACAGCTGTGTTTTTCTGTTTAGTGATAGTTGTTCATGAGTCCCTTGTTTGTCCTGAACAGTTAAACCACCTGCTGTTCTTTAGAAAAATCCTTCACGCCCAACATTTTTTGTTGTTGTTGTTTTTTCAGCATTTTGGTGTATTTGAACCCTTTTCTAATTATTAAATTCAATCTGAGCAGAAAAAAATAACTCAATGTGTGTCATTATTTCTTATGTCAACAACATCCTTAAACATTGGTTCATGTCCCATCATAATGTTTTTTTTTTTGTTTTGTTTTGTTTGTTTTACATTTTTCAAATCCTAAAACTTTTCAAAATGAAATTAAACAGATGTGCTTTAGACGCCAGTGCTGTGCTGCGCACTGCCATCTTCTGGAGTGCCTGGTCTCAAACCCCCTCCTTTCTCCCCCTCCTCACTCATCCTCTCTCTCTCGCTCTCTTCCTCTCCCCTTTTGGACGGCAGCCTGACATACCAGACCCTGTTCGTTAGCGCATATTTTTACCCGCCGTTACTAAATTAGGAAGCCAGTGAGCGAGAACTATGGGTGGCTGCCAAGAGGAGAATAAGGAGGGTCTGCTGAGGGCCTTGCCAGCCCAGCCACTAGCATCAAGAGCCACTTAGAGCTCTCCGAAACAAGAGCCCTGCAGGAACGGAGGCCAAGCAGAGCCCCAGGATATCCTGGCCAAAAGACCAACCAGAACAAACAAACAAATCCGCTGCTTTTTAATGAACACCTTGTCCACCGTCAACCAGGATGGTCATTATAACAAGACAAATGGCTAGAATGCCCTAGACTGAGATTAAATAGCCTGACTTGTTGATTTAAACTGTTTATGATATGCAGATAAACTAATTTAGCTCCTTTCTTTCACTCAAGGAAAACTTGAGTGCTCCAACAAATGTCTCTAAGGCAAACACACGGCATTTATAGACAGCAAACATGATGGAGGAGTTTAAACTTTGACACATGTACATGCCAACAAGTAACAAGGCGTTATCAGTGGACCTCATTACCGTTCTGCCAAATGAATACAGTTCATGTTCGTTATATAAGGTGGAGGTCCAGCTGACAAATGAGGCTCTGACCCTTTTATTCCCAAAGAGCTGAATGCAAGTTCCCGCTCATCTCTTTTTTTCTCTGTATCTCTGTGTGGGCGGCTCTCTTCAGTGCAAATCAATACCTCTTCACTTCCCATACACACATTCACTCCCCACAGGTAAGACATCCTTGTCTTCTAGTCCTTTGGAGGCGGTGTAGACGAGACTTTGTATATACTGCAGGAATGACCGGGATCGAGACTTCCGACCTGAAATAATCATAAAATAAAATCAATAAAACATGATAGATGTAAAAGCAGGAGTGATGTGATGGATTTATGATAATGTATGTTTTCACATGTTTTATCATTCAATGTGGGGGAAAAAAAAACTACTGATAAACATGTTACACTGAATGAGAATTGTACTGATATATACATACAGATAATAGCGGATGATTCATAGAGAGGAAGAGAAAGAATCAAGGACAGATGGAGAGCGAGAGAGTAGTTCTGTTCTCCTGTCCTAGAACTGTGTCACTTTGCTGTTGGGTAACAAAATGCTATTGCGAAGACAAATAAACGGGACAAAATAGACTCCACTGTGATCCATAAATAACCAACGAGTCAGGTCAAGTCCATGGATTTGCTTAATGGATCAGGAATATTGTACTATATGAGTCACAGCCACCAAAGCCTGGAGTCTTCATCACTGCTAATACATTGACATCTAGTGGTGTGTTACAGTAATGCAAGTGAACCCTGACGGATGCAGTGTATTGAAAACACAGCACTGCCCAAACATCCGCCTTCTGATGATAATCATACCACAAAGCTAAAATATTGCATGACTGGGTCTTTGTATATACAGTTGAGGTCAGAAGTTTACATACACCTTGCAGAATCTGCAAAATGTTAATTATCTTACCAAAAGACGAGGGAGCATACAAAATGCATGTTATTTTTTATTTAGTACTGACCTGAATTTTTATTTTATTGTATTTTATTGTTTAGTGATAGTTGTTCATGAGTCCCTTGTTTATCCTGAATGGTTAAACTGCCTGCTGCTCTTCACAAAAATCCTTCAGGCCCCACAAATTAATTTTTTGTGTGTGTGTATTTGAACCCTTTCCTACTGTATGATTTTGAGATCAATCTTTTCACAGTGACGACAATTGAGGGACTCATATTACAGAAGGTTCAAATGCTCACTGATGCTCCAGAAGGAAAGAAAAATGGGGGTGAAAACTTTTGAACAGAATGGAGATGTGTACATTTTTCTTATTTTGCCTAAATATTATTATTATTTTTTATTATTATTATTTTTTTAGTACTACACTTCAGAAGCTACAGAAAGTACTGTTCCCAAGAAGAAAAAATAAGTTTAATTTATGCTGATCTTCAAAGTTTTCACCCACAAATTTGTGGGACCTGAACGATTTTTCTGAAGAACAGCAGACAGTTTAACTTTTCAGGACAAACAAGGGACTCATGAACAACGATCACTAAACAAAAAACAAAAAACAAAAAAAAAAAACAGCTGTGGATCATTTAGATAACAACACAGTAAAAATCGGTAAAAATTAAAAACAGGGTAATTTTTATAAACTCAAATATTATTTTCTCTTGTGACTATATGAAAACGTCTTTAATGTGAAATACCTTATTCAGGTCAGTACTAAATAAAAAATAACATTTTGTATGATTTTGCAGATTCTGACCTCAACTTTACACATGGATAATATATTTAGGGTTAGCAACATTTTTTGAAAGACATCTTGGAAACTAATCTTTTGCTACACTGCACAGTAGAAAATATTTACTGTAAATAAAGATGAGCATTGATTTAGTAAATATCGGTATTCTGCATAACTGCTTTGTTGCGTATTATTTAAAAAATGATCCATTTCAAAAAATGTAATGTTTTTTTCCCTGTATGAACACAGTTTACTGGCGGTATGTTTACTACATCTTCATGGCTCTCAGAGAAGAGGTCAGGATGGCTACAGGCAATGAAGTGGCTGAAAAAATGAGTTCCAGTCCATAAGACAAATTATGCCTGTTGCTGTAAGAGCCAAAAAACAAAGAATCAAAAGCTTCTGTTCTCCTTTGCAATATTTACTAGCTAAAAGCTTTGTCAGATAAACAGAGTGCACAAATCACAGCACTTCAAAGCTGGCTGAAGACAGTGCAAGACAGTTTGCTGACAGAGGTTATTAATAAGATTGAGAGACTATCCTCAGATCAAAAACATGGAACCATAATATATTTTAAAATATTAGACTTATATTATCCATATGAAAAAGATCATATAAAATATATAGATAAATAAAGCTTTCATCTTCTGAATAAAAGTAAAACCTGTGCATTGTAAACAATAAGCTTGAGAGCGTTTTGATGTTTAGACTGTTTGCTTGACTCAACAGTGGCAGATTACTTCAAGCAGGTTTTGGAGGCAAAAATCATTTAGGATATGAAAAAAAAAACAGCTCCTTAAGACAGATGAAGTTTATAGCAACAGTCTGGGGTGAAGAGATCTCTATTAGAATTGGAAATCTGACTGGACCAGTCAATGCTTCTCTGGTCTTTGACCCTGATAAACACCATGATATTCTCAACAGTGTGCGTACTAGCTGGTATAATACACAAATATATCCAATAAGATCCTCAGTAATATCACACTGACTTGTGAGTAGGTTATACTAAAATAAATCTATGTGTATTTATATCTTTATTAGGCCTATCACAGCTCTTGGCAGGCATCACAAGACGTCAGCTTCAAAACTTTATAATTAAACGGAACATCAGTTATTAATGCATTTGAAAACAACTTCAAATTGCATCTAGAAATTAAAAATATAACAGATACAATGCAACAGATAAGCACTGTACAACTTTCGATCTTATGTGACACAGTGGAGATTCTACAAGTTACGCGTTCAGTGTTGTTGAGGCGTTTGAAAACGATACTTTACCTCATAAAGGATTTAAGGCTGACATGAAAAGTCGCGTTTTTAAAATCACACTTTTCTCACATTTTGTCGTCTCCTATTCTTCTTTTCTATAAGGTTTGTCAAGACACAGATATATCTCACCTCTCCTTTGCCATACACGTTACTTGCACATACAGGGTTTAAAATTGACATCCGCCAACACCCCAAATGAGGATAAAAATCAGCTGTGGAGGGTGACGCTGTCAAATCACCAGCCAATTTGGCGGGTTACATTTCGTAATGTTCACTCACTAATTTCTTAGGGAAGTTCATGCAAGCCAAATATACACAGCTGTAGTGCAAATACTTAATTAGTGAGACATCATGGAGTATATAGCAAAAACCAAACAAAACATACGCAGGCATTCGCGAATACGTGATAAAGTCTGGTTAGACTAATTTAGTGCGTATACGCGTTTAAAGTGCGTACTTTCACTGCATAATTGAATCTATTAATATGCATTAAGAATGATCACATAATTCAAGATAAGGGGGCAGAAAATGTATATATTTATATCATTTCAAATAGTTAATCAATATCACGCGAATAGTTCCGTTTTTTTCTTAAAAATCAGCATGGTTACAAATGTGATATTGATTTAATATAGCAGTTTAATAAACAATAAGTTAATATCAAGAGACTTACGTTTTAGACACCATATTGGCTGTCTTTGCTTTATTTCACCAACAAAAATCATTCCAAACACAGCCACAGCATTGTTTTGCATCTCTGGGCAACATATGACAGTGTTTCGTTCCTGAATGTATCATCCCTTTAAAGCTGCAGTCCGTAAGTTTTGCCTCTTTGTCGCCATCTCTGTATGAAAAGCTGCAATTGCAGTTAATTGCGGAATTATCTTCCATGCGTGGGTTGTACTCCCAGCGGATGAATCTAATGTTTTGGTAGCTGTCAGTCACCACACCCTTGTGGATATTCACTGTACTTAGGAATCACAGATTAACAGATTCAAATATATGGGCCAAATAAGAATTTTCACAGGATATTGTCATCTAAGAGTAAGTAGCAAGTCTAAAACTTTTGTTCTGACCAATTCACATTTCATATGAAGAAATTCCTTTAGCCGAAAAAGCAAATCATTCTTCCTTAGGACCAGTGTTCTCTTTAAAATACAAAACTTGTGTAATTCCACGTAGGCTATCTGCAATCAAACGCACATTTAAAACTGGAGTCATCTAATTTCAGTCACTTATGTTTCGTAAACAAACTTTTTGGATTACATTCCGCAATCAAAATGATACGTTTAATTATTCCAGCCACTGTGAGAAAAGGCTATAAACTATCTGGCACCTGCAGCATTCTCACATGCGATAAAGCTACTAGCCGGGACACCTTCTTTATGTTTACAGACGTGTCATAATGACACAGTGGCATGTTTGAATTTTCTGCGAAAACCTACCCGTACCACTCAATTTAAAAACATTATTATAAGCTAACTGTTGTGAATCGGGCTAAAGTAAGGCGATAGTTTTGAACACTGGCTGGTTATGTACTTGCTCAAAAATTGATTTTGTATAATTTTGAACCAAAAAAGTTACGGACTGCAGCTTTAAATGATTCGGATCAATTGCAATGACTCACTTAAGAGTGACATCTACTGGCGGTTTTAAACATTAACATTTATGCATTTGTGACTGCAGGTTAAAGCATTCCATGTCCCTCTAAGTTGCATTAACGTGTAAATACATCTAAATGCCACTTTATATGCAACTTCTGCAAAGAGTTTGTTGATAGTGATTTCATTTGTTTTAGTAACACCGTAAATGTATTATTATTATAATTGACTGATCAAATGTAAGAATTTGACTCAAAAGACGATGCACAGATATAATTTATAATGGTAAAAATGCCCATAAAAGGTAAAATTCCATTTAAACTTATTGGAAAATATTAATTTATATCACTAATGTGAACTGACCACCAACAATATATAGAATATCAAAAACTTTAGAAGTCAGCTGTACATAGTACATAGATATTAGTACAAAAACACACTCAGCAAAATAAATCTTACATAAATACATTCCAAGAAAATATTGAGATACATAGTACCTAGTACCTAGTACCTCCTAGTACTGACACAAAATTATTTGCAATAGTTGTTTTGTCACGTCCAGTGTAGACAGCCTGTTGGTTTAATTTCTGTTTTTTTTTTTTTTTTTTGGCTAGTAGAAGTTATGAATGGCTGGTAACTTAAAAATTTAGTAGCCAAATTGGCTGGTGAGTGAAAAAGTAAATTTAAACCCCTGCGCGCATAGAATTCTGTCTTTAAAATTAAAGTACTCCAATTGAGATGGACATTCAAATAAAAAAGAGGTACTTCATTGTTCACAGAAATCAAGTTTTACATAATGAAAGACTGCAGGATCTGTTTCAAAAATGAGTTATTGATCAAACAAAGTGATGCTGTTACAGGTGATTTTAGTTACATTGAGGTGTAATGTGAATCTAGTCCGATTTAATTAATATGTACATTTTTATGTTTACACACCTGTGTGAAGTTTGAAGTAGCCTATAGTCTATCAACTTATCCACCTTTTTTCCCATAAGAGCAAGCCATTTATAAATTTATGGGTCTGGCTTCTGGTCTCTTCCACTTCCAGCTATTTTTTAGTTGTAAAATGGCTCGTTTTGCTGCTTGATATTGCAAATTGGTGTGTCCTACCATATTATTTGAACTTATTTTCTGGTTTGTAGTTTGCACTACAAACACTGGTTTGTAGTGCATACTGTTTTACTGTATGTTGTTATTCTTCTTGTTATTTCCCTAGCGGCTAATGAACCGTAAGACTTACTTCTGCAATTACAAATAAGGTGGATATTTTCTATGAGGTTCTATGAGGCAAAAAGTTCTTTTTATCTTTCCTTTTAAAGCTTAAGTATGGTCAAAGCCAGAACTTTTGTATCTTCTCTCATGTGGTGCTGCTTTCTCCATCTCAGCTGGATATCTCACTCCACGCATCCCAGAACTCAAAGATGGTTTTGGCATTAGATGGTGGACATTAGAGGTGGCAAAGGAAACTTTCAGCGTCTATCTTTGCCTGCCGTTCACCAATGCACATGGGGTCAGATGCATTAGGAGCCTGCAGCGTTCCTTTCCTACCTTTTTTCTTTCCTCTGACTTTGCTTTCCAGCTTGTCATCAAAGGAGCCAACAGCATATACCTCATCCCACTCATCCTGGTGTTCAAAGCAGCATTCGTGAAGGTTAGTGGAGATCTTATGTAGTGGGCACATCACAACTAACTGGCTCTCCAGCTTTCCAACACAGTCAGTGGTCTCCTTCCAGGAATCATTCCACGTGGTTCAGTTAACATCCTCATACCAAATAACAATAGAAGCATACAATCTCTGGTGGTCAAGAGAAAACACTTAAGCATTTTTGCTATAGTTGGTACCCAGAGTTCTTGCCCTTTTCACAGTGTGCCTGGCTGGAGCCTACTAAAGCTCCTCAACCCCTGAATTCTCTCTGGTTTCTTCCCCTGATCTTCCACGACATCCAGTAGTCATTGTTGGCCTTTTAACAGAGGACTGGAAAGCACTATGCATTGCTAGCTGCACAACTCTGGCTTATCATGAAAAAATCAATGAATTGACCAGAACAGTTTATAGTGTTCTATGGAATCAAGATCACCAGCAGCCTTGGCTTATTATTTAATAGTTCACTATAAAATTATCATTACTGCAAGAAAACTTGCATTTACTTGTTTCAGCTTTACTTGTTAAGCTTTTTATGTGAATGTAATGTACTTTAATTTGTAGCAGCCAAATATAGAGACAGAACATTACTCTATAACAAGACAATAGTATAATTTTTATTGTGTGTAATTTCAAGATGTAATTTTGTCAAATTAAGTAACAATACAAATTAGACATAGTGACATGAAGGAGTTTTATTTTAAACATTACATTTTTTTCAGTGTTTAACCTTTTATTTTATTAAATACATAGAGTTAAGGTCAAAAGTTACATACATCTTGCAGAATCTGCAAAATGTTAATTATTTTACCAAAATAAGAGGTATCATACAAAATGCATGTTATTTTTTATTTAGTACTGACCTGAATAAGAGACTTAAAAGACACATAAAAGACATTTATATACAGTCCACAATAGAAGTTATAGTTGAATTTATAAAAAATGACCCTGTTCAAAAGTATAAATGCATGTGATTCTTAATACTGTGTTGTTACCTGTATGATCCACACCTGTTTTTTTCCCTTGTTTGTCTTCATTCTGTTCAAAAGTTTACACCACTGGCTCTTAATGCATTGTAATGCAATGCATTTCCTTCTAGAGCACCAATAAACATTTGAACCTTCTGTAATAGTTGCATATGAGTCCCTCAGTTGTCCTCAGTGTGAAAAGATGGACCTCAGAATCATACAGTCATTGTTGGAAAGGTTACAAATACACAAAAATGCTGAAAAAACCTGAAGGACCTGAAGGATGTCTCCTGTTTAGGACAAACAAGGGACTCATGGACAACTATCACCAAAAAACAAAACAAAAACAAAAACAGCTGTGGATCATTCAGGTAATAACACAGTATTAAGAATCAAGTGTATGTAAACTTTTAAAATGGGTCATTTTTATAAATTCAGCTTTTATTTTCTCTTGTGGACTGTATGTAAACGTCTTTTAATGTGAAATATCTAATTCAGGTCAGTACTAAAATAGCATGCATTTTGTATGATGCCTCTTATTTTGGTAAAATATTTAACATTTTGCAGATTCTGCAAGGTGTATGTAAACTTTTGACCTCAGCTGTATTTAGAATGTGATGAAAATTACATTGTGGAACTACCTTTTTGAGTTAACATAAACTGACGTGTGAAGCAGTGATTTAGATTTAATTTAAATAATTAAAAAAATATATTATTTAATGTGCACATGATCTGAGAAAAATAAATTTTGCCACTGCACTGCATAAAAAAGACACACACACACACACACACACACACACACACACACAAAGAATGAGAATATGGTTTGTAACAAGTTTATTAAGAAACAAATCAAACATAACACTTCAGTTAACAGTCCTCCTTGCTTAAAATTAAAAACAGAATAAGAGCTAAAACCAAAGATCATATAAAAGCATCCCCATTTCTTCAGGGGGTCAAAGGGGAAATTAAAGCAATATCAATACAGAAATACACATTTCATCATAGCTGAACCTGATAATGAAACAACCGTATACCTGCATCAATAACTTAAAACAATTAAGAAAATAAACATTTTATTTATTCATTCATTAAAAAAGAGCCATCCACTACCTGGTGTGTACTGTATTTTGCCTTAATGCCAGCATTAAGTAAAATGGTGAGAGAGAAACTAACAAAGGGCCAGCAAAGGTTATTTCTTTGAAATGCAGCAATAAGACACACCTAGAAGCAGAGAGTTGATCTGCGAGACTAATTAAAGCAGGGCTGTTTTGCGGACTCTGGCTTGGTCAAGTGATCTTCAAAATATATCCAGACCTCAATACCCTCCTGGTGCCCGTTCTCTGACCATTGTGTGGTATAAAAGCCCACTCCAACTATTTAAAGCTTTAACGTTCTAGTAAACCAACATTAGCTTTTCCTCAACACTCAGACAACATGAACTTGCTCTCTATAAATAAGCTTTCCTTTGTGTATATTTGGTTTAAGCTAGAGGTAGGCCGTACCTTCTGACTTCAGCATCCTTCCCAAAAAATGAATTCTTGCCCCTTAAATCTTACCATTGGCTGTGGTAAATTATGTTCAAAATCAATTCGTGTTCAAATTCAAATTCCATTTATGCGTCTTTCCTTCCCTACTTTCCTTTCACTTTATCAGTGATTTTCCCTTAACAACTAACATCCAGTCCAACCGCACTGACTCTCCAAAACCACCACTAAAGCAGATCCCAGGACCTTTGACCAAAGGGCACAAAGAGGTCCTCTGTTATTCTTTATGGTTATACTTACTTGCATATATAATAACAGAGTCAGATACCAAATGTTCAGGAACTTTAAATATATTACTGTCATTTCTAAGTGTTAACAAACTTTTATTGGAGTCATATCTGGTGTACATATTGTACTAATTGGTTAATTCACCTTGTTTTATAAGAATGGAGGGAGATTTAATGTCAAAATCTCATCAAAAACCAAAGAAAGGAAGTGTGATATTTGACGAAGTAATAAAATTCTCCATTTTGGAGAATTGTCTTCAATGACTGAAAAATGGTTTATTTTTAAGAATTATAGAATATGCAGCAAAACACTGAAAATCCTGCTTGAACTAACTGGGTAAAACATTGACATTAAAGAAAGAAAAAGCAGATGTAGGCTGAAAAACCGAATCTCTGCTTCATTTTGTGTAGAGCACGCTCAGAGTAACACTGACCTCAATATTCACTTCCTGCTGCTCAGTTCACGTTCTAAAACAGGAAGAGAGTGGAAGACAGAGCACATGGAGAAGGATGGTAGAAGAATAAAAACCTCCTCATTCACAACATCAGCAGCCTCTTTCTAGACTTTCATTTTAGACATAAAAAAAAAAGTTCTACTCTACTGTACAAATCTACCTAGCGACTAGTTTCTCCTACGAAGCACGAGGACAGACATGTTTATATAGAGAGGAAATGAAAATACAAAAAAGTAAACATCCTGACTTTCACACACAATACGAATAAAATAATTAAAAAATGCCATTTCATTACAATAGGATAAAATAAGATGCCTTGCATAGAGGGGGGGAACAAGAGCAAACATAGGTAGGAAAACCATGCATACCGAAAGGCGATATGGGGGACTTAAACTGAACGTATCACATAGTGCAAAAATCCCAAGAAGAACCGAGGGACTAAATCAAATGCGAATGAACCTCACATCAATACCAGCCCAGCCCAACCCACCCAGCCCCTTCACCAAACATCCCACCCGAAAATCCCCACCGGTGTGGACTTTGGTCTGTCCTGTGATAAACAAGGCATCAGGAGATGAGATTGCTGTGGTGTTGGAGGTCTTATGACCCTATCCCTGCCCACTTTGGTGAATGCCGCTAGCGCATCTTGTGATCATCAGTGTTGCCCATGTTGGAGCCAGGGCTGGGGTCCTGCTGTCGCCTGGGCTGGGTCATCACACACGCACACAGTCACACATGCAAAAACGTGCACACACACCCCAACAAACAGAGACAGAATACAGTTAAAATGATTGTGCTGCGCTTAAGTCGCTCACATGTTAGTTCTCAAAACTACAAACAACAATAACAAGTTGCGTCCCGCATGCAATATCGTTTTGTGTCCAGTAGGGGACGGCAGAGATCAACCTCAGTCTAGACGCTAAAAATTGAGCTGCTTTTTTTGGTTGAAGTGGCAGACATTAGTCATTAGTCAGGGGGAAGTCTTCAAATCACTAGCCTTAAAAATAAAGATATGACTGATGGCCTTGTCACAGATACATATGTTTATGTGCCTATGTCTAAATCTCTCTCTGACATAGATGTCTGAGCACAGACAGGGCAGACGGACAGACAGACAGACAGGCAGACGGTGAGAGAAAGATAGACATATGTGTGAGGTCATCATCTGTGGAACCGGCGATTATAGCACGTTCTAACCCTAGAGCTACGCAAGGCTGTTTTTACTCGACCCGACGCCTGGGAATCCCATCTTTAAGCGTGCGCATTAACAGATGAGGCTGTTATAGCGGTCGTACGCACAGCAACAAAGCAGTCTGGTGCATAAATGTACTGTAAACAACAAGCTTTAGCAAGCTGTGGGTGATTTCGACGAACTGCAGAATTAAATGCATTTGACTAGTGATGCCGTTTACCGTTTAAAGCTTTGAGATCAGTAAGACTTTTTTTTTCAGCAGGAAGACTTAAATAGCTTCTTTATGATGAATTGCTTGTATTTCTCTTTGGATAACAGCACCTGCTAAATGAATACAAAAAAAAATCTATTTCAAATACATGCTGTTCTTTTGAACTTTGTACTCAACACTGTAAAAAATCTTATCTTACTTAGTATTTTTGCCTTGTTACTAGTCAAAATATCTAAAAATTCTTAAATTAAGATGCATTTACTATATAAGCAAAATGCCATAAGATATTTAGTCTTGTTTTCAGGGTTTCCAAGTAAAATACTAATAATAATTTAAGAATTTTTAGATATTTTGACTAAAACCAAGACATTGAAACAATACTGGAAAAAAATGTATCATGGTTTACACAAATTATTAAAGAGTACAACTGTTGTCAACATCCATAAAAATGTTACTTAAGCACCAAATAAGACTATTAGAATGATTTCTGAAGGATCGTGTGACACTGAAGACTGGAGCAAATTTAGCTTTGCCCTCACAGAAAGAAATTAAATGTTAAAGATAGACAACCGTTATTCTAAATTGTAATAATATTTGACAATATTACAGTTTTACTGTATTTCTTATCAGCCTTGGTTAACATATTTACTTAATTTAGAAAAGTAGCATATATATATATATATATATATATATTATTAAAGTTTGGGATCAGTAAGATTGTTATAGTATTGTGAAATATTAAAATAGTGGCTTTCTATTTTAATATACTTTAAAACAGAATTTATTCCTGTGATGCAATGCTGAATTTTCAGCATCATTACTTCAGTCTTCAATGTCACATGATCCTTCAGAAATCATTCTAATATGCTGATTTATTATCAATGTTGAAAACAGCTGTGCCTCTTAATATATTTTTGGAACCTGTGATACGTTTTAAGGATTCTTTGATGAATAAAACATTAAAAAGAACAGTGCTTATTTAAAATATAAATCTTTTGTAACAATATACGCTACTGTTCAAAGTTTGGGGTTAGTAAATGTTTGCTTTCTTTCTTTTGTTTGAAAGAAGTTAATACTTTTATTCAGCAAGAATGTGTTAAATCGATAAAAAAAAAGTGATGGTTTCCAACAATAAATCGGTATATTAGAATATTTTTTGAAGGATCGCATGACACTGAAGACGAGTAATGGCTGATGAAAACTCAGTTTTGCATCATAGAAATAAATTCTATTTTAAACAGAAAATATTTTTAATTTCAATAATATTTCACAATATTACTGTTTTTTGTATTTTTAATCAAATAAATGTAGCCTTAATGAACAGAAAAAAACTTTAACTTTTGAATGGCTGTGTATATACTTTTATATTTTATATTCCCTTTTATTTTTATTTTTTATTATTGTATTTTTATTTTTTTTATTATTGATGTTATTTTTATTACATATTTATTTGTATTATTGAAGTGTTGTTTTTATTATATATATATATATATATATATATATATATATATATATTAGTGGTGTTAAAATTAGCGCATATTCCTTTTTTTATTTTCACGTTAAAAATATTTTTTTTTTAAAAAGATGGCATTAAACAAATATTAAAAATATACATTCTTTGTGTTTTTTCTACATTAATTTGAAGCATGAATGTGAAACTATTGCAATATAAAAGTATAATTAAAAATGTTAATGTCATGTAGGATTAACTGCGATTAATATCAGAAAAAATGTGCAATTAATTCGTTTTTTTTTGTGTCTATTGACACCACTGATATATATATATATATATAATTATTTTTTTTTTTTTAATGTGAAAAAGTGACAATACAGACAATACCTTGCTAAAGAAAAAAAATGCTTAAATCAACTGATCTTAGCTGGTCTCCAAAGTTGTTTAGCTGGGCGACCAGATGGTCTACCACCATAACCAGCTAAAAAAAAAAAAATACCCCCAAACCCCTGTAAAAACCATCCAACAGACCAGGCTGACCAGGTAAGACCAACAAACCAGCTAGGTTTAAGTTTAAGATTTTTTTCCCAGCAGGGCAGTAAATAATCAAAATGCTGCACAAAAACAAGCACTATAGGGCTATGTATCTATAGGGCATTATAAAGCACAAAAAGCATTTTTATGTTTGCTCTGTAGTATTTAAGCTAAGAAAAAGTGTGTTTGTGTGCATGAGAGGACGCAGCATCGATCATACGGAGCCCAGCTGAAGCACTCTCCTGTACCACAAGTCAATAGTGCTTAGATTTTGCTGGGCAGACAGCGCTGCTAATGAAAAAGATCAATACTAATGATATATTAATACTTTCACTGGCCCAACATCACTCATGCTCTAATCCCACCTGCAGTAAAGGCCTGGGTTTCATGAAAAATGGCCTATCTATTTTTCATCCATCTCTTTACCATCTATCACGCAGAAGGCCATTACACTCTTCGATATCTTTCAGCTTTGATTCGCCCCTTCGGACTCCCTGCATAGACAAACACTGACGGAACCGCATTAAGACGCGCTGAGAGAGGACAAATAAGTGTTTACGCACAAGCGAATGTTCCTTTTTGTCTCTCAGTGAGGTCATAAGTGATTTCGAAGTCTCTAAATGCATTGTTCGCCCTTTCGAAACGAACCTGGCCCGCTTTCCCAGAAAACGCTGGCTTCCTGCTGATCCAGACTGCTATTGTGCTGGTTTTTATCCAATTACACATGATGGAGTTTAAGATTTGACCACAGCTATGTGACCATTGTACAGCGTGAAGGCTCAAGGTACGATCCCAGCTCAAGTATTATTCGCTTTCCAAAATAAAGCAGACCGAACCACGCAGCTCGAAAACAAGCTCTGAACTAGGGTCAGACTCTACTGGGATGAAAAACACAATTTAGTTGAACTGCAGTATTATTTATATATATTGAACTATTAAAAATAAAGGTTCTTTTTTCCATTGATTGCTCTGTGAAGAATATCTCTGCATTTATCACACAGTTTTCAGTGGAAAAGGTTCTTTAGATTATTAAAATATTCTACTTTTTTTTTTTATTCTGAGAACTTTTCACTGGAAGGTTCTTTTGGAGCCTTTATTTTAAGTGTGTACCATTTGAACATTTGAGGTCAGTAGGATTTATTTATTTTTTTAAATAAACACATTAATTGATCTAGTGCTCCAGTGAATACATTTAGATTGTTACAAAATATTCAAATTCTATATACCCTTAAAAATAAAGACTCCAAAGGGGTGTTTTTGTTGTGATTCCATAGAAGAACCATTTTTGGTTCCCCAAAGAACCTTTCACTGAACAGTTCTTAAAAGAACCATTTTGAAGAACATTTAAAACATCTAAAGAACCTTTGTCCTCTATAAAGAACCTTTGCTGCATCCGAAAGGTTCAATGAATGATTAAGGCTGTTCATGGAACCATCAATGCCAATAAAGAACCTTTATTTTTGAGTGTAATTGCTGTTGTTTTGAATTTTGAGTTTAATATTTGACTACAGCTATGCAATATATACAATATATAGCGCAAGGGCTAGAGGTTTGATCCAAGCTCAAGTATTACAAATAATGCCAACTAAACCGCAGAGCTCGAAAACAAGCTCTGGTCAGACTTCATACTGCTTTGATGAAAAACACAATTTTGTTAAACTCCAGTATTATTTATATATTGCACTATTAAAATAAAGGTTCTTTATTGTCACTGATGCATTTGCAGTAGCACACAAGGTTCTTTAGATTATTAAAATGTACTTTACAGTAAGGAAAAACTGGTTATTTTAAGAACTTTTCACTAAAAGGTTTTTGAAGGAAAAAATGGTTCTTCTATGGCATAACTGTTAAAACCTTTTGAGACCTTTTTTAGGTGTGTATCTTATGTGTATCATACCATGGAACCTTTGCATTGCATAAAAGGTTTTTAGTGGAGAAGGTTCTTTGGATTATTAAAATGTTCTTTTCAGTAAGAAAAATTGTTATTTTAAGAACTTTTCATTTAAAGGATTTTTAGGAAAACAGAAAACCCATTTTGGAACTTTTATTTTTAAGCATGTACCATTTGAAAGTTTGGCATCAGTAGGATTTTTTTTTTTTTTTTTTTTTTTTTGACAGAGCATGACCAAATCAAAAACAAGCTCCGATCGAGGGTCAGACTCCACACTACTGGGATGAAAAAGACAATTTGCCTTTACACAATTAAAAATAAAGGTTCTTTATTGCCACTGATGGTTCTGTGAAGATCATCCACGGAACCTCTGCATTACACAAAGGTTTTTAGTGTAAAAGGTTCTTTTCAGTAAGAAAAAAAGGTTATTTTAAGAACTTTTCATTAAAGGCCTCTTTAGGAAAACAGAAACCCCTTTTGGAACTTTTATTTTTAAGCATGTACCATTTGAAAGTTTGGGGTCAGTAGGTTTTTTGAAAGAAATGCATTAATTGAGTGTGACACTGAATATTAGAATGTTACAAAATATTCAAATTCAAATAATTGCCATTGTTTTGAATTTAGTGTTTAACCGACATTGTACAATATGTAACGTGAAGGCTACACACTACCAGGATGAAAAAGACAATTTGCCTTTACACGATTAAAAAAATAAAGCTTCTTTATTGCCATTAATGGTTCTGTGAAGAACATCCATGGAACATTTGCATTACACAAAGGTTTTTAGTGTAAAAGATTCTTCTCAGTACCAAAAAAAAAAGCTTATTTTAAGAACGTTTCACTGTAAGGTTCTTTGGGCAAACAAAAATGGTTCTTTTATGGAATCTTTCTGAAACCCCCCTTTTGAAACCGTAAATTTTTAAACGTGTATTATGAATTTAGAGTTTAATATTTGACCACAGCTATGCGACGTCAATACGTAGTACGAAGGTTAGAGGTTCGATCCGAGCGCAAGTATAAATCGTTTTCCGAAATAAAGCCGACCGAGCGGTGCAGCTCGAAAACAAGCCTTGAACGAGGGTCAGACTCCACACTGCTGGGATGAGAAAGCATGAATTATAGAATAATTACAGGGTTTCATTTTTCCACCGCTCACAGTGACTTTGAGCTTTGAGGGAAAAACATTTGGCCCGTGAGTCACAGATCGCCTGACTGCAATGAGTAAGAAATTTGATTTTCATAAGCAGCCAGATCTATTTAAAAAAGAGACCTTGGCATGATTGATTTTGGAAGAGAGGATCAAGAGTGTGTAAAGGAACGCCTGAGGGTGTAGATTAGGAGGGAGGAATATAAAGGCGGCGGTTCATAAGGGGAATCTTTCTGGTCATGTGCTGCCAAGCTGTGCCTGAGAGCTCCCAGAGGGCTTTGCAGCAGGGGAGTGGGTGGGCGGGGCAGTGAGGAATCTTGGGATAGAAGTCTGGTCTCCATTACAGAGGTCTGAGAAGAGCGAGCTGGGGGTCTCTCGTGCCGGTAGAGAGTTTTTAGCGCTTACAGTATAACACCCGTAGCCCAAAGTTGCTTATAGAAGCCTGAAATCTCATTTAAAGTAACACACCTACACAAACACATATCGACGCAGTAAACACACACACCCACACAGAGTAGAATACATAAAGACACAGAGATGCTCTTTCATGCACATGCTCTTGTGAAACACACGCACTCACGTACGTACACACACACACTTACAGACAAACACGGTTTAGTGCATGACACAAGGATAGAGAGAAGCAGAGGAGACAGACCCTGGTCCTTGAAGGCCATCAGTCCCAGATTTTTGATGCCACAGGGTCCTAAAAAACACAATTTGGTTTTCATCTTAAGAGTGCAGTTTGGATTGACTGTAGAATGATTATATTTGAGGACTTACAATGCAAAGACACTTCATGCACTAAGCCATGAGTAAACAAGTAAAGCACTTCAATAGCTTACACAACGTACACAAACTCACATAGAGTACATATATGCATGCATACATACAAAATCCTAAGAAACACACATGCCCTTCTTCATTATGCTTTCGCTCTGAATGATTATAGTAAACAGAAAATCAAGGCAGCAGTTCACTACATGAAATCCTAAATTGTTGTCTTACCTCCTGAGTTATTAAATGACTGAGCTGTGCCATCGGCATCTGCTAAATGACAAGTGATCAAATCAGTATTGCCCCAGACAAGCTGTTTAGCTACGTCAAGAGCTCTCAAGACATCAGGGAACAGACACAAATGTTGTCAGGTGGCACTTATTTACCTGCTCCTGCAGTGCAATTTTGAAAGGAGACAGAATTCACAACTACCGTTTATGTAAAAATGTCAAAGTTAAGACTTTCAGAGTCAATGGAGTTTATTAATGTTCAAAAACAATCAAGGACGCTAAAAAAAAAAAAAAAAAATTATATTAATTCAATGACAATTAAGCACATGATAATTACAAAAAGATAGAACTTTTTTTAAATTACTGTAATATAATCAGTTTTTTTTTTCTTTAAAAAAAAACAGCATTTCTTAAAATATTAATCATCTTTGAAAAATATCTAAAAGTCAAATGTCCGGAAGCATTACAGTAATGACATATTTTAGAGAAACTGAGCTTAATTGCCATGAATAAATAATAGGCTTCATTTCCTTTATCCAAAATCGTATGTTTTTATTTTGGGGTGAGATATATGATCTTGATTTTGTGAGATTCACCATACCACTTTAGTTTGCGCGATAAAAAAAAAGATGCCGGTGGCACCACTTAATCATCTGCCTGCTCAGGAGCTACTAAAAAAATCATACTTTCAGTGAACTGCTCCTTAAAGCATCAAATATTTTGGCAGTGGCTGTCAATCAAAATATCAGCAAGAGGAATTAGGTAAAGATTTTGCAAAAAAGCACATACAGAAATATTGTACATGCACAAGTGGAAAACACATGTACACATATGCACACACGTAGTATACAAACACACACACACACACACACACACACACACACACACAAACACACACACCTGCGCTCCGTAAGTTAAACATTAGAACATATCAGATTTTCAGCATGCACTAGCTGATTGAAACTTCACACACTTATACACACATCCTCAGTCACTCCAGCTCTCACCTCCATGTCCTCACGGTGCGAGCGATCCCTGTCTTCAAAATCGCGAGTCCTTCTGCGGGCTTCCTCAAAGGCTGCCTGGGCTAGAGCATCCTCTTGCTGTATAAACACACAAAAAGACAGGAAGCCAGGCAGCGGTCAGTCATTTCAGATGTACATAAGGCACGAAACTGTTTGACAACACATGGAGGTTTGTCTGTACCTGTGCCCTCTCCTCATCGTATTCCAGACAACCCATCCCATCCAGACGCTGAAGATCAATCCAGCCTCTCCAGATCACACACACTCCATTCAGGATCATAGGAGCCTTCAGATATACCTGCACGCATACACACACACACACACACACACACACACACACACACACATAGTTATTATGGTTATTATAGCACTGAATACTACAACTACTACTACAAAAAAAGGATGAGACAGACTATTGTTGCGTTTTCAGAGCAAAAAATGGGCTAAGGTCTGAATGGTGGATCAATAACATGCCCTTCGTTTTTATCAATTATTATGGTAACACTTTAGAATAATGGTCCATTAGTTAACATTAGTTAACTACAGTAGTTAACATGAACTAAGGATGAACAATACTTCTACAGCATTAATTAATGTTAGTTCATGTTAATTTGAACATTTACTAATGCATAATTAAAATCAGAAGTTCTGCTTGATAATATTAGTTAATGCAATGTGAACTAACATTAATAACTAACTACGATTAATAAATACTATAATTAATGTTTTGTTCATTGTTCATTCATGTTAGTTAATATATTAACTAATGTTAACTATAATGGACCATTAGTTCTAAAGGGTTACCATTATTATTACTAATGTATTAAAAAAAACATTACACTCTAAAAAATGCTGGATTAAAAATAAGTCAGCACTGGGTGAAATATGGACAAACCTAGTGATTGGGTTGTTTTGACTCAACAACCCATACTTCTGGGTAGTTTTAATTAACTCAACTATTGCTTAAAAAATACTATATTTTATAATGAACCCATACTAGGCTAAAATTAACATGTATTAATATGTTCAATAAGTGAACATTTAACAAGTTTATTAAATAAGAATTATGAATAAATGTTCACCTTTTGATTATTGCTGATGCTTATAGTAATTATGTGTCTGATTTCTAATTTACAACCTATTTTGGGTTCACTTTAATCCAGCCATATAAAATGTTAAATAAAATTACCCACCCAGAAGGTTGAGTTAAAAATGTAACCCATTCACTGGGTTTGTCCATATTTCACCCAGCATTGGGTTGTTTTTTAGAGTGAAAAAAAATGCTATTTATATTTGATTCTTGAAAAGGAAACCTTATAAAGCACTTAGGAATGATTATTATTCCTTACAAAAAAAAAAACAGATTTTAACAAAATTTTGTTAAAATACTTCATAAAAAAAAAAACAGAAACATGGAAGAAGATAAATAAAACAGAAAATCATAACTGTAAATCAATAAATGTTTTAAAAATATCAGATTGTTTGACTTTTTATGACAAGGGTCAATTAGGTTGTAATATATCATGTCACCTGCCCCCAAACCTAAGGATATTTCATGGATTAATACCTTAATATTTGTAAAATAAATAAAAATAAATCAACAAAAATACTTGTATTTAATAAAAAGCATATAATAAGTTAAATGTATAATATTTATATAATACCTAATAATAAAGTAATAAACAAAACATTAATAACCTAAAAATTGTACATTGCATGTATTTATAATATAACAAATAAATAAATAAAAAAAAAATAAAAAATATTAATACAATGTATAGATGTACACATTCTAAATGTGAGGAAATTGTTATTGCGTGTACGTTAAAATTACATTTCCAAGAAACATAAAATGCATGTTTCTTAGAAAAGTAATTTTAACATACATACAAACTTTTCTTTTCTTTATCTTACACGCTCTTATTTGAGGCTTATTCATTTCACTTTTGGTGTAAATGGGCCTTTACATTTGCCAAAAATATAACTTTCTATTATTTTTTATTAAAACAAGCAAGCTCATCCGAGGTGACAGAAAGCAACGCAAAAGTAATGTACTGCTTTGCTTTCTATAAAAAGTAACTAAGTAATGCAATTAGTTACTTTTTTATATATATTTTCTTCAGTATTGTGATGCATAACTTTCCCAAGTGCTGTATATGACTAACTCTCTAATAAATCCAGCCACTCCACCTACACAGACACAACAAACCCTTGGAACAGGTGAAATGCCATAACCACCTACTCCACAATTGTAGACACATTTGAAAACCCCCTCTCAACGTCACACCCGGCCGTACAATGGTTCATTTGAATTGTAAAACACTTTGTGAGTTGTTCAGTGCAGGGAATAGCCTCAAAACTGCATATACATATACAGATACACACAAATACATGTGTGTAACCATTACAACTTTTCTGTTTCTTCCTGTCCTACTTCATTCTCAGCCCAGCCAAAGAGTATAGGGCAGCCTCCAATGTTTGCTTCCTGTGATGAGAGTGTTTATTTATAGAGGCCAGTGTAGTAGAGAGTAAGGGTACACCGATGCAGAGACAGGCAAAGCCTGTCTGAATTTATTTATACTGAGCATGGCCAACGAGTGCACACGGCAGCACGGGCGAGCACATGATTGCATCCGTGTGTGAGATTCAGATGATGGGGGGCACTATGTATAAGACAAGGTGGACAAAGAGTGAGAGAGATGTTGAGAATGTGGAGACAGGGGTATATGTCTGTCTGTCTGGCTCGGAGCCACAGGAATATCACATCTCTGCCACTGAGGAATCCAGGCTGAGACAAAAGTGTGCAGTCTGTCGGTCTGTGGGTGCTGTTTATTTCTGTAACTGCAGTGAAAGAGGCCAGCTATAAATGCATACACATATGCACGTATCGTCAGAGTTACCCGCCAAAACCAACGAGCCACCAGAGTCACCAAATAAAAGCGAAGTTCCACGGTGCTGCTCCAAAAAACGGAGAAACACAGGAACACTGCAGTGTGTTGTTAGATACTCAAAGTCCCCCACTGGGCGCTGGTGACTACTGGAGCGACCTGCCAGACAAACACACTCCGCCAAAGCAGACACAACATGAGCTTTGTCTGACTTTACTGCCATCCTTTAAGCAACTGTGTGTAACCGTGTGTGCGGGGGAACTGCTTTTGGAATCAGTTCAGAGGGTAGACTCTGAAACTCCTGCCCTGGTTCATACCCACTAAATTCACCACATTGATGTGAATGTTGTCTAGTATAAATTTAGCTCACCAATTCATTTGTCAAACACTAACTTTTTCTATTTATGAAAAAAAAAAAAACATGGTTTAATAAACACACCAACGTTCAAAAGTTTGTGGTTGGTAAAATATTTGAAGTTTATTCTCACCAAGTCTGCATTTTTTAAATCAAAAGTAAAAATAAACAGTAATATTGGGAAATATTACAGATTTTAAAATAACTGATGTGCCCGAACAGTGAATCCATATTCGGAAAGACACTAAAGGGACATGGTTAGCCACTAGCTGTAGCCTGTTACATTACAGTACATAAAATTTCACTTACCACATAAACAGAGTAAAGAGAGATGACTGATAGGACAATTGTGAATTATTTTCAGATACCACTGTCACCTGAGCACCACTGTCAAACATCTAATTTTGTAAAATGTGTGGTACTGCTGCTCTGTGGTATACACAGAGTATGTTTGATCGCGGATCTCACAAGTGAAAGTAAAGGCGTGCACGCATTTAAAAGCAGTTTCAATACACTTATTAATAGCAGCTCTCTGATGCCCGCAATTTATAGCTATACAGTATAATTACCCATTCATATAACTGCGAGAGAAAGCACTGAAATATATATTTTCTTTCCATCTCGTATTTATTTCCTTTAGGAGTTGATGAAAGAAAATTATTAACAATATTAAAGCATTGTTAAAGTACACTCCTGTTACTTTTGTGTAAACTAACTTCTGCTTTTTACTAAAAGCAACGACTTTCTTCTCAAATATCTGAGTGGATATAAATATCCAAGTCACCACAGATGTATAAACGACAGTGTAGCACTTGCCTGAAGATGTTTACTGTTGTACAACCACTAAGAGGCCGCTATTATGAATGACACTGATGAAATGTTTATCAAAATCAGGAGATAAACCACAACCGCTCTACCGGTCTAAATAATAAAGACTCAAGACAAGAAGTTTCATTAGAATCAATGATTCAATAAACCACTACTGTTGGAGTCGTGGTGTAGTCACAGGGATACAGATTTAAATCCTAAAATAAAAGTGACTCTGGACCACAAAATCAGTCTTACGTAGCACAGGTATTTTTGTAGCAATAGCCAAAAATACATTGTACTGGTCAAAATTATAGATTTTTATTTTATGTCAAAAGATCATGTTCCATAAAGATATTTTGTACATTTCCTACCGAAAATATATCAAAACGTAATTTTTTATTAGTATGCATTTCTAAAAATTTCATTTGGACAACTTTAACGGAAATATTCTCAATATTTTGATTTGTTTGTACCCACAGATTCTAGATTTTCAAATAGTTCTGTCTCAGCTTTTTTCTTCCGCTTTCAGATGACGTATAAATCTCAATTAAAAAAAAATTACCCTTATGACTGGTTTTGTGGTCCAGGGTCACAAATAAGTCAAAGTCTTTCCTATTTTAATTTATTATGGCTGCTGCTAAAGCTTTTAATCTTTCGCAAAGTATTTCCACATGTATATCCACCTCAGACGTAAAAACATGAAGTGACAAAAAGCGATATGAAAAAACATGTCAGTGTTTTCACACCTGAGGAAACGGCAGCTTCCTGTCAGCAGTGAAGGGCTTTTCTGACTACGTTCCCTTTTGAAACCACCTCACTGGAGCGGTTTCCCAAGCACGTCTGCCTCTTCCACCCCCACACCTGCCCTCCTGAAACTCCTTCCCCATGTTTCCTTACAGGATGTGCCGTAGGCTGTGATCTGTGTCCCCCTCAGCAGTAAAACGCAGGTAGGAAAAATAAAGCCTGCTCAGCTCTGCGGCAGTTTAACTAAACATCAGTGAAGTCAACGATCTGAATGAAATCATATCCTCAGCCGCACTGTGATTTTAACTGAAAACATGCCGGACTGCGAATACTTGTGTAGAGATAATGCTAGGAAAATTATACAATGTAATTAAAGAGCAAATTTACAACAAACTGCTGAGGAATCGAAAAAACATTATCGTCCAAACATAGCAGAAATATGATATCCCAGAGCGAAAGGAAAATCGCCCGTTTCTGAGAAGCACGGCACAATGGGCCATACATCTGAAATAAATACTGAATATGAATCTGAAACTACATGTATTTTTATCATTTCGGATTGTTTTGCCATCTCATCCATCCAACTCAAACAGTTTCTACTCCCAACAAATACAGGCCGTATATCCATTAATAACATATTTAAAAAGCCTTCCTGGGCTTCATCCAGAAAGAACATTCATAACTCCATCAGCCTAAACACACAGTTTTCATTGGGGCAGAGCCAACAATGCAGACACATGAGAAAAGCAGTTCTCTTTCTTCCTCTGCTGTTTTTCATTGGGTATTTCTAGAACGTGATGAGTAGTCAAGCCACCCCCTGAGGATCGCTGAAGAACTAGGTAAAAGAGCTGGATGGATGGGTAGTTACATTCAGGTTGTGATTATTGTGAATTGTTTATGTGTTAGGGATGTTTCGACCCTTAAGTAGTTTCTCCAGGAAGACTGCAGATCTTTGTTTCCCTATTTGCAACTCATTTTAGTTGTGTAATGTGATGTATTTTCAATTGAAACATGACAATAAACTAGAAAAAATGTAGGGTGCGACTTCATTTTTATCCGTCGGGAATTAATTAGCTGGGAAAAGTGGGCGATACATAGCAGAATGGAGCCAAACCAAATGCAAGTTTGCTAAAACAGCAGAAACTTAACTTGTTAATTAAAATAAACAATAATTAATTAAAATATACAATCAGTTAAAAAAAATATTATCAGTTACTAAATTAATAAATGTTTGTAAACTACCATTAAAAAGTTTGGAGTCTGTAATTTATTTTTTATTTTTTTTATGTTTTTGAAGTCTGAACAGAAGTCTGGTATGATCACCAAGGCTTTATTTTGTCAAAAATACAGCACAAACTATAATTTGAAACAGTATTAGAAAATAATGGTGGTAGCACAGGTATTTTTGTAACAATAGCCAAATATACATTGTACTGGTCAAAATGATAGATTTTTCTTTTATGACAAAAATCATTAGGATAATAAGTAAAGATCATGTTCCAAAAGATATTTTGTAAATTTCCTACCGTAAATATATTTTTGATTAGTATGCATTTCTAAAAACTTCATTTGGACAACTTTAAAGGCAATATTCTCAATATTTTTATTTGTTTGCACCCTCAGATTCTAGATTTTCAAATAGTTCTATCTCAGCTTTTTTCTTCCGCTTTCAGATGACGTATAAATCTCAATTTGAAAAAAATTTACCCTTATGACTGGTTTTGTGGTCCAGGGTCAAAAATAAGTCAAAGTCTACCCTCTTTTAATTTATAATGGCTGCTGCTAAACTTTTTAATCTTTCGCAAAGTATTTCCACATGTATATCCACCTCAGACATAAAAACATGAAGTGACAAAAAGTGATATGAAAAAACATGTCAGTTATTAATGTTTGTAAACTACCATTAAAAAGTTTGCAGTCTGTAATTTTTTTATGTTTTTGAAGTCTTAACAGAAGCCTGTTATGATCACCAAGTCTTTATTTAGTCAAAAATACAGCAAAAACTGTAATTTGAAACCGTATTATGAAATAATGATGCTAAAAAAAACCTAAAATTTTCAATATTAAAAACAACTGTGCTGTATAATATTTTGGCGTATACCATGATACACTTTTCTTTTAGGATTCTTTGATCAATAGAAAGTTCAAAAGAACTACATTTATTTATTTTTATACAACAGTTCTTTTCTAGTCCTCAAATCTGATTGGCTGAGAGGAGTGTTATTCTAGTGATAACAGACAACGCTTGTGGTATGTCTCACAGCGAGTTTCATGGCGGACGCCCAAATCTGCTATAATTTTATAAATAATACAGTTTGCGTCACGGAATGTAGTTTTAAAAGCTTTTTAGGGGCGAATGTACTTGTTTAGACTTCAAATATTGGTCTGTTAATAAGATAACGTCTGTTTGAAAATTAGCTTCAGTGTTTTAGGAGATGTGAACTCCAGGGCATCAGTGACCATTCAGCTCTCATGAACCTGCCGAGAGAAGCCTTACCTCGGCCAGATCTCCTTGAATTTGCTGCTGGCTCTAATGTCTTTATATTGGTTAAACATGAGATATATGTTGTTTTGGGTAAATTTAATGGATAGTCTGTTGTGTCAATAATCTATTATTTGTTCCAGAGCAAATAGTTCTGGCTGAGGAGGGCAAAATCTCTGTAATGCTGTATATCAGAGCACTGCCTTTGTACTTTTGGACGAATTGCCTAGCAATGATAGCTGTTGTTAAAAACACTACAAACAGCTTAATAAGTCTACAATTTGACTGGGACCTGTAAAGACCATAGGCCATATTTAGCTAATAAACACATGAGGTGGCCGTCAAAGGGTAAAACTGTAGAGGTACAGTAGACGGCGGTGTTGGGTGGGGCAGCTGTAAGGATAAGACACAGAGGATCTGTGTGTGTTTGTGGAGCTAAGCAGAGGCGGGAGGGGGTGCGAGAGCACGAGTAAACACTGGGATTGAATTCAGCCGCGGAGGCTTTTGATTCAGACAGCCAAAACAATCCCGGGCCCTGCGTACAGCCTATAGGCCCCAGACAAGACAGACGGGTTTACATGCATCTGTTCATCTACCTCTCTCTCTCTCTCCTGGCCTCTATATTGCTCGCTTTCCCTCTGTGTCTACCTCTCTTTGCAGTTGTTAGATTTAGTAAACAGTCATCGTACCTGTAGCGCTTTTAAAATGTGGGTCTCACCAGTGTTTTTTGTCTATGTCACTGTGCCATGACTGAGTCAGAGCGACTTCAAAGTCTCTTTCTTTCACAACACAATAGCGCAGTCAGAGCGATCGGTCTGAACATGTTCGTACCCCAGAGTTTACATGTACGTACCAGTGTGTTGAGACATGAGGGAGATATGCACACCAATTTAAGTTTATTAACTATAAATACTCACACCTTCTCTCTGCTAAAATGAAATCTGTATGTAGTGAATGCCTGTGTGGGCTGATTTCTCAACATGCTTTTACAGTGATTATGATACAATTGTTAGTGAGTCAGCAGGTCAGTCACTCCCAACAGATGAGCATGGCATCAACTAGCATTCAAATATCATGGATTTGCATATTTATCCACAATTTTTTTGTGGCTGCTACATATGGTAATTTTGAAAGTGGACGAAACAGAAAACAAAGTGACCAACAGGAATTAAAAAAGTAATTCAGAAATATTTGTGAAATGTTTTTACAATTTAAAACAACTGGTTTCTTTATGTTTTAAAGTGTAATTTATTTGTATGATGCCAAAGATTAACTTTCAGTCTTCAGTGTCACATAATCTTTATAATATGCTACTATTTGGGATAGTTCACCCAAAAATGAAAATTACCCTCAAGCCATCCAAGGTGCATCTTTCAGAAAACAGTCTCCTCTTGGATTATATTGAAATCTTCTGACATTTTTCTTTACAATCTTTGTTTTGTACTTTTAATTTGTGACTGGTGTTTTGTTCTGCTCTCTCCTCTGTGCTTTCGCACTTGCCATATCTGTGTTCATCACCACTTTCGCCTACGCCCTACGTCTTCCCCTGGAATGTCCACAAATCAAGTACTTGACTAAAAGTACAGATACCCCAATAAAATATTACTTGGGTAGGCCTATTCATTTTCAAAATTACTTGAGTAAATGGACAAGTACAAAGTACTACTACAGTAGCAACTTTGTTGCAGTCCACTACTATTATTATTAGCCTATAATGGAAATGAAATATGCATTTTGTTTGCTGCACACCCAAAAGGACTCATTACTATAATTGTACATAAGTTTTTGCATGTATGGTAAAAAATTGCTTTGTGCATGTTCTGTAGGAAATCTGCTTTGGAAAGGAGCCCCAACCATCTAACTTATTACAGATACACTCTGTAAAATGGTGGTTTGTGTATGTATGTATGTATTTATTCATTTCCAGAAACACTGGGATGAAGCTGTTGGGTCATATTTGTTTTTTAGTCTTGGGTAGTTTTTGTATAGCCATTAATAACCCTTTAGTAATTACTAAAGGGTTCACTATATTTTCATTTTAGAATAGGCCTATTGTTTCAGGTTCAGAATTATTTAATAATTCTTTATTAATTACTAATGGGTTCCCAATATTTTCCCTTTAGAACAGCCTACGGTTTCAGGTTCGACATAAATCCTGCAGAATTATATGATAATTATGTATTAATTACTAATGGGTTACCGGTATTTTCACTTTTCCCCAGTCCTGGCCTTACATACAGGAATTGAATTAATGGTAATATGGTATATGCTGAGGAGGCACACATACAGTACTGTATATAAAATATAAAAAACTAAGGTAAGTTATCGCATGGCACTTGAGTGATGGTGGGGTTCCTACCGGAAGCTGATTTCTTACAAAGCACACTTACAAAACAGTTCACATAAAAGTTTATTTACTCAAAAGTTTGTTGGATTTATTAATATTGCATTTTCATACTATTACTACTACTTCTAGTTCTTCAGGAGGTATGACAGAATACGTTTGTTACTGATTAGCTAACTGTTACTTAACACAATCATAAAATTGTATTACATACTGATTAGTTAACACATCTTCCTTAGTAGTTAACAGTAGTGAGATGTGTTAATGAATGATTAACTGTTAGTTCTTCAACAATTCCTTATTAGTTATGCAGTAAGTAAGAAACCGTATTTTAAAGTGTTACCCTCCAATTGTGTTCATCTGAAAGAAGAAAGTCATATACACTTAGAATGGCATGAGGAGGGTAAGTAAATCATAGGGTAATTTTCATTTTTGGGTGAACTATCCCTTTAATTCAGAGGTCTCAAACTCAGTTTCTGGAGGGCCACAGCTCTGCTGAGTTTAGCTCCAGCCAACTCCAACTCACACCTGCTTGGAAGTTTCTAGTAACCCTGAAGGACCTTGATTAGCTAGATCAGGTGTGTTTGATTAGGGTTGGAGCTAAACTGTGCAGAGCTGTTGCCCTCCAGGAATTGAGTTTGAGACCAGTGCTTTAATTAATGCTCATTTGTTGAAACATTTCAAACAATTACTTTAAAACGAATTAAATCAGGAGCAACACGAGCGAATTAATCAATGAATCATGCATTCAACTGATTCATTCAAAAATATTGATTCATTCAGAAATAAAACAAATTTTTGTTGGTGGAGCAAAAACAAAATATCCAAAACGACAACGTGACTACTATAATAGTTACTCAATAATACCTTCTTGTTATTGTAACCTTGCTTACTGAACTGTTAAAACAACACCACAGTTTTTGATACTTTGATATTTTTTAATAGTGTGTGCAGGACACTATAGTTAATTTATGCAAGTGAGGATAGCACAATAAAGTGAACTGTGACATATTATACCCAAAACTTCTTCATACAGACACTTGACCTGACTATGTTTTCTTAAGTGCTTTTTCTTTAATTGCTAATGTGACCTTTTTACACCACAGACTAAACAAAATTAAGCATTGCTCTGACGCAGTTTAACTCTGTGTTCTTGTCGTATTTTATTACCATTTTCTAAACTATAGTGAATAAACTGTGATAATGTGAGAAATAAATTTTGGTTTGACTGTACATCAGATATCACAACCATGTGGAAATACAGCAGTCTTGCTCATGGGATAATGCTAAAACTGTTATTTTAAACAGCCATTTTTTTCTATAAAACATAAATGAACATTAGCATTAGCAGTTTAAACCGAAAGTTCGGAAGGAGCTTGTTTATCTAGTCTGTCAATCAACACAAGGATATACAAGCAGCTGTTTTCTCACACATGTGACTATTCCTCCGGCATCGCACAACCACCCCATCTCTACCTTTATTTTTAATTTCCACTACATATTAACCAACTTTATTAAATAACCCAGAGGTTAGGTAGAGGCATGTAGTAAATGCGTTTGTGATTTCACAGCCAAATATCTGCATGCTGACTCATAAAAAACCTGCCAGCAGGGAGCAACTGACAGACAATCTTTGTAATGTGGCTCTGAAATTATATAGACAGAGCATCCTGGTTATCAGGAGGCCCCCACTGACTGCTTTTGCCAAAATGTGACATCAACCCAGCAGGAAAAGCTGATAAACTCTACCTGGAGGTTGAATCACCATGGGAGTTTGCATTAAACAGGCCATTAGAAGACAAAATTAGACTATTAATGATAAGAGAAAAACAGAGATACAGAGACCCAGGAAACAGGAAGTGCAGAGTCAAGACATGCCACCTAGTGGGTGACATCCTGTTTCCCACCATGCACCTCTCCAGGGAGCAATGGCTTACGAAGGAGGACAAAGACGCTGGGGGGGAAGGGACACATCAGTGGCAGATGTGCAGCCAACAGCCATGTGGAAATGATCAATGCGACCAATTAGAGGCAGAGCGGTGCGATACACACACAGCACGCCTCCTCAATCTAGTGTGCATGCTAAGTGTGTGCACTACTTAGGCGACACTCCGTGTATGTTTCCTGCCTGTCTTTACCGCTCAAAAAGTATTTTTGCAAAGCAAACAAATAATCCAGAATAAATAAGAAAATGAAAACAGGAGCTGAAAGGCGTTGTCAGATGTGGAGCGGGGCAAGTTTGTTTTTCTGCTAGATACATGAGCGGTCCCACGTTCTTGCAGTTTTGCTGGGCTATTTCTAGCCTGACTAGCACAGGGGTTTCATTTACGAGCGGGCCAAACCCAAGGCCTTCCCATGGTGCTTTGGGGCAAGGGGAGGCTTCGACGCGCTCTCATATGGACCTGAATCCCACGCTTCACAAACGAAGCCCTGCCTCCCACACACACACACACACACACACACACTCGTTCTCCTCTAAAATGATTTCCACATCTGTAGAGACAGCCAGACTTTTTTAAGCGCAGCTACATGGAGAAGGAAAAAAAGCGGAGGGGAGCGTAGAAAACTACTTGACCACAGACTTCCTCCTCAAAACGAAACGTCAGCTCCCACATCCCCCACACCCTGGTGTATGACACTCAAAAACGAATGCAACGGCAGCCCCCTGTTGCATGCACACGTCCTTAGGTTTACAAATAATCTAAAGCACTGGAACATAACGAAGCAAGCTATTCACTTTTTGAAGTGAATAAACGAACCCACTAACTCTTAGCATACAATTTAAATGTCATTATATGAAAAGTCACACAGTGCTACTGATTTAGGCTACTTCATTGTCCACGCATCTACGCAGGAAATGAGACGAAACTAGCAGAACGTTACTTGTGCAGCAGCCAATGGTGGCAGCCAAGGACCTTCTTCTCTTTAGAGAGAAAAAGAGAGTGAAAGAGAGAGAGGAAAAGAGGCCTTCATTAGATGTGTGGGCCACACACAGTACCCCAACTGGATATACTGGGACTATTTAAGCACACATTGCTGGTAGGCCCAAACAAGGCCTTTAATTGGAAAAGCTCTAATTCAAAGGAGTGTTTAAATGACTTTGAAGAGAAAAACCCTGATTAGGAATTTGTTTATTACAACTACAACATCTGCTGAAGACCAAAATAAACATATTGAGAGTTCTGGTACAGACAGGGATCTACAAACAAAACTCTTTTCTATTAGTTCCACTTTCATACCTGCATTGAAAGTTACAAATGTAGGTTCCAGGTGGAAATTGTTGCTCAGTGTTTTAATGTAACCATTGCCACATAAAATACTATCATAGGACACACAGTAGAGATCCAGCTTAATTATTTTCCTAATTCTTTAAGAGAAAAAAGGCATCCATGAGATCTCTTTTGGTTGACACAGTATGTTAAAACTTGATAGTTTAGGATATACCATTTGTTTTTGGGTTTTTTTTTAAGAAATTTATATTTTTATTTAACAAGGACACATTTAATTAACCAAAAGTGTCAGTAAGGATATTTATAACGCTACAAAATATTTCTATTTCAAATAAATGCGGTTCTTTTGAACTTTCTAATTAGTATCCTGAAAAAATGTATCACGTTTTTCCAAAAAAGCTTACTGAGCTTATTAGAATGACTTCTGAGGGATCATGAAGAATGGAGTAATGACTGCTGAAAATTCAGCTTGCCATCACAGGAATTAATTACATTTTAAAATGTATTAAAATTGAAAAAGGCTATTTAAAATTCTAATAATATTTACTGCTTTTAAGCAGCACCAGATGTTTCTTGAGCTTATTAGAATGACTTCTAAAAGATCATGTGACACGTGACACCATTTTAAATTGTAATAATATTTATTGTTTTTTACTACATTTTCAAATACAACTAAAAAATCTTAAGTGAAAGTGACTTCATTGAATCTCCTTGCTGCCTATAGAAACAACTGATATATTAAAATGATGTCATCTCAATTCTAAAAACATATTACAGATTCAGTAGTGACATCTACTACTAAAACCGACTGGAAATTAAAGAGTTAATTCACCGAAAAAATGAAAATTCTGTCATTAATTACTCACCCTCATGTCGTTCCAAACCCCTAAGACCTTCATTCATCTTCAAAACAACAATTTAAGATATTTTCGATGAAACTTGAGAGCTTTCTGACCTGCAAAGACAGCAATGCAACTGACACATTCAAAGCTCAGAAAGGTAATACTTCTCTTCCGTGTATCTTCAGTGCGTGTTCATAAAACTATTTTAATGATGTCCTTACTACCTTTCAGGGCCTTGAACATAGTAGTTGCATTGGTCATGGAACATAGTCTTTGCAGCTGGATTTCATCAAACATATCTTAATTTATGTTCCAAAAAAGGTCTTACGGGTTTAAGGGTGAGTAACTAATGACAGAATTTTCATTTTTGGGTGAACCTTTCCTTTGACTGATTAAAAATATGTTTGAAACTGAAAGTTCTGATGAATTAAAACAACATGAACTGTAAAACTGAACTGAACTGGGCAGTGGGAGACCCAGTGCCGGTCGCTGTGGCAACAGTGAGGTGTGTGACTGGCGCACTGGCAGGCTGCCCCTCGTTCAGACACGTGCCATGCCATCATCAGCAGATTTGCAGCATGCGAGGGAAAAGAAAACCAACAGAGAAGCATCTGAAGCCAAGAGAGGAGGAGGCCGCTCCTGTAAGAGGGGGGCAGAACACACACACACAAACTTACACGGACGCTGACAGAGGGGCATTGTGTCCCCACACCTCATGAGTGGAGCTTTTTGTGAGTAAGAACGTGTGTGTTTGTGTGTGATCCCACATGAATGCTAATTATGCAGCAGTTGCTGATCACTGGATTATTCACACATACGAACATAATGCATCTGATGTGTCTTATTCTTTATATATGTGAGTCACCCTCAAAGGGCCTTTCCTGGACTTTCCCTCTTTACTTTCAGAAAAACAGAAAGAAAAAGACAACCCATGCGAGTTTCATTTCACATGTCACAGTAAGTGCTGTATCAGCTTTGTGACTCAAAGACCAGCAGCCACACAGATTTGTGTGAGTCACACTGTGGTGGTACTACAACAAAGACAAGTTGACACTGTGACCCACTGCCTATATCTTATTTAATTAATGTTCTGAATGTATTCTTCCATCCCTCTTAGCTTATCCTGTGCCAGTAGGACACATTGCCCATGTCTATTTAAGCACTCAAACAGACTAAAACGCTCTCGTACACACAGCAGCTGCCTAGTCTTATGACTAAGCTACTGAGGAAGAGGAAGTGACAGAACATTCCATTGCCCAGTTCCATGTCAGATGGCTCAAACATGACCAACATGTTAACAATTACTGCATTATTTGATAAAAATAAAAATAAAGACTAGTATGAATGACTAAAGTGGTCCAGGATTGTTTATGCTGGTTGTGGTACCAGTCCAGCTGGTGCATCAGCATACTGTAGCCATGCTGTTAACCAGTTGGTTGACCAGTATGGTCTTTCTGGTCGATGATGGTTGGCCATGGTAGTAATTGGTTAACATAATTAAGGTGTCTGGCACACCAGCATCTGAAAAAAAAAAAAAAAACGTTCTGGAGACCAGCTATGCATGATTTTCCAATATGGTTTATCTAAACTACATATAAATGTATGATAAATAATTTTTCAGTATTATAAAAAGTTAAAGAAGTGAGTACAGATAAATATAGGATTTATATATAGTTTTTTTTGGGATGAGAACCCTGTTTTGAAGCATGGCAGCTGGTCCTGAGCTTGTTATGAGCTAGTCTCAGACTTAAAAGTCACACCAACGGACCAATGGCTGAATGTCTGATGCATATCACACACAAAATCAGAAACACTTTTTGTCATCCGATTGGTTGACCTATTCATGATTTCCAGAAGATGTGTGTGTCACATTCTTTAATGTTCCACCTCACGAAAGAAGAAAGCCATCCCCATCAACTGTGACGTTGAGAGCTGAACGCTGGATTTTCAAAAGTATGTGAAATATTTATAGCTCACAGAATAGAATATTTAAAATATGACCAAGAGTTTTACACTCCGGTCTGTTATTGTAGGGACATTTCCACGTGACTTGCTTTACCTGTCAGTCATAAGGTCTCTTGGGTGGCCCTTGAAAACAGCCAAGGTTCCCAGACCTTCTGCCGTCAGTCTGAAGGTCTGGCTAGGTGAGACTAGTAATAAGCTGGTTTAAGCTGGTCATAAAGTTTTCATTCAGATTCTGCAAAATGTTAATTATTTTTAAAAAATAAGGGATCATACAAAATGCAAGTTATTGTTTATTTAGTACTGACCTGAGTAAGATATTTGACATAAAAGATGTTTGCATATAGTCCACAAGAGAAAATAATAATTGAATTTATAAAAATGACCTGGTTCAAAAGTTTACATCTGCTAGATTCTTAATACTGTGTTCTTATCTGAATAATCTACAGCAGGGATCCTCAAATCTGGCTCGCGAGATCCACTTTCCTGCTGAGTTTAGCTCTAACCCTTATCAAACACACCTGAGCGTGCTATTCAATGTGCCGGAAAGTGGATTTCGCGAGCCAGATTTGAGGATCCCTGATCTACAGCATTGTTTTTTTGTTCAGTGATAGTTGTTTATGAGTCCCTTGTTTGTCCTGAACAGTTAAACCCCTGCTGTTCTTCAAAAAAATCCTTCAGAAGGTTCAACAGAAGGTTCAAATGCTCACTGATGCTCCAGAAGGAAAAAACATGCATTAAGAGCCGGGGGGTGAAAACTTTTTGAATTTCAAGATCAGAGTAAATTGAACTTATTTTGTCTTCTGGGAAGCATGTAACTATCTTCTGTAGCAATACTAAATGAACAAATATGATATTTAGGCAAAATATAAAAAAAAAAAAAAAAAAAAAATCCATTCTGTTCAAAAGTTTTCACCCCTGGCTCTTAATGCATGTTTTTTCCTTCTAAAGCATCAGTCAGGGTTTGAACCTTCTGTAATATTTTGCAGATTCTAAAAGGGGGATGTAAACTTTTGACCTCAACTGTATGCTGGTCCTAAGCAACTTGCTCCTGTTTAGGACCAGTTCGTAACCAGCTCAAACCAGCTGCCATGTTTTAAAACATACCTAACCAGCATATGCTGTTTTTTTCAACAGGGTAAGCTGTTTTTAAGTGCATTTAACTGTTCTGTATCTCAGTTTTCTTAAAAATATTAAGCGGTTTTCAACAGGAATAATGTTCACAAAGGCTAATAAACAACAAAATAACACCAGACTTTCAAGTCATTCCGAATGCAACAAACTAAGAAACATGCACGCTGTTTCTAGGAGAAACATGACAACTGAAAACAATATCTGAAAAATGTCTCAAAATCTTAAACATGTTTAATATCCTCTGATTGGATGAAATCATAGCCTGAAGCTAAAAGAAAAAACAGTCTGTGTTTTGGATTTTCGGAAGTGGTCAACACTAACTGACCAAAACCTGCAGACTGCCTCTGAATTTCGGCAACTGCCATCAACTCTTCCAATGCAGACAGTGAATCGGGGCAAAAGTCTGGACAAAAGTTGTGTCATGTATTCCACCCATTAGAATGATTTCTAAAGGATCACGTGACACTGAAGACTGATGTAATGGCTGCTGAAAATTCAGCTTTGCCATCACAGGAACCAAATTATATTTTACAATATATTAAAATAGAAACCAGTTATTTTAAATTAAAATTATATTTCACAATATTTCTGTTTTTACTGTATTTTTGATCAAATGGAGCCTTGGTGAATATATATTAAAAATACATAATTTTTTTTTTTTCAATTATATTTACATTTAAGATTTTTATCCTGTGGGGTTGCCATGTGCATTTAGACCAGATTGAAGCCTGAGAGCACCAAAGCTCAATATATCATTAGCATATGTGCTAACCATTGCAGTGCAAAGATCCCCAGTAGAGCAAAGGATCATCAGAGTAAGAGCCCCCCTGCTGTCCATCCTAGTTGTCATACACTTGCCTGACTCATGGCCCTGAAAGATGGACCCTCCTCCTCAACAAAGACATGACATACGACTCTCCATGCTCTCAGAGAGACTGAGTCATATCTCTGTGTATGAGTAAGAGCAAAAGGCAGCTGTTCTTTCAATAAAGAGATACTAACAGGCCCCAAGGACACACACACACAAACAGATACACAGGAGAGCAACTACCAGTAAAAGAGACAGAGAGTGAAGGTTAACATTTAAATGGGAGGTGTAGCTGCACTCCTGATGTCTTGCCTGACATCCATCTCAATATAAGTATAGTTTAGGTATATATCTATCTATCAGCCACCAGTTTTTCAGTCTAGGTGACATTATGCAGACACATGCATACCGAAAAGTGTGTGTGAAGTTGCAGTTGAGCTCCACACACACCCACACGTACAAAACAGGTGCGGCCCGGTGCAGGTGTTGAGCACGCCTAGGCAAAGCAGCCAGAGAGATAGAGCATGCTTCTCTGTGTAATCAGAGACAGGCAGAAACTAAACGTTTGCAGTATTGTTTCACGCACACGTACTCCAGACACTCCCACGCGCACATATCCAAATTAACCGACAAAAGCCCTCTTTTGTTAATGCACTCGCACAGAGGAAGGCAGAAGCCCCACAGGCCTGAAGTTCTCTGCCCACGCCACCTGCCACAAACAAAGACAGAGGGGTGTCAGTCCATTAAGGTGGTTATGGCCCTCTGTCTCCTCCCACAAACCCCTACAACCTACAATTAGGCTACACCTTTTGCCATCAGGATAAACCCCTCTGGCCAGCTCTGACACGTACGGCACGACACACAAATGCTATTTGCTTTTCAAACACAAACTAGTTAATTCATTAAAGGGATAGTTCACCCAAAAATTACTCACCCTCATGTTCCAAAGCCGTTAGACCTTTGTTCATCTTCGGAACACAAATTAAGATATTTTGGATGAAATCTGATAGCTTTCTGACCTTGCATAGACAGCAACGCAAAAATAGCTTAATTTGTGTTGAAAATGAACAAAGGTTTTACGAGTTTAGAACAACATGAGGGTGACTAATTAATGATAGAATTGTCCATAGAACTGTGCCAGAATGACATTGACTATCAAATGGTCACTGACTCTGTTCAACTCTCCAAACAACAGTTTCTGCTGACATTGATGGTTGTGCTTGTAAAAGTGAATTTTGGAAAGAAAAGGCCAGACCTTGGCGACATGGCCCAGCCACACTGTCTGTCTCTGCTCTCTTTCCTGTCATCTCAAACTAAGAGTTTTAAGATTAAATTTAACTTCAGAAACTTATTTACAGATTGGAGAGGTGCACTAGAAAAATACACTGCAATTCTGATGTAATTTAATTCCACCTGTACTACAGTAAAGGCATTTGTTTCATATTATCAATATGATCTATGTGAATCTTTATTCCGCATGATAGACATAGAAATTGAATGGAACGTAAATTGTGCTTCAGATACAGGACATTTTATTATAATCATACAGTCAAACGTAATTTTTTTAATTCTTTTTACTAGTCGGTGCAGAGCACTATAGTTCATTTATGTAAGTGAGGATAGCAACATAAAGTAAACTGTGACATATTATACCCAAAAATTCTTCATACTGTGGACTACCAGTAAAATTAATAAAAATTTGGGACCCAAAATTTGATATGACACTTTGACCTCACCATGTTTTGTTACATACCTTCCTATCAACATTATCTGGCATTATCAAAATGAATTTGTTCTGAAACAGTTTAACTCTTGAGTTCTTGTCATATTGTATTACCATTTTCTAAACTATAGTGAATAAACTGACAATGTGAGAAATGTTAAAGGTGTCTGAATAAATTTTGGTTTGACTGTATGCTGACATGGCCAATGTCTAAAATCTATTTAAGAACAAAACCCCCCAAAAAACCCACTCTTTGCTGTACAACATTTTTGACACATGAAGTGTGTGTTTGCCTGTGCAAAACATGCACACTCACAAACCAGAAATAAGTATGCACATAGACGTCACTGCATGAGACGTGAGTGGATGGTGACCGCGCTAGTCGCCCACCTGTGTCCTGAGAGGAGGTTCTTTCCTGGAATCAGCTGACAGGAATGTAAAACCACACAGAGCTGCTGTATTTCTCACCTGGACCCTTGTACAAGTGCAGAATAAAATAACCTCAACCCAAAAAAAGATCTGGACCAGTCAACAGCACTGTCAGACAGTCAAAGCAAAGGGCTCTCACAAACACTTGAGATACCACCAGCACTCGGACTACAGCTCTGGACCTGCCATTCCCATACACTCTAACATCACATCTGCTAATATTATAGATAAAAACACAAATTTTCTGTTTGGTTGTCCATTTGACAATTTACTCACCCCAGTGTCATTCAAGATGTTCATGTCCTTCTTTCTTCAGTCAAAAAGAAATTAAGTTTTTGAGGAAAACATTCTAAGATTTTTCTCCATATAGTGGACTTCAATATGGATCAATGTGTTGAAGGTCCAAATTGCAGTTTAAATGCAGCTCTAAAGGGCTATACACAATCCCAATAAGGGAATAAGGGTCAAAAAATTAAATGTATATACTCTTTTAACTCTTCGCTTGTTTTGCACTAGATTGACTTCACGTTTTCTGCCTGAGTATTCAAATTCAAAAGCTAGGGTACAGTGAAAAAAGGGTGTTTGCCTTTCTTTGCACGTTTGCTTTGTAAACACTAAGTTGGTACTTCCAACTACGTCACGCATGACATTTGCAACGTGACTACATAATGCGTGAAGTCCAGCTACTGCAAGTTGAGAATTTGTGGTTAAAAAGTACATAAATTTGTATTTTTTAAGAAAATTTCCTCGTTGATCCCCATTGAAGTCCACTATATGGAGAAAACCCTGGAATGTTTTCCTCAAAAAAAGCTATTAATTTACTGAAATATTAACTTCTCTGTTCTAATCTCAGTGGGTACTTCAAGTAAATACTTAGGTACTTCTGCGTCTAAGAGGTTTGGCTAACAAAAAAGTTTGAAAACCCCTGCTCTAGAGCTATACACGCAATATAAACACACAATATGAATAAATGCATTTTGGGAAATGCTGCTCTACATAATCTTAGCTCAATGCGGTTTATCTTTCTCAATACCAAACGAAGAAACGGTACATTCTGAAAAGTCTTATGAAAGGAAATCTTTCGCAAGAGGAATGGCAGGGAGAATTCTGCATCATCACCAGGAAAAACAAATTTTGCATTACATCCAAAAACGGGGAAAATCTCTCTTTTTTCCTTTTCTCTCTCTCTCTCCTTCTCACTTTCTTACAACGATCCAACCCAAACAGCAGAACTGGGTTTCTGAGCGGACCTCCATGTTTCCGAAGGAAAAGAGATGGACCGTGTTCAAAGAATAACACAGCAGACGAGTTCTACCACACACACACTTCAGTAGTAACAAATTATCTATATAGCAGTTGAAAAGGTCACTCAAAAATGTAGCAAGCCTATAAAAACTTCTGTACCATACAGTACTTCAGCCTCTTCCAAGATGACAAAAGCTGCGATATATCAAACAATGAGACAGTTATGAGCAGTGACAGAACTCTGGATGTAGATTTTATTAGTTAACATGCTATTGGCATGTTCTTTTGGCTTCTTGTGTCATTAATTCATCAGAAATGTTGCCGTTTCAAGAAATTACACACAAATATGGTGCAACTAGTTAATTCTCTAGAGCTTGAAGGGTTTGAAGTCAAATTTTCCTGTCTGCGTGTGCATATTACATTTTGCATCTCTTGTTGAGACACTATAATGAGCTTGTCCACAACTAGACATCTTGAAAAAACAAAGTGTGATTCGTGAGCATGACGGAGGAAACCTGGCTGCACTGACCAGGCACAGAAAGAACAACGTGACAATGATGTGCAGAGTTTATTGATCAGAGGGGTGTGACTGGAAGGCCGAGAGACGGGTCTGAGAAACCCGAGCTGGGCACTATAATTGAATCCCTATGGGGCAAGGCAAGAATATGATGGACAAAGCGTCCCCCCTCTGATTACATCCCTCTCTGCATCTCCTTTCAATCTGTTCAGAGTTACTCTACTGGCTTTCCGCGAAGATCTTCCTTAAGAGAATGTTGCACGGCCAAACACAAAGAGGCCATTTTCCCCTCCAACTTCAAACAAATTGGGATCAGATCAGAGGCACGTGAGATGGCAGCAGCAGGAATCAATTAGCACATGAGCTTTGATGATGTCATTGACAAGCAATCGGTGAACAGACCAGCTTCCGTTTGAGATCGCAGGAAACATGAGCCTGCACCGCAGCCCTCCGCATTTTTAAGGAAACCATAGTTTATCATTCTGCGTGTCGCTACAAACTCAGAGCAGAGTTCACAAAAGCCTTGTTATGATTAACTAAGCAGAATATGTTTAACTAGCAGAATAGTTCCTGACACATCTCTGAAAATGAAACAATGATGAAATAGTATACACTGAATCATTAATAGAATCACCTCAAATTCGCTGATTCATTTGGGTCATCACTCAGAAATATCCATCTCTACATTTATGTTCTTAGTTAAAGGTTTAGTTCACTCCAGAATTAAAATGTCCTGATAATTTACTCACCCCCATGTCATCCAAGATGTTCATTTCTTTCTTTCTTAAGCCAGAAAGAAATTAAGGTTCTTGAGGAAAACATTCCAGGATTTTAGTGGACTTCAGTGGGAGCCAATGGGTTGAAAGTCCAAATTGCAGTTTCAATGCAGCTTCCAAGGGCTCTACGCGATCCCAGCCAAGGAATAGGGGTCTTATCTAGTGAACGATCATCATTTTTTAAAAAAAAAGATACAAAATGAAATACTTTTTAAACAAAAATGGAAAGGTGCTGACCCAGTGTGTAAAGAAATATACGTAGAAAAAAATACATAGAAAAATTTCCTCAAAAACCTTAATTTGTTTTCGACTGAAGAAACAAAGACATGAACAGCTTGGATGCGATGGGGTGAGCAAATTATCTTGAATTTCCGTTCAGGAGTGAACTAATCCTTTAACTAACCATGTTTTTGAGAGTTTTCAATTAGACTGTTTAGATGAGGTGTTGTTTATGGTTTCAATGTGTCACCCATCTCATTACCAAAGGCTTTGAAAATGAGTTCAAGTGAATCATTACAAAGAAGTGGTATAAATAAAGCAACAAGCCACAAAAGACTGTGTGCTTGAGTAAAATCTTAGCATAAATCAGCAGCAAAACCACTATGATTAAAAACCACCAGTATTCAATAGATAAATATACTGCATGATTATTAATTATTGGAATAAACTATTTTTTTGCCAATTTATTAAGTTGTTTGTGGTTGTAAAGCTGTAGTAACTTGCCACATTAAAGGGAAAGTTCACCCAAAACTAAAAATTCTGTCATTAATTACTCACCCTCATGTCATTCCAAACCTGTAAGACCTTTGTTCGTCTTTGGAACACAAATTAAAATATTTTTAATGAAATCCGAGAGCTTTCTGACCCTGCATAGACAGCAATGCAACTACCACGTTCAAGGCCCAGAAAGGTAGTAAGGACTCTGTTAAAATAGTCCATGTGTGAGTAACAACAAAATCATTTTTGGGTGAACCAACCCTTTAATATAGAATGTGAGGTCAACATTTGCATTTAGTTATTTCAAATGGAGTCTTAGCCAAATAGAATTTAGATTCAGAACGATCTGTTGTGAATCAGACTACAATGCTGATTTGAGATTGGAAAGCTAGCAATAATGAGGCAAGCTCCACCTCAGCTGAATGTCAGAAGGAGAGAGGAAGATAAGAGGCCTTCGTCTGCTCCTCGTTTGATTTCCTCCAGTGAGCGTCGGCAGCTGAGTGTGGCTCCATGAGCGTTCCCCCCCCATGTGTTCTGTCTTGGAGTTAACTGTCAAACTGGCGCCATGTAGCTCCACAGCATGTTCCGCGGTACATGACTAGTCATGAATATGGAGATGTGCTTGCTAAGCGTAGCATGCACACACATAGGAAAATATATGAAAAATAGACAAACGCATACAGATTAATGGATAGTCACCAAACCTACGCAAACACACACAATAATACAAATAGGGGTGCAGAATGAAGCGTACACCCACACCGAGTGTGAGTCAGAGTCGGCATCTCAATACACACACACGCACGCACACACACGCACACACGCATCGAACTTGGAAAACTTGCTTAATAGTTTTGGAAACGCAAAACTATTAAAACACCAATTCCTGTGGTGAGGCCTCAGACTGCAGCCCCTTTCATAATGGAGTCATTTAGTCCGATTCTTCCCCATGCTATCTGCCCCCGAGCGAACATTCTTACACACACAGACATGCTGAAGATTTATAGCGTCTGAGAGAGAAAAACACCACGCCCCAGTGTGGCTCCGACACAGGGGCCTTCACACTGGCACCGAATCAGAGACACACACACACACGTACTGTTGCATATTTTATCACATAAATATGTTGAATACAGACAAACAAGTTCTTCCCCTGTGCTTTTTAAAAAACTCACAAGCGTACAATCACAAACTCCTTCAGAGTCAGAGCTATTGAAGTAATTGATTAATTGAGTAATTGTTCTAAACAGGATATTTTGACTAGTAAAAATTTTTAATTACTCACAAAAATTTTTTATTTTTTTTTCAAAGTAAAAGCATTGGTTGTTGAAGTTGACAATGTAATGTTTACAATATAAAAATACATACATTTCAAACACGGCTCTAAATCATAATTTTTACCTTTTTTATCGATCACTTTTTATGTGTTTCAAAAATTTCAAATTTAACACATACAAGGGCTTATTATAGGTGGCAGGATTTGGGAGAGAAATGTTATAAAAATGTTTTATAAAAACGTATAATTATAGTGCTGGGTAACGATTAATCGCGATTAATCGCATCCAAAATGAAAGTTTTTGTGTACATGATATATGTGTGTGTACTGTGCATACTTATTACATATATATAAATACACACACATGCATGTATAAATTTAAGAATGATTTATTATGTTTATATATTAAATATATAATATAAATTATATGAATAGAAATATATACATGTAAATACATGTAAATATTTTCAAAATATATACTGTATGTCTTTATACATACCTAATAAATGTACACAGTACACACAAATATATTATATAAACTAAAACATTTATTTTCCATGCGATTAATCATGATTAATCATTCCCCAGCACTATATTTATATTTAAATTTATATCTATAGAAGACGTTTTTACACTAAAGACGATAACTATAACAACACAGAGTAGCAATATCATTGGAATTACTTTCAAAAAAAAATTTTTTCCAGCTGAATAACGATAAAAATAATGACAGCCAATCAAAATCCATTCTGCTTTAAAGAGCTTAAACATTTAAAGTGGCAGATGATACAAGTACACTGCAGGCTTATAATAAACAGAATGTTATTGTCTGTTGGTTGGATGCTAATATAGTTATCTTTATAGATATTGTTCTTGGTGAAAATGGGTTTTTAAACAATACCTTTCTTTAAAATTTGAGAAAAAAAAAAAAAATAAAAAAAATATATATATATATAAAATATAATAAAATATAAATAATTATTTGCGTTTGACAACAACAACAACAACAAAAAAATGTAAAAAAGAAAAAATATATATTTTTTGTTTAACTCAACAATTGTTTAAAAATGACTATATAGCTGGCTTAAAATGAATCCATAATAAGTTGTAAATTAAAAATCAGATACATAATTACTAGAGGCATCAGCAATAATCAAAAGGTGAACATTTATTAATAAAGAAATTTAAAAAAATTTATTTTTTCATTATTATTTATTCAACTTATTAATGAATGTTTATCTTAAGCGAGAAATGTCATTTTTAAACAATAATTAAGTTAAATAAAACTACCCAGAAACATTTAGCACTAAACATTTAACCCAACCGCTGGGTCAAAACAACCCAATCGCTGGGTTTGTCCATATTTCACGCAGCGTTGGGTTGTTTTTAACCCAGCATTTTTAGAGTGTAATCAAAATGCCCATCCCTACTACTAAAATGTGAGCATGACGCAGCTTATTTGTATTTTATTCCACAAGCGATCTGTCTGTCACCCTATGCAGTCCAGAGTTCGGACAGCCCACCACCTAGTGCTCTGTGGAGGGTCTCGGGCAAAGGCTGGCTGCTGTTCGAGTCTCTCGGCCAATCAGTTTACAACTCTCTTGCTGCTTTCCCTTCCGAAGTGGAATGACAAACCAAACCCTCCTGGCATGGCCCGAGCAGACGGACCCAATTTCTGCTTTGCATAAAAAAAAAAGTCGAAACCACACACAAGCGCTCCGAACGAACAGGGGAAAGATGGAGGAGAGGAGGAAACAGCGCCAAGCATCAGATCTCCTTAAAGCCTTACAGCTGAAGCCTCCATCTCAGAGGAGATCACATTTCAACAAGATTGAGTTTAAGTGGTGGAGACAGAAGCTGCATGAAAGGGAGGGAGGGAGAGAGAGTTTCTTGCTGTAGTAATAGTGGTGCAGGAAAAAATGGCACAATTTTGTTTACGGAGTGCCAAAAGCTACTAGACTAAACTCTAGTGTTGCTCACATGAACCAAATACGAATACTGAAACAAAGTTAATGATCTACCGAGATAAAATGGAAATCCCTATACTTCCCATTTGCCTTCTGAGAGTACATGCATCTCATTTTACCTCGTCATACAGTCAATAAACCACTTATTCAGTAAACTTTCAGGCTGATGGAATACCTGAATCGAGGCTGTTGCACAGGGAACGTTTGCTCCCGAGGAGCTCTGGCTGGGAAAGGGTTAAAGTCTCCTCCCTGGGGCTGTGCTTGCTACCGCTAAAATTAAACCTCCCCCACAGCTGGTTCCCATTAGCCTGCAGTGACACTAGGAGCCTGTACTTAAGCTGTGCTGCGGGGGCTCCGCCGCCCCACTCAGATAATACTACTGTCCCCTGCCACAGGCCAAGTTTAAACTGGCCCGGCACAGCTTCTGCTGGCAACGGCTGTGTTTTCAAACCACGAGAAAAGAAGAGGAGAAAGGTGAGAGTTATAGCGGGAGAACATTACGGAAAAGAGCCCGTCTCTGGTGAGAGGTGGAAAACGTTAAGCCTGTCATCACGTTCGAGTTCATCAGAGGAGAAAAATAGTTAGCGTGATAATGTGAAAGCCATAAGGAACAAAATTATATTACAAAAACGGTATTATATCAGCTGTCAAAAGAGGGAATATTTCTGTCTACCATCTATCATGCTCACTTAATGTTAATCTTAAGGAAAAAAACATTAATAATGTAATAACACTGTTTAATGCAGGGCTGTCACTAACAATTATTTTTGGTAATCGAGTAATCGGCTGATTATTCGGACAATTAATCTAGTAATTGGATAATTATAATGTTTTTTTTTTTGTTGTTGTAGTAATAAAAATAAACCTAAGTTAACAACAGCCTTTAAAATGATTTAAAACACATATAGCAATGAGGCGATAATAACAAAGACTATAGAATACCCAAGACATGTCACTCGTATAGTTTTGAATGGGTAAAAATGCAACGCTCATAATGGCCGTGAAGCCCCGCCTTTTTAATAAAAGAGCCAATCGTTGATGAGTAATGTCTGTGTGTCACTGCAGCTGCTGTTAGAAGTCCCGGTTGCTATAGAAACAGTCATGCACTGGCTGATCTAGCCTGAAAAATAACCGCTTTTTAATGCTATTGGAGCACAAGGAAGCAGTTCTTGTCAGATTTGATTGGTGATTTCAAATATGAAATTTAATCATAAACTTGGTGAACAGTTTTGGAGAATTTGATGTTTCCCCATTCAAAGAGATAGGAGCTGCACTTGCATGCTTGAGAGGCGTTTTAAAGATGGCCGCAGAGTGGAATGACTTGCCTTAAAGGGACTTTGATAATAATTAGTTCAAATAAAGTATCAAAAGCAAGTAATCCTTGTTTAATATTGACTAAACAACATTTAAGCCAAATGTCCACCTAATCTTTAATATCTGACCATTTTCTTATGACAGAACTCAGGGGCAGTTTGCACAACAATGCTTTCAGCCATAAACACATCATTTTCAAAGTGCATATTTTTGAAAACGCCACCATTATTGTTTCAGTGTAAACCCCTAATACGGGAATACGGTGACGTCATGCGTGTGCGTAATATGTCGTGTTAGGTGCGTACACATGTGAAGTACGTGTCAGCAAAGGCAAGCGTGAACAAACAGAGTGCCAACTACTAGCCTGACATATGTAATACAGCATTATTGGCAGTTTTCATGTACATTTTCCAAATGTTGTATTGTATACGTGAAACATTTTAAAAATCGTAATCAATTGGCCATATTGGCGACACTGAATGTAAACAATGTCACTAAAACAAACATATTTTGCTGATTATTGCTGCTGAAAATGGTTGATTATTGTCATGTTTTGGGCTGTACTAATCTGAGTACTATAGACTGCCAAAAGTTATAACAAATCATAGAGAAAAGTGCAAAAAACTGTCTTAGGAACAAAATGCATTTTTGGTTGAGAAAGTTACTGATGTATTATTCTGTGTTTGTGTAGGTTTATAAATGATTTACCTAACAAATTTGATGAAGTAGCACACGCTGCATTCCCATATGAGTGTTATAATAAACCCAAACTCACAACAATATGCAGAGATGGAGTTTGAGGCACTTCACACATTTACCGTAATTACAGTTCATGTAAAGCAGCATTTAACTTACTGCACGTACATAACCTACACACATTTAAATAATTATGTGCATATATAAAACCTGCATCGCGTCTCATCAGACGGCTGTATAATTATTTAATTGAATAGCATTTGTGAATTCACAATAGCATTATGATTTATTATGATTTTTAAATAGGTTTAATATATCATGTAGCCTTGGAAAATGCTCTAATAATGTATTTCAAAATCGAGTACTCAAATTGAATCCAAGGAATCGTGACAACCCTAGTTAGATGTACAATTTTTCATGAATATTATAATTGCTGTGATGGCCAACTTCACTCGTAGCATTTAGGAGTATTAATTTTAGTGTTTTATTTTTCGTCTATTTATGCAGCTTTTCTCTATCAGCCAGAATCAGACAAAAAATGCCGAGCGGTTAACTAAATCCCAAATACAGAGTTCATAAACTTTGCCTCGTAGCACATTTCAAAGTTATTATGATGATTTCTTTCTTTTTATCATGCATCTCATCAGACGGCTGCTTGTGAAGCCATATAATTAAGGTGCTTTTGCCTAGCTGTGTTTCACATATTCTTTACAACTCTACTTTTATCTCTAAATTGCTTTTACAGTTTGGGAGTCTGGCAGCAAAACACAGCATGTGCATTGTGAGTAGCAAATGAGACGTTGATGACTGATTTACGGCGTGAGAAATAAACCAATCGGCGGTCTTGTAAGGACACCTCAGCCAATAGGCAGACGGCAATCGCACATTCCTGATGACAGGCAGCACATATCTCACATGGTTTTGCATGTTGGGATCAACTGCACGTCTGAGCGCTTTCCGGTTAGGGTAATATTTTAGCCGTAGTCTATTAAAACCATAGCTCTTAAGAGGGATCTGTTTGAGGAAAAGGTTAACAATCAGTTTAATTAGGAGCAGAGGCTGGGGCGCACGCATGAACTCTCCCGCTCTGACACTCACCGCCCTACAGGGAATTCTCCATGTCAGACGTTTGAGTGTAGAGGAGAAAAAGAGATGAAGAATTAAAGGATGAAAGAAAAACAGAGGGCATGTGAGTGAGGAGGAGGAACAAAGTAAGAAAGGAAGGGAGGACAGACCTTATCAGTAAAGTTTGTCCATTCAGGATTTCCTTCCAAACAAAAGAGAAAGGAAACTCCAGCTCTGAAATGTGTTACATGGATATAAATCTGTCAAGAGCACTTGTTAAGGTCATTGTATTTTTCAACAACTTGTAAAACATATCTTATTTAAAATAATGACTAGGATGCACAACACAAGCCCAGATAAGTGAATAAATTACACTTTTTTTCAACAACTATAGGAGTTTTAGACAGTTTCTACCAGGTCAGTGTCGTAAAAATGACTTTCATTGATGCAACCATATAAAGGTCAGTAATGTTCTTAAAATAATAATAATAGTGGTGGAATCACATGCTAATACTATGTACAATGGCATTTACATTGTACTCCATGGTACTTCTTACGAAGACTAAAGTACACTGTAAAAAACAATTTTTTGAGTCAACTTAAAATAATTTGTTACCTGGCTGCCTTTAAAATTTTAAGTTCAGTCAACTTGAAAAAAGTTTAGCCAACTTGAAATGTTACGTTTTACTAAGTGACAACTTGTTTTTCAATATTTGAGTTGATTCAACTTAAAATTTTAAGACAGCTGAGTAACAAACACAGCTGTTAAGTTTAACAAACATTTTTTTAAGTTGTCACTTAGTACAACTTAACATTTCAACTTGAATAAACTTATTTGAGTTGACCGAGCTTAAAATTTTAAGGCTGCAGGGTAACAAATTATTTTAAGTTGGCTCAACAAATTGTGTTTTTTTTTTTTACAGTGTATATGTCAAAAATACTAGTTTTTTAGTAACATGTACTGATTTAAACAAAAACAAAAATGTCCTTCATGTGGTAACATCTAAATTGATTTTATCCAAGCATTATATATATATATATATACAATGTAAAAGTTAAATTTTGTTGCAGATTACCATTTGTCCAGTGAACTGTGAGCTAACATGAACAAAAAATTAATTAATTAATTTTTATTTATTATTATAGTCACACTTTATATTAGGTGGCCTTAACTATGCACTTACTTTTGAATTAATAATTTGATACAATGTACTTATTGTGTACATACATGTTTTTACATTGTACTCATATTTAAAATATATATATTTGTATGTAATTACATCTGTATTAATTACATTTATAATTACACCATTCTCTCACACCTTAATCCACTCTTAAACTTACCCATACCACCAAACCTGTCCCAAACCTTATCCGTATCACACCTACATACTTATTTTCTGATGTAAGTTTATAATAGCTAAGGCCAACTAATATAAAATGCAACCACTAATGTTAATAAAAGTGACCTTATTGTAAAGCGTTACCTTAATATTTAAAGAACTTCAACATACCAGGTAAATGCCATGAGGAAACCAAATGGCCAATGCATTAAAATGACCCTTCTCAAACACAGAGAAACTGCTTTCAAAAGAATGTAAATAGTACAAAACAAGTAGTCGGAACAATTCAACTGGTATGTGTATGTGAGTCGGGTAGGATCTGAAAAGTGTAAGGGTATGCACCGCGTGGGCTGTATTTTGAAGGCAGACGGTGTGAGGCTCATTAAAGCTGCATGGATCTAAGTTCTGGCAGAGGTGACAGACAGGTGGATAGGATTACCAGTGAGCCCAGGCTCAGAAACACGCATGCTCAGGCCGCCTGTCAGAACGGGGATCGACGCACACACCCTTCACGCCTTTTTAAATAATTAACAGCCAAAGATTAGTCCGTCAGCCTCGGGGCCAAAAGGTCCATTGATTTCTCACAGATGCATTTTTAATGAGCGCATCTCAGTGAGGCAGTGTCCGTGAAGAGAGGCTTCCTTGTCCACAACAGCACAAGAAACACCAGCAGCTTTGCGAGAGGCTTGTGGTAAAAACACAAACAAAGCCAGTAAGTGCCTCACTAATGTCTCACGCTAACGTTCTTCTACACAAAGGCTTGAAGGGAAAGGCCTCAGGGGCGACCTTAAAAGAACCTATGGCAAAATGCTATTTAATCCGGCCCGAGCGTTTCCTTTAATTGGTCTTGTGCGACCATCCATAAAGCTGTTGTGCCGGCGGCATATTTCCTAATCAGCCTTTATGAACTGTAAACATCTCGGCACCACAGTCTTTAAAGCATTAGAAGGCTTGAATTAAATTTGTATCACGTTTGGTAGTTGTGACAGACACACTAGGAAAGTGATCGCTGCATCTGTGGACAAGCGCGGCTGACAGAGTGCCTGACGGTGTCGGTTACGTATTTCCCTTTCTTGACAGTGTAAAGTATCACAAGAGATGCGAGAGAAAAATCAACCTGAGAATCTGATTTACACTCCTTTATCACTCGTGGTTCTTTATAGTGAAATTTAGATTAAATGTTGTACAGTTAAAGTCAAAAGTTTACATACACCTTGCAGAATCTGCAAAATGTTAATTATTTTACCAAAATAAGGGGATCATGCAAACTGCATGTTATTTTTTATTTAGTACTGACCTGAATAGGATATGTCACACAAAAGACATTTACATATAGTCCAGATGAAATAATAGTTAAATTTATCAAAATCACTGTGTTGTTACCTGAATGATCCACAGCTGTTTTTTTTTTTGTTTTTTTTGAGTGATAGTTGTTCATGAGTCCCTTGTTTGTCCTGAACAGTTCAATTGCCTGCTGTTCTTTATAAAGGTCTTTAGAAAGATTTTTTACAACAACCTTTACAACAATGACTGTATGATTTTGAGGTCCATCTTTTCACACTGAGGACAACTGAGGGACTCCAGAAACACAATGCATTAAGAGCCGGGGGTGTAAACTTTGGACCAGAATGAAGAATGTGCATTTTTCTTATTTTGCCTATATATATATATAAATTTTTTTTTTTTTTTTTTTTTTTCATTTAGTACTGCCCTTCAGAAGCTACAGAAGAGACATGTTTCCCAGAGGACAAAATTTGTTAAATTTACCCTGATCTTCAAATTCAAAAAGTTTTCACCCCCCGGCTCTTAATGGATTGTGTTTCCTTCTAGAGCATCAGTGAGAATTTGAACCTTCTGTAATAGTTGCATATGAGTGTTTCAGTTGTCCTTAGTGTGAAAAGATTTTATAATCACACAGTCATTGTTGGAAAGGGTTCAAATACACAAAAATGCTGAAAAACCACAGATTTTGTGGGACCTGAAGGATTGTTATGAAGAAAAGCGAGCAGTTTAACTGTTCAGGACAAACAAGGGACTCATGAACAACTATCACTAAACAAAAAAAAAAAAAAAAACTGCTGTGGATCATTCAGGTAACAACACATTATTAATCAAGTGTATAAACGGGGTCATTATTTTCTCTTGTGGACTACATGTATGTGAAATTTTATGTGAAATATCTTATTCAGGTCAGTACTAAATAAAAAATAACATGCATTTTGTATGATCCCTCTTATTTTGATAAAATAATTAACATTTTGCAGAAAAGGTAGCTCACCCAAAAAATGAAAATCTGTTAACTTTTCTCTCTTTTTTTATACCATTGACATTCATTATGCACATTTTTCAAAATATCTTCCCCTGTGTTTCACAGAAGAACACAAGACATATGGTATAAACCACATTAGAGTTAATAAAGACAGAATTTTTACTGTTCACGCTTTTTAAAAGTGACCTTACAAAGGTTATGATTATAGGCCTCTGACAGGCACGGACAGCTTTGACTAGAATAACAGAAATAAATACGTAGTTTAATAGTGGTTATAAATGGAATGAAGACGGTGTGGTGCGGTATGGTTCTATTTTACATTCTTACGGGTTTAGGGAGGCTATGCATTCCTTAAATCCAGAGAAACAAGAGGGAGTTGTTGAAAGACCAATTCAAAAATTTAAAACCGATGAGCGTGTCTGAAATAATACTGCTACAGAAATAAAATTGAAAGTTTAAACATAAAATGGAAACCTGGGCCATGTTTCATTCACGAGAGACTGTTTTTCTTGCTGTCTGCAGTGTAATATTTCAAGGGCTCATTTTTCCTTGAGATGTGTGAGAGAGAACATATCATTATGGAAAATCAAGGCTTTTGCCCATCTAAACCATGGATACGTCTGGTTTGGAAAAGCGACACACTTCCTCTACTGTGTGTAAAGGAAGGAAAAGACGAAAGAGCAACAGAAATGACTTCTTCAATCATTCCTCAGATTTCATAAATCATGCATGTGGCTTTTTTTGAAACTGACTAAAAGTTTTCATCAAAGTGTTGCATGTTACTATTATCATACATTTGGATGAAAGCGTGTATATGTGTTTATGACCTTATTTTAAAAAATGGGGGCAGGAATAATTGCAAATACATAAGGAAAGAGTGTCAGGTCTACCTTTCCTGTCTCCCGCTCGAAGTCCACATATTCTCGGGTGGGCGCCTGCCGCTGATCCCCATGAAGGTTGGCTGGGAAGAACTGCAGCGAGAGGTTGGTGCCGGTTGCCACAAAAGCCTTTTAGAGGGAAATCAATACAAACAGGATAAGAAAGCCAGGCCCGAGCATAAATTATGCAGCCCGTCATTTCTGTTTTCACATCAGAGAGAAGAGGAGAATGCCTGGAGCCAAGGCCAGCGCTCAAAACATCAGGAAAAGAAGGGAGGAGGGGATGGAGGGGTGCACAAACGCAAAGAGAAAAAAAAAACCCAAGTCATCATTTTCTCTATTTGAGGTATTGAGTTACACACATCTGATTCTATTTTACCAACGCTCATTGCTGGCAAACTGGGCCGCACCAAACTGAGTTTGAGAGGAGACCAAACGCAGGAGTGAATGAGTGACAGAGGGATAACAGAGACGGAGAGGAGTACAAAATCAATAATTGTTTTAAATGCAGCCCCTTACTTACATTAATAGCAGCAGGACTGCTGTAAAGGTTTTGAATTATGGCCCAATAATTCAATAACGTTCTCAAGGAGCATGAGCAACAATAAACAGGATTTTATACCAAACTGACTTGCAGAATGTTGTTTATATATGTACAAAATTATATTAAAATCAATCATCTGATTCTCTTTTACTCATATGCTCAAACATACATAAACAATAATTATATTAATCAATATTCAGCATCACTGTAATACAAAGACAAGGACTTTGTAATAGACCTGTTTGCCTCAAAATTGAATCTATTTTTGACATCAGGGCCAAATAAAAACAAATTTGTTATTGATTAAAGAACTAAAGTGCACAGAGTCACAACACAACAAAACTGAATTAGCAATGGCATGATGAGAGAACATTGCATCACAAAACATGTAGGAATTATACAAACAAAAACAAATCAGTTTTTAATTTGCATTTTATATTAGAAAAGCTTCAGTAATGTTTCCCATTATGTTCCTGGTCAGTAAACTATCACTATCAGCTGTAAGGCTTGTAAAATTATGTTTATGACGGAATTCTGCCAAAACAATCTAATTAAACAAAATAGTGACGTCAAACAGAAATAGTGGAGTCTGGTTTATCTATCTAGTCTATAACGTTGTAATAAACAGAATAAATATAATCCAAATTAAAGTAACAGTTGTCTCATCTATTCTTAGAAATATTATGGGTAGCTAAATCTATCTCAAAACAGCCCTGAAGACATGAGATACAAACAAAGAGATAAACAACTTGTGTCCATGTTATCGACACAAGTGAATCGAATGCAAAACTGTAACATATATATTTTTTTTTAGAATATCAATAACATACAATTTTAAATATAGGCGAAAACAAGCGAGGGACTAAATGATAACATGCAGTCTCAGGGTATTTTTAAAGAGACCGTAAATTAGACACATCCGAGTTCATCTGCACCCGTGAGACGCGTTTCTGCTGATAATTAAAAGAAGCCAAGAGGCACTTTATGTTTAAGCATTGCTTAATTATTTGTAGTCCTAATAATACAGCGAATTAAATACCAACAAGCCAGTATAACACGATATGGATCATAAATGTACTCTGCGTTGTTTTGGCGCTCATTGAATATGAGGAAGTATTTTGAACGTGGATTTTTAGTGACTGCGTGAGTTCTCTCGGATGCCTAATCACGTTAATGTATTTAAGTATTGAGTTGCGGGGGTCAGTAGTCATTGACCGGTGCTGTGAGGTGCGTGTACTCACTATCTCCGAGCGGCCGTCACGGCACGCGTTTTGGAAGCGCGCCTGCCTCTCTTCATGCGGCCGATCGCGAAACCCGGTGTATTTAATCTGTAAACAGGGATGGAAGAATCAAAGAAAGAGTCTTGTTATAAGAATTCTTCATTAGAGCACATAAAAAATATTTTTGTATTATAACAACATCTTTATGTTTAACTTGTCACAATTTTCCCATTATGCTGTTTTATGATCTGTTTTGTTTAAATTTCAATGGGATTTCTTTAGTTCATCAGTATTTAAATTCAAAGTGGTCAAAACAAATAATGAACTAATAATGAATCTGAAATTCTTGTAGGTTGTGACTTTGATTTCCTTTAAAATAGTTCATATTAGTGTGTGGCCGGAAGAATGAACACATCTGCAAGCTATCTGAAAATATGGTGAAAAAAGAACAAAACGCGCACGTTTGAATTGCAAACAGATTTAAATTAATAATAAGCAAACCACATTTCATTATTGTACTAGAGTTAAAAGGAGAGGTGCAAACGTGCGTCTTTTAAGTCTACGCTACGTCTGTATTTTGTTGATACATGCTTGCAGTGTATAAAAAGCAATTTTGTAACTGCCATGAATGGAGGGTTAAAACTTTTCTCAGCAGAGAGCATTAGCGGTCGCTACACAGCCACTGTTAAAGAAAGAGGCGATGACACGCTTGTTTTCATGTCACGCGAGAGGTGCAACTTTGTTTCCGCCACTTTATCAAATGTCTCTCGGATGAATCGAGCTCACCTCGCACTCGCGGCTGAGTTTCCTGAAGAACTCCTCGTTCTCGAACTTGCTCCTCTGATCCGGGACCACCCGAGGCATCTTGAAGGCGATTTGATCAATTTTGCTAATTGTATTTGTGTAAACTTGCTAGATGAGTGAAGCGTTGCGTTGAAACTCGCAAGTCCCGCTCTTATTTCCTTCCGTCTTTTCTCTTCTTCTAATGATGGAGTATGTTGCAGTGAGCTTTGTGTTCTTTAAAGTGTAGACGCCTCCTTCGGATTTCGCCTCTTGTGGGGTCCGTGAGTTGTCCTGCACTCGATTTGGCAGTAATTTGCAGTTGGCTTGTTGTTCTTCCTCACTCTTGCGCGTGTGATCTCCGACTGCTGACAACAGACGCTCGCCCGCGCTACTTTATCCGTCGCATGAGCTGCATGGCTCACAGTTACTTCCTGGCTCCTCGGAGTCCGACTTATGACTGTACACCCAAAATACTCCCCCCATTCACAATTCTCTCCACTATGGACCGTGTGTGCGCAGGCGTTAAATACACCACAACTTCACTGTATGAGATGCTCGGTCTTTTTCTTTCTCGTATAGGCTTAATAGGTACAGAGGTTTAAGTTACCTGTGTTCGAGACTGTGCAGAGTGGAATTTATAAACACATCATGTTAGGGATTTTCTTAGAAACAAGACGACGTGCTCTCATCAGAGGATGATCGCTTTGTTATATGGACATGAAACAAAAATGTCAACTATTACAGGCCTATATTTTTAATCCTAATACTACATAAGGCAATTTTAAGACATCCACATCTGTTAGTAATCCACCCAAGATAAACAAACGTGCACAGGAAGACAAAGAACACTCTTCATAAACAGACAGACAGACAGACAGGTAGATATCTATAGATAGATATCAACAGATGGATAGATACCGATCAATGGCTGATATATAGGTAGATAGATAGATAAACAGACCGATAAATCAGTGGCTGATATATCAATATATGGTTAATAGATAGATCGATCAGTGGCTGATAGATAGATAGATAGATAGATAATTGATAGACAGACCGATCGATCAGTAGCTGAAAGATAGATATACATAGATAGATAGATAGATAGATAGATTTATAATTGATAGACAGACCGATCGATCAGTAGCTGATAGATAGATCGATCGATCGATCGATCAGTGGCTGACAGATAGATAGATAGATAATTGATAGACAGACCGATCGATCAGTAGCTGAAAGATAGATATACATAGATAGATAGATAGATAGATAGATAGATAGATTTATAATTGATAGACAGACCGATCGATCAGTAGCTGATAGATAGATAGATCGATCGATCGATCAGTGGCTGACAGATAGATAGATAGATAGATAGATAGATAGATAGATAGATAGATAGATAGATAGATAGATAGATAGATAATTGATAGACCGATTGATCAGTAGCTGATAGATAGATAGATAATTGATAGACCGATCAATCAGTAGCTGATAGATAGATAGATAGATAGATAGATAGATAGATAGATAGATAGATAGATAGATTTATAATTGATAGACAGACCGATCGATCAGTAGCTGAAAGATAGATAGATAGATAGATAGATAGATAGATAGATAGATAGATAGATAGATAGATAGATAGATAGATTGTTGATAGATATGAACTTATTCCTATAATGATTTTAGTATGTTCTTGGGAAGATGAGTCTATTACAACATCTGTGGTAAATATTTGGGTGTTGAGACATATCTTTCTTTATTGTGCATGTTTTGAAGTTGCAACTTCCCTCAGGACAGAGGGGGAGGTAGAGAAAAGAGAGCGAGAATGGGGAAGTGAACGCAGCACCAGAAACATCCAAAGGCCTCCAAGCCCTGTCAGATCTAGCAGACAGATTGCATCACTTTTGTGCGGCCTACCACAGCCATCGTGTGCGACTTTCAAATGTTATGCGCTTCAACTGTCAGAATATCTGCATGTATGATACTATACTTTAAAAAGTAGTTAATGAGTAAAGAATATTCTTGTTCATTTTGAACTCAGCCTGGGTTCTATACTTCCTACACATTTTTTTTTTTTTTTTTTGTTATTAAACACACCCATCTGTTTTTGGGTGTCACATTGGAGATGATAGTTATGAGTTCTCAGTAATTGTAAAAAATCTGTCGGATGGAAATATATTAGTATAATTGCACCTAATTTAATACAAATTGAATTGTATTGCCAGTGCACATTTACAAAAACAACTACTTATATCTACAAAAACCATTTGTGTGTGTGTGTGTGTGTGTGTGTGTGTGTGTGTGTAAAGGCTCATGTAAAAGCTTACATTACCCAAGCAATTATTAGTTTAGCACCCATTAGTGGTAACTGGGTGCACATATTCCCTTGGCCCGCTAATGTATGTTCTCATATTAACACTCCCGTTGTGTTGTAGACCTGCATTAGTGCCATTAGAGTTGAACAACATTGTATAAAATGTTTTGCGAATGTTGACAAGGCCCATAAAGTGTAAGAGATTACAATATGCGATGGGATTTTGTGCCCTGTATATGACTCCTTGCAGACTGCATGTGATGAGTTTTAGCTTGTCTCTGTTTTTTTCTCGTCCTCTTTCTCATGCATCAGATTGAGATCTGCGGTGAGTTAATGTGTTAAAAGGCTGTGCTTTGGGCCAAATGGGGCGTGTGAGTGCTTTAATAGCACCACATAACACTCATTAATTAATGAAATATTCTGTGGTTACCGTTTGAGAACCATTTTGACAGAGTGCTCGCAGTCTAGAGGCTAGGTGTCTGCTCCAATAGGTTTCAACTGAATGGACACAGAAGGTTTTACCACTCAAGATCCACTTAGGGGTCACTCGAAAACTTCGGTGGAGTCTTTCTGTGCAAAAGTTTTGTTTGTGTAGTTCTCAGCAGTTTTTGCACCTGACTGTTTCTAAATTGTTTGCCGCACACAGCTGCACTGAAAGAATGCATAAACAACAGATCAAGAAATCCCCCAGATTTTATACGTCTTCAACCCATGCAGTATTGCAAGTGATGTGTTGATTTGAGAATGTAAGTAGGGTAATCTTTTGTTCAGGTATGATATTAAATATTAAATTGCATCAGGCAAACAAGTCAGACACATAATAGCTCTGCTGACTATACAACTTTGGCTTTGTTGGTGTGTGTCTGCACTCTGAATGAAGCTCAGGTGCTGTCGAGATAATGATGTGATTTAAAAGCCTACCAGCCATTTAGTGAAGAAGCTAAACATAGCTCTGGAAGCCTGACACACACGTTCTGCTCTTACTGGGAAAAAAAAGAGATAACAATAAATAAAAACATGACCTTATAAACCATGTAAGAGGTCTGGGATGCTGACATTTAGCTGATTGTTGTGAAAAGAAGCTCTTTGGACAGCACAAAAACACTGGCTCATCTATCTATCTTTGTCTATCTATCTATCTATCTATCTATCTATCATCTCTTTGTTTTTCTTTCAGAAATATATCTAATAAACAAAAAAAGAAGGAAGATGTCTATTTTAAAAATAGACATCTTTTAATAGGTTTCACAGCTGTCCTTAGTTTTTGTCAACACCATCAGATATGTACAAATATATAATGTGATTAGATAATTTCAAAGTCAGCGGCCACCCTAAAGTTTTTTTTGTCCATTTTTTTTTAGTTAAACGAGGTCACTCAGGCTCTGGTGAGTATTTCACATAAAAGACATTTACATATAGTCCACAAGAGAAAATAACAGTTGAATTTATAAAAACGACCCTGATTCTTAATACTAGGTTGTTACCTATGAATGAATGATTCACAGGTTTTTTTTTTTTTTTTTTTTTTTTAGTAATAGTTGTTCACAAGTCCCATGTTTGTCTTCAGAAAAGCAACCATGAACCATTACAGAAGGTTAAAATGCTCACTGATACTTTAGAAGGAAAAAAGATGCAGTAAAAGCCAGGGGTGTAAACTTTTGAATGGAATGAGTATGTGTAAATTTTTCTTTTTTTTTCTTTTTTTTTTCCATTTAGTACTGCCATTCATAAGCTACAGAAGATACTTACATGTTCCCCAGAAGACAAAATAAGTAGATTTACCTAGTTTTTACCCTCCTGGCTCTTAATGCATCGTGGGACCTGAAGGATTTTTCCAAAGAACAGGCAGTTTAACTAATTTTACTAAAACAAACAAAACAGCTGTGGATCATTCAGGTAACAACAGTATTAAGAATCATGTATGTAAACTTTTGAACAGTATCATTTTTATAAATGCAACTATTATTTTCTCTTGTGGACTATATGTAAATGTCTTTTTTGTGAAATATCTTATTCAGGCTAGTACTAAATAAAAAATATCATGCATTTTGTATGATCCCTCTTGTTTAAATAGAGACTATTTTTGTATGGTGTTGACCTATAAGTGATAGACAAGGACAAACTTGCCCCCAAGGTAAAAATCTTTGAACATGTTGAAGATGAATCCAAACTAATGCCGTGATACTGTACATATGTATTTGTTAGCCTGTTTTGTTCCAGTAGTCTACTCAAGAGCAGTGTTGTCTATGTGAGTTCGCATCTGTGTGCTGTATTTACACACACTAGTTATTAGGCTGCTCTCAGAAGGCGACGTCAGTGACTGAGAATCATCAGCAGTTTGAGCGCCTGAGATGATTAACGCTGTTACCGAATCTCCACGGCTCTCCCGGTTCTCACGCGCCGTGCGCGTAAACGGCGCTAGACGCGGGTGACAGTTGTCGCTGCTGGACTCGTGCCCTGAGGAAACCGAAGGGGGTGCCGCAAGGTCAGACGGCGAGACCTCCCGAGTTTGGCACTGGTGTCCGTCAGTCAGTCAGTCTGGCCGACTCGCTCATTGAGACAAAGCAAAATAACTACAGTTGAAAACACTCTCAGATTTCAGGCGGTAGTATGTTTCCCGCCTGAAATATGAGCGTCTGTTCTTCAATGTTATTCGCGGGTCGCCAACACGGTGTGAAGAGGTGTGATATAGCCTCGGTTTATTTCAGAGCGGACATAAAATCTTACTTCACGTCACGTTTGCTGTCTAAAAGAGGCCAAATGATTATGTCATATGACATTTACAGAAAACGAACCCCATCCGCAAGCATTTTAACCTGCTTTTTTATAGTGACTTGTGACTTCTGCAGTTCACATGCAGGTCTTCTTTTTATAACCAGGTATATTTGGGAGAGAAAATGTTTGAGAAATTAAAATGTCACTGTGACCGTCTCTTGGTGAGGTCGAGTTGATAAAGACTACTTCGGTTCCAGATTTGTCCACCAGAGGGCGGGCTTGATCGCGGGTTTTCATCTAGCCCATTGTTCATTGTTTTCTATCATTCTGCTATTTTCACACACAAAACTAAAGAAACAAAATTTATTGGTGAATTCTGTTGTGGAGTTAAAAATCAGTTTCGCATTTGTGACCCTAAGTAGCACGGGTATATTTGTAGCAATACTCAAAAATACATTGTATGGGTCAAAATTATGTTTCTTTTATGCCAAAAAAAATCATTAAGATATTAAGTAAAGTTCATGTTCCATTAAGATATTTTGTAAATTTCCTACTGTAAATATATCAAAACTTAATTTCTGATTAGTAATATGCATTGCTAAGAATTTTATTTTGACAACTTTAAAGGCTATTTTCTCAGTATTTATTTTCTGAAAGTTTTAATATCAATCTATTTTGGACTTATTTTAAACCTCATAAACACTGGGATAAATCCTATGTGGTAAATTTGTAACTTTCTATTTATCTATGTCTTCTTTCCAAGAACGTCCTTCAAGAATTACGGCGGTTTGCATCCAGAGGTGTCATTTCAAATGAAACAGGTAAACTGCACTAAACAGACAGCATCATTCCAACACTAAAGGGGACGCAGGAGTAAACGATGCAGTTTCCATGGCAACACCGGCTTTGGGGTCTTGACCTTTGTGACAGAAATTTAATCAGCATTTTGTGCCGGCCATCTCATTACTCACCACCACCGCACACACATACACCACTTCCTTTTTCTCTTACACCCTCTCGCTTTCTTTAGCACAATGTCCATTATTATCCTGCATGTTGTCAGCTTGATGTATAATGTGTTTTGAGCTGAAGATTACATTGTGCCCATGCAGAAACGGTATGGTTTTATGCAGTGTGAAATAACAAATTCACACTATAAAATTTGTGACAAAATACATAAAACTAGCAGTGATGAAAGCATTAGGTATTGCATAGTGAGGAAATCTGCACCAGGCCGTCTCCTAGCAACAGGCAGACGATGGTGCTGCACTATAAATAACTTAGTGTGTGTGTGTGTGTGTGTGTGTGTGTGTGTGTGTTTGTGGAAAAATAGCTGACAGGGACAAGGTCCTGGGACTGAATTTTATGGCATGCCAAGACACTACACTGACTCATCATTGTGTGGTTACAAGATAGAAATACTTCAACATCACAGTAAGCAATACTGGCAACTAGTGATGCTCAAATCATGTGACTTCAAGTGATCAAAGAGAATCCAGTCATTTTATTTTAGTTACTCAGTGTTCATATAATCAAATTAATGCATTAGTGGCAGTTAGTATGACTGATTGTGAGCAGCTTTTGCTTAAGTGGTTTTGTTTAAATATTGTTGGAGAAACATTTTAATCTCTGTATTTAATTAAACATAATTACACTAAATTCTTCATTGGGTCAATTTAGCAGTTCTGTTGTAAGCCTGTTGGTGGCCCTCATGAGCCTGGCACACTAAACTACTGATTTGAGTGAGCTTTGAGTTTGTTCTGAAGGGTATTATTATTCCTATGGGATGGAAAAAAAGAAGACGCTATACCTGTCACCACCAGAAGAGGGGGAAGGACGATTTCCCTTCTTTCCTTTGTGGTCCACCTGCCATCATGTAGTCTCCTCTTTTTCTCTCTCGTTCTGTTACTTTAATGTTTAATGATGAGGTAAAACATACTAATATATCAAACTTATACTTCAACGCGGATGTAAGCTTATGGGCGAGACTTCCGGTTCATTAGCCGCTATTGAAATAACAAGAATAACAACGTGCAGTAAACGGTAAAACTGTTTGCACTACAAGCCAGTGTGTTAAGACAATACACACCTTAAAATAAGACACACCTTTGTGCAATATCAAGCAGCAGAACAAGCTAATTCGTACTGCTAAAAATAGCTGGATGCAGATGAGAAACATGACTGAAAGCCAGACTCAGGAAATGTACAAATGGCCGCGCCCGCTCTTGCCGAAAAAATAAGGTGGATACTGTAGAACTATATATATATATACCATATATACCATATATATATATATATATATATATATATATATATATATATATATAATATATATAACCATAACTAATATATATATATATATATATATATATATATACACTAACTTTAGTAATATGTAAATAATATTATATTATGCTACTATTGAAATATTTGGGGTCAGTATTTTTTTTGTTAATACATTTATTCAGCAAGGATACATTAAGTTGAAAGTTGAATAACACTAGTAACAAAATTTTTCTGTTTTGAATAAAGGCTGTTCAAAATTAACATATTAGAACAATTTCTGAAGGATCATGTTACAGTGAAAACATCACAGAAATTACTTTGAAAATGTATCAAAGTAGAAAACATTTCACAATTTAGCTGTTTCTAATGTATTTCCTACTTTCAAAAACATTACAAATATTACTGATCCCCAAATTTTCAGTGGTAGTGTATATATAAATATAAATTGGTCTCACTGAGGCAGAGTCCTTCTTCACTGTAGCTATATAAAGCGTTTGGGTTGAGTTGGGTGGACAGCGTCGATATCAATTACCTCTAGTTTCCCATCATAGTCTGCATTTCATCTTCTTATCCTAACACACACAAACTCTTCCTCTCCTTTTCTCTCCCTCTCTTTCCATATGTGAAGATCTCATTGCAATTATCATCCAATCAGACGGGCACAAAGTGGTGCTTCCTCTTTTGAAGCTGCGGTATAGAGTGACTGAGCATCTCCTTCTTCTCTCTTCAGGACCGTCTGCCTGAAGACACTTAAGAGGCGAAGAGACATAATTATTTCCCTTGGGATTCAAGCACTCTTCTTTCATGTCCCCTATATTGCATACTAAGATGTTGACAGTTTTATAGTAAATATAGCATGCATTGGTTGAATAGGTTGTAGTACTTTATGTTGAATTAAAACAGGTCACCTTACATTCTGTCCTTTCAGTATTGGATTAACGGTGGATACATTTATCTTAAAGGGACAGTTCACTGAGAAATGAAAATCCTGTCATTAATTACTCACCCCCATAAGACCTTTGTTCATCTTCAGAACACAAATTAAGATATTTTTGATGAAATCCAAGCGTTTTATAACCCTGCATAGACAGTATGGACTATTTTATCAATGTCTTTACTAGCTTTCTGGGCTTTGAATGTTTCAGTTGTGTTGCTGTCTATGCAGGGTCAGAAAGCTTTGGAATTTCATCAAAATGTCTTAATTTGTGTTCTGAAAATAAACAAAGTAATAAATGGCAGAATTTTTATTTTTTTATGTAAACTATCCTTTTAATGAATCCTTTCGTTTCTATGCTAACTGATTTCTGTTGGTATGTTTTGGCGGCCTCATTCATTTTAGCAATCAGTGAAATATATAAATAAAATAAATCAGTTTAACAATGGAATGAATGACAATCAAAAGCGAAAAGCTCCAGGTTGTAGTCATGAAAACTGTGGCTTTTAATGTAAACACTACATTCGATTGGTTTTCCAGCACGAACATCCCACATGAAAGAACAACCATTCACTAAAGAAGAGGGAGAAAAAGCAGCACAAAAGCATTCACTTGGAGAGAAAAAGAAAGGATTAAAAAAAAGAAGGGGAGGAGAATCCAAATCAACGGTGGTGTAGGTAATTGTACAGTTTTTTTTTTCTCTTTTTCTTTGAATTTCAAACTGAGAAGGCAGAGAGGGAGGAGAGATACATCTTTCCAAATCTACGTGTGATAGGTGAGAGCTGTGCTTTTCTATGCAGACCTGGAAGGTGTTTGAGTACAATTCTCAAAAAACCAAGAGAAAGCGCATGAATCTGTACAGCCGTGCACAGCCCCGCCCTCTCCGGCACCGGGGGCGGAGCCGTGCCACCAAAAAGTGGTTCGTTCGAAAAAATAAAACAAATTAAAAAATCAATACATATACTGTAATTCAGGCTAAGTAAAGACATTGCAATGCAGGGCGAACAGGCAAAAAGAATTGGTACAGTTCATCAACATCAACATGGGTAAGTCAGTAAGAACGGTTCAAGAGTGGATCACAGGAACCCTTGCAAAATTCTTTTTTTTAAAAAAAGGGGGAGAGAGGGAAAAAAAAGTTCTGTAGCTACAAAGCACAAGAAATATACCTTTAATAATATTACAGAATAATCATTGATATTGGTATTGTTATCATCATCGTCGTCGTCATCGTCTTCATCATCGTTTGTTATTATTGTCATCCTTTTTTTCTTTTTTTTTCTCAATTATGTCTACTCGTAAGGATTCTAGAACTGGAGGATCTACAGCTTTCTACAAAGACTGACAGCCCAATGACCTTCGTCTGCAAGCCTCCACAATGTTTCCCTGAGCCCCACATCTACCCGCCCACCCCATAACCCCGCCCACATGATGCCCATTCTTTTTGCTGCGTCTGTCTTTTACGTTTTTTTATTTTTTCCTCTTTTTTTGTTCTTTTTATTTCGTGTTTTATTCTTTATTTTCGCACCATTAGCTATGTGAAGCAGTTAGCTGTTTCTTTATACAAAGGCTGAGGGGGTCATGCTATCAGTGTCGGGGACTCCATTACCCAGCCAACTTAAACAGGCCAACTAAAACAGGAAGAAACCTAAGGAAAAGAAGGAATGGAGAGGGAAGGGTGACAACGGACGAGAGGTAGAAGAATGGACGAGGTGTAGTAAGTATAAAGGAAGTGTGTGGGACAGATGATCAATAAATAAATTAATAAATTAATCAACAACAATACAAAAGTAAAAGTTCCTTACAAGACAAATGTTAATAAGTTCTCATAACAGTGACCTAGTGTTTCTACTACTATTCCCAGACACGTCATTCTCAGAAGGTTGGCACTGATATGACACTCGCAATCGTCCTACTGGTTCGACAGGCCCGGGGGGGGTCTCATGCCGAGCGGCCCGGGCCCTTCCCCAGAGAGCTGACCTACGGAAGTGACGGGGATGGGTAGAGACGAAACGTAAGAAAAGCCTGGGTGTTTCCATTCTCTACGATATCGAACGGTACTACAGTGATTAAAAATCTGAAACAAGGACACGCTACAACTGACTTGAACCGTAGTGCTGCTCAAGACTAGCATAACCGTGGATTTAGCTATCGTCACATTATCGTCAAAGTAAATTCATATAGCCAGGCAAAAATGTACAGGTCATCCCCCCTGACTGATATTCGTGTAATAAATATACATACAATGACATAAAACATAAAAAAATAGTCAGAGAAAGACATTTATCAAAACGAAAACGAAAAAAAGAAATGAGGGTTGTTTAGTTCAAACAATAAAGACACAGTGGAAAACAGGGGAGAACGAAACGTTTGACAGCAAAGAAAAACAAAAAACGACACAAAAAAGGTCCCAACTTTGTTCTAAAACCATAAAGGCTGGGTTTCTATAAGAAATCAGTTCTGTTGGCAGCTCTTTGAAAGACAAACTAAAAACATTTCATATATATATAATATATTTATATATTTGTATATGCCTATTTTAAAATTATCATTATCATTATTTACCAACTTGCATTTTCAATAATAATCATTTCCAAAGAAGTGGCTCGGGAGGGAAGGGGCGGGCCTCAGTACAAGCCGCAGCCTCGCAGGTTGTTGGCGATGATGATGTCGGTCACGGCATCGAACACCACCTGGATGTTTCCTGTATCCGTGGCACAGGTCATGTGACAGTAGATCTCCTTATTAGGCGAACGGTTCTTGCTTTCAAATTGTGCTTGGATGTAAGCAGCTGCATCGTCGTAGGTGTTTGGACCTAAGGAGGGAGACGGAGATCAAATAAGTATGTGAGAGAACAAAGTTCTGATCTTATGCAAAAATTTGAAATGGCATGAAAGTGGCACTCTGATCTTCAAATCGCCTTTGTGCATGTCATTCAAAACGCTCATTACCCCAATATTTAAAATGACCTCGGTGACTTCTGACATTCACAAATGTCTCTTCTCTTCCGTTCTCTAAAAGCCATGCATTCTTTAACATTGATTCATTGAGAAGCTGCTGTATCTTGGTTATGTAAGAGACCATTCAGAACAAAATTATTTGGACACTTTTGGACATTTTAAGTCACATTTAAAATTAGAAAGATAGTTATTAGAAAAGATAATCTGCATACAAGTAATATTAGACTGATCATTTACTCCACTCCATGTCATGCAAGATGTTCATGTCTTTCTTTCTTCAGTCAAAAAGAAATGAAGGATTTTGAGGAAAACATTTCAGGATTTTTCTCCATATACTGGACTTCAATGGGAGCTAACAGGTTGAAGGTCCAAATTGCTGTTTCAATGCAGCTTCAAAAGGCTCTACACAATCCCAGCCAAGGAATATAGGTCTTATCTACAGGGTTCATACAGAAAACAAATTTCCAGGACTTTTAAGGACTACTTTTTTTTATTTTCAAGGACTTCAATAGATAGATAAATAAAAATATACTCATAAATTAAATCTGCCAGCAGCGATGAAACAGGGAACAGTGGGCAATATGCTTTTAATATGGTAAATATAGGAGGAATATGTCAAAGTCATTTATATGTGCCAAACTTCCTGCTGCCAGCTGGTGACGCTATGCCTATACTAAATATTTGCATGTAGATGTCTTCAGGCCAGCACTTTAATCAAACATATGAAGTTTGGTGCGTATTGAATATGGTATGTTTGAGTAAGTATAAAGCATGACATATCCTGTCACCAACAGGTCGCGCTATGGTTATAACTGAATATTGGCCTTTAGATGTCTTCAGGCCAGGATTTCTACTAAACATCGGACATTGTATGGATACGTTACAACAACAACTTTTTCCATGGCGAAACATCGAATTTTGTCAGGAGGCCACGGACACGCCCTACAACGAAAACTATTTAACATTGCAAAGGCCTTTAAATTAGACTGATCAAATGTAATATTTATGTAATTTAATCTCTAGGAGTAGTTTGTTACAGTGTAAAACATGTAACTTCCTGTTGCCAGCAGGTGGCGCTATGACTATAGCTGAATATGGGCATGTAGATCTCTTCAGGACAGTATATAGTAACTTCTTGTTTCATGGTGAAACAACGAAATTTGTCAGGCCCACATGGAGACCCCCTTCGACAAAAACTTTAGATCCTCGCAATTTAACATCACAAAGGGCTTTAGATTACACTGACCAAATTTGGTGTTCACATGATTAAATGTCTAGGAGGAGTTTGTTAAAATACAACGCCTGGAAATGGCAAAAATGACAAAAAATTTGCTGAGAAAATTAAAAAGTAACTAACTTCCTTTTGGGTTTCGGATTTTTCTCCAAGAGACTTTTTCGTAGGTATTGGTGTGTTACATGTGTGTACCGATTTTCATACATCTATGTAGATGTAGCGGGAAATGATTCGCGATCCACGCTCTGAAGATCTGAATTTGATTTAGATTGGGACTTCAAATCGCTTATCGCAAAGCATTTTATTTTATTAATACTTTTAATTAGCTAAATGATTTACGAACCTGTTCCGAACTAAATCAAATGGTCTGCGAAAGGTGCTACGAAGTTCTGGCCTGAATCAAAGGACTTGCGATACACAAAGTTCCAATCTAAATCAAATGTCGAAATTTGAAAATGAACCAAATAATTTGATGTTTTTGTTTTTTTTCTAGTGAATCGTTTGAAATTAGTGATCAAAGTCACGAGTTTGAATCAATCGGAGCGGTTCCAGCGTAAATGATTTGGTTTATCTGTTCTCTTTTCGCATTTTTAGCCATGCTTACATGACACTGTCAGTACTACAACTGGTTTAGCTGGAAATTGAAATTTGAATTGCATGGATTTTGTATAAAAAGATATGTGCTTATTGACAAAATTAAACACTTTTTTCATAGATACATTGTCTTTTATTAATTCAAGCACTTTTCAAATACCTCTTAAGGAATATTTCTTTTTTTAAAGGTCTTCCAGGCCTTAAATGTCAAAAGCACTTTAAGCACCTTGTACGAACCCTGTATCTAGTGAAACCATTAGTCATATTCTACAATAAAAAAAGTACTTTATACTTGTCTTACACTAGCTTGACTTCGGACAATAAGTAGTCACGTTGAAAAGGTCACACGTGATGTAGGCAGAAGTACCAACCCAGTGTTTACAAAGCGAACATGCAAAGAAAGTGAAACGCTCTTTAAAAAAAAAAAGGTAAAACAACGATTTTGAAGTTTGAGGAGAAATTGAGATTTTTTTCACCCTACCCTACCTTTTTGAACCGAAGTACACACATAAAGAACTAACCATGCATGACCTTTCCAATGTGATTACATAATACACGTAAAATTATGTCAAATCCTGTAATGTTATCCTCAAAAACCTTAATTTCTTTTCAACTGAAGAAAGAAAAGACATGAACATTTTGAGGATGACAATGGAAATGAGCTAATTATCAAGACTTTTTTATTCTGGAAGTAAACTTGACGTTAACCCTCTCTTAAACCTGCCCATACCACCAAACATGTCCCTAATCCCACCTTAATAGCAGCAAAAGTGTTTTGCAATACAATATGAACACAATAAGTACATTGTACTTATTTTTTTATGTAAGTACATAGTAGTTAAGGCCACATAATATAAAGTGGGACCGAAATAACATTTGGTTGGACTGACTTCAGTTTCCAAATGCTTTTTGGGGCCACTGTATGTGAAAAGCAACACTGAGGTTGTTGCCAAACAGGAATGGGTCTAACAGAGGCAGTGAATTGTATTCTGCCATGAAGAGAGTTTGACAGACCTGCAGACATCCCTCTGTGCCCGCCTTTTACCCATGACTGCACACGCAAGATTCAGCTACCGCTCTCAGCAGCGCTGCTCCATCCTTTATCTCCCATGTTACAGTGCCTTCAAAATGAGTCTAGTGCTCATACTGTGAATCCAAACGAATGGGTTTTTGACATCTCTAACCCTGACCTGACCAATCAGAAACATCCTTCCGGTGCAAAATCTGTACATGTTAACAACAAGAAGCATTCTTACCTGTGTATTCAGGGAAACAGATACTCAGGGGAGATTTCTTGATCTTTTCAGCGAACAGGTCTTTCTTGTTGAGGAAGAGAATGATGGAAGTGTCAATGAAGAATTTGTTGTTACAGATGGAATCGAACAGCATAAGAGACTCGTGCATGCGATTCTGCAAGAGGAGAAGAAACCAGAATGGAGGACAGACAGAGAGAAAAAAGAGGCAGACAGAAAAACCAGAACAGTTTAGTGGAAGAGTCAAGGTAAGCAGCTGAAGCCCACAAAAAGCAAAACATCAAATAAAGTACTCTTTCAACCTATATTAGCAATGCGATCACAGATTCTTGGTAGCAGTTTAGTGAAATTATGAGTATCTGCTCACTCCAGTAGTGATGATTCACCACAAGTATTCTAATTATGCAGAGAAAATAATATAAACAGCACTCGCAATCTGTGTAGAAGAAGCAGGACTCAAAAATGAGCGGCACACACCGGAATTCATGAGTACTTTATTCATTCATGTCATATAAATAGACATCCATTGTTCAATAAATAATCACAGCAGTGAGACACACATACAAACAATAATTACAGCATTTTGACAAAAACAAACAAACAAAAAGTGATGGACGGTGAGATTACAGTAATATGTGTGATGGGAGAGCATGGCTCCCGTCTGACGGGACCCTGCTGTATTAAATCAGAATCAAATATGAATTAAACACTACAATGGAACTCACTATTTCAAATTTAAGTACCATTTCAAGTAAATTATGCTACATTAGCAAAACGTACCACTTGAACTTATCACATTAGTCAGTCTGATGAAAGGAGTCTGGATACATCACCAACAGTTATTTGGACTACGGCTACAAGCCAGGGAACAAACTGGCCTTTGTCCCTCAGCAACGGACAGACTCAATTACCCTTGAGTTTCTTTACCTTGGCCGCTGATTTAATTACCCATGTGTCTGAGCTGACAATTGATGTACATTAGCCATCCGTCTCGTTACTCCTCATTCTTTAAAATAATAATCCAAATTTTATGGCCCATCAAACTGGGAATAAGGTCAAAGGGGTTTACTAAAAATGATACTGCTTTCCCTTTATACTCTTTGTTTGGCTTCTAGAATGAAAGTCAATATACATCTACACATACAGTTGAAGTCAAAAGTTGCAGAATCTGCAAAATGTTAATTATTTTATCAAAATATGAGGGATCATACAAAATCCATGATATTTTAATTACATTTATAAATCTGAATAAGATACACAAGTGAAAACAATAGTTACATTTATAAATATGACCCTGTTCAAAAGTTTACATACATAACTTAAGTTTTTTGTTTGTTTGTTTTTTTTAGTAATAGTTGTTCATGAGTCCCTTGTTTGTCCTGAACAGTTAAACTGCTCGCTGTTCTTCAGGTCCCAGAAATTCTTTGGTTTTTCAGCATTTCTGTGTATTTGAACCCTTTCCAACAATGACTGTATGATTTAGAGATCCATCTTTATACACTGAGGACAACTGAGGGACTCATATGCAACTATTACAGAAGTCTCAAATGTTCACTGATGCTTCAGAAGAAAACATGATGTGTTAAGAGCTGGGGGGTGAAAACTTTTGAACAGAATGAAAATGTGTATGTGTTTCATATTTTTTTTCAATTGGTACTGGCCTTTAGAAGCTACAGAAGATACTTGCATATTTCCAATTAGACAAAATAAGTTACATTTACCTTGATATGTAAAGGTCTGTTATGTGAAATATCATATTTAGGTCAGTACTAAATTAAAAATAACATACATTTAGTATGATCCCTCTTATTTTGTTAAAATAATTAACATTTTTCAGATTCTGCAAGGTGTATGTAAACTTTTGACTTCAACCGTATGCTCTCTAAATGTGTGTAAACTGACCAATAATGGCCTTGAACAATGGATGAAAGGCTTACGGCCTTATAATAATACATTAACTGTTCATAGTTGGCACAGTGCAGCATGTTTTACATCAAGGAAACCTTCAGACAGTGTATGATTTATAGTTATGGTCACCGTTTTGGCTTTTCGGTTTATGAAAGGAATCACTGTCTTTTGGCTATCTAAGGCAAATGATTGAATTCAATCATATTTCTCAAAGATTAACAGTAGCTAGTAACTGATTGAACCCCTCAAAGACAGTCAAAGCAAAAGGTTAAGGGAATCTCATTAAAATAAATAAATAAAAAATGATATAGGACTCAACGGGGTCTTTTAGATAATTTAGTCATGCTGCGCTTCTGGTGCTGAATTACAATTTGTGTTGCACAAGATTAAAAATACCTTTCATCACACATTTATAAAAGCCCAAAATCATTTAAAAGTCAACCTCCCTGAAAGTCACTGTATTAATTCACACACTGACTAAAGTGATCCAATGGAGAGATGAATAGTAAGAAGCACTGTACACATATAGCAGCAAACATCCAAAGCATATATGGCACTGTGAATTATTGTCAATTACAGATTACTGTATTTTCACATACACAGAGACTCAAAGCTGACCTAATGGTCAATGTCTCATTTCAGTGAAAGGCACATGCCTGCCTGTTCTAGAGAAAGCAACAGACCAAACAGTCTTTTCAGCTCTGGTTCATTCAGTATCTGTTACATTCAGTCTCGGCCCTAAGATGACTAACACTACTGCGTACTGCGACCAGCAATCAAGCAAGATAGGATAAGATTACAAAGAATTACAAAGACAAAAGCAGACAATGTGTGGTGAAACAGCTCTGTGATTCTGTTACTTCAGTTATACAAATATGAAGCTTATTACTCCAGTTGTTGCATGTGTGTGTGATTCTTGTGTTATTTGTCTATGTGTATACCTTTTTAAAGTTTGGAGTCAGCATTATTTTTTTTAAGGGAATTAATACTTCTGTTCAACAATGATGCATTAAACTAATCAAAAGTGACATTAAAGACTTTTACGTTGTTATTAAAATTCAGTTTCAAATGACATTCTGAAATTCACGAAATACATACTGCCATGTATGTTTTGTGACATATTTGATGTGAAATGTCCATTGGGTGGCGCTAAAAGAGTGTTTGTTTTTTTCCCCCAGAAACAAATGAACATGCTACATTTTATGTGATGTTGGTTTTGTACGTGTCACTGCAGTTCTGACTTGAAATGTATGTTGAGTGGCACTATAACTTTAATGCACCGTGACGTTTTAAAATAACGTATCATCTGCACTACGCCTAAACCTGCCCGATAGTATGAACAAAAGTGAATGTGACATAAAAACGCAATTGCAAGCATGCTTTTAGCTTGTTTTTCGATCTCTCATCTTTCAGCACTCATCATAAGTCCAATTCCATGCCAGCTGAGCTACTGAGTAAGCTTATTACATCTGGAAAGCGAAAAATATGGAGCTGTAAACATGTTTGAAAACAGTAACAAGTGCTCGCTGTTGTACCACATCTAGTGTTCATTTCTGTTGGAAACTGCAGTGATATGTACGTATTTTACATCTTTGAATCAATTGAACCAATTGCTTCACAAAATAATTTGGTTTTCGAGGTGCTCAAAACACCACACTCTGGTGACACCTACTGGTCAAAAATGTGTAAATGCAACAAAAACTCATGCCAAAACATGCAAAAAAATAAAATAAAATTTTACAAACCCAGTGCAAATATTATATTTTTTTCTTGTTTGTTTTATGAATCACACAAATGTCTCATTGTAAATGTCTACAAATTACTGATTAAAGATAAGGTAAAAATCATAGATGCTTGTTCAATGGTCACCCCCAAATGTCAAACCTTTGAAATTTGGAAACGTTTCAAAACAGTGATAATGTAATGAGGCCTTGTTTACTGAAAACACGCTCCATGCCTCTGTTTTGAAACAAATGATTCGGAAAGGTTTCGAAGCTTCATGAAGCAGTGTTTCAAAAGTGGCCATGACTAGTTTTTCATATTAGATAAAATTGAGTGTGTTGAAAGTTCTGTAATGCTATTCCGAACGTTTGTCACGTAGACATGCTTTTTTGGCTGTTAAATAATGGCACAAACACCAGTAATTTGCCAAGCACAAATATTAGTAAATAGTGTTGCGTGATTCATTTGAATACTCTCCTCCCATAAATTTTACGTCTGAAAGGAAAACTCCTACAAATGCGCCACGCGCAAAAAATAATGGTGTCCATGTCTTTTCAGTGCTAATTCTTCACTGTGCATCTTTAGTAAATCCTGACAGTACTATTTTAATGCCAAAAGATATATATTTAATGCTGAAAGTAAATCTGGGCCATATTATATTAAAGGGTCTTTGGTTTTTTTACGTTTTCTACAAAATAAAACCGTAAAATGAGAGTTTACTGTATGTCATTGGCAGGTAACGCAAAGGACGGGCGACTAGTAAAAATGAGTCTGAATTTAAACAGTCTTGGAAACATTTGGGATAATGTAAGTACACAAGCCAGCAAAATATATTTAAAACACAAATATACATAAAACACTGTTCTAGTTGTTTTGAATATTTTAATCAGAAAATCGTACATATTGTGCCCTTAATGTCTTTATTTTAAAATAAATAAATGCAGCACTGGGAAAAAAAAATCGTACTGACCCTAAACTTTAACGTACAGCAGATATATATAGATGCAGCTGATATGTGATATAAATCTAGTTATTCTCTCTTCATAAATCCGTTTTGTCTGTTTAAAACTAAATGCAAAATGCTAACAAATAGGAAGATTTCGTATCTTTGGAATGTCCTGGGTGTCTGGTTTAAAAGGTCCAAAATCCAATTTTGAAGAGTAACACGTCCTGTTGTTTTTTTAGGATGCTAAGAGGCTAACATTTTTGTGGTTTGGCTCAGGGCATCGGACATTTGCACTCTCTTCTAAATGCCAAGTAAATGTCAAGCCTAGTGTTCCATCAACACCCTGAGATTGCTGCCAACTCAGAACACATGTAATACGAGCCAGCTTGTGAATATTCACTGAAATTCATATCCCATAATGCATTCATTTGAAAATAATACATGTGTATAGTGCCACTTACATAGTCACCGGAATTTGCCACGTAACCTCATTGAATCTGGTATTATTTATCTGCACACCATGTAATAAGAGGATCGGTCTGAGCTACAATAGGAAAACGTAGGAAGTAGTGGAAGTTTGGCACCAATTTTGACTTAAAATATCTCCTGACCTCTCTCTAACACACTAGGAAGGTGTCAGGAAGGACATTCAAAGCACATTCCTATATTTGTAACAATGTACCGAAATCAATAGTTGAGTTCAGACCTTCGGTTTAAATTTAGCACATAAATTAAACAGCTCTTGTGAGAACTACCAGCAGATTTGGGTTAGTTCTCAGCTTCTAAAAGGCCATCAAATGACCCGATGGACACAACTGGAGACATTTAGAAGTATAAAACAAAGACAAAATGTCACATATCTGACAACAGTTGCCACTGTATTCTGGGGTTGTGAACGAGCTGGGCATCACAGTGGGTTAGTAAAGGCCACAAAAGCGCAGGTTGTTGGCGATGATGACATCAGTGACTGCGTCGAAGACAAACTGAATGTTGTTTGTGTCTGTGGCACAGGTGATGTGCGAGTAGATCTCCTTGTCGACTGACTTGTTCTTACTCTCGTACTGGGACTGAATGTAGCCCACCGTTTCCATGAACGTGTCTGAACCTGCAGCACAGGATGAGTCAGGTAAGGAGGAAAAAGCAGCAGATGAATAAAGGAAGAAGTAGATAAAAGAAAAGAGCGAGTGAAGCGGAAATTGTGATAAAAATAGGCCAAGGAAAATTTGGAAAGGGAGCAAATAAAAACCATGGTGTTAAATGTAATTTGGAACCTGAACACTAAAACATGATGGCCTTTGTATTATACATGCACATATTATATTTTATTACAAAGTAATAAAATCATTTATTTAATACTTATTCATATAACGGAATAACAATATTATTATTAATATGAACATTATTAATTTTACTGAATACCTTGTACTATCTATTTTAGCTGTCTGAAATAGAGTGCAAAAGTCTGTGTTTTTTAAAGAAGTTTCTTATGCTCGTCAAGGCTGTATTTATTTGATCAAAAAAAAAAAACATTAATATTGTGTAATATGTTTTCAATATAAAATGAGAATATATTTTAAAACACAATTTATTCCCCCAAATTTTCAGCATCATTACTCTAGTCTTCAGCATCATATGATCCTTCAGAAATCATTTTAATATTCTGATTTATGACTTTTATTATCAATGTTGAAAACACTTGTGCTGCTTAATATTTTGTTGGAATCTGTGATACTTTTTCACAATTATTTAATAAATAGAATGTTAAAAAGAACAGCATGTCTTTAAAATAGAAATCTTCTGTAACAATATAAATTACCATTTAAAAGTTTGTGGTGAGTAAATTTGTATTCTTTCTTTTTATTTGAAAGACATTAATACTTTTATTCACCAAGGATGTGTTCAATTGATAAAAATTGATTTATATTGTTAGAAAAGATTTCTGTTTTAAATAAATGCTCTTCTTTTTTACTTTTTATTCATCAAAGAATCCAGAAAAAAAAAAAATCACAGTTAAAAAATATATATATAAGCAGTACAACTGTTTCCAACATTGATAATAAAAGTAATAAATCAGCATATTAGAATGATTTTTTTGAAGGATCATTTTGGAGTAATGACTGATGAACAATCAGTATATTAGAAAAGAAAACCATTATTTTAAAATGTAATAATATTTCACAATATTACAAAACAAAATCTTGCTGGACGATCAAGTCATCATATATTAGTCATGTTTACTTTCTTTTAACTAACAGATATAAAATATATATATATATATATATCAGTTTTGATTCAAAGGCATCAAAACGTCAGACAGCAGAAAGAAAAATACTGAGCTAAATTATTTTTTATTTTTCAAAAAATCTTCTTGTAGGAAATTTTTCTCACCAAGATAAATTCCCTTAGGCAGCGAACATGTCTTCAGGCAAATTTTCTCTGACTACGGTTACTCAGCACATTCTCAGGAAAGTTCTGTCTCTCAAACTTATTTGTGATTGTTTGTGCTGCCTGTCTTCCATATATCATTCAGTATAATAGGTGAGGAAATGTTTAAAAACAGCTATGGAGGAAGATTAAAAGCTCACAGCTACAAAATAAAAATGAACAGGGCATAACAGGTGACTGTTTTTGGCTATTTTCCCCCTCAGTGCTTGAGAATAACAGAAATGCAAGCTGTCTAGATTAGGGTGTGAATCCATCCACAAGGAATAAAATAACAGGATGGTTCTTCTCCTGAAGATTTTTTTGGGCTAATTGGCTTCTGGAGAGAGTGTTTTTCTACAATCCTGGACTCATCAATTATTTTGTCTTTTCATCCTGTCTTGCAAGCATTTCTTAACACCAGGGTAATGAGTTTACCTGTGTACTCTGGGAAGCAGATACTTAAGGGAGATTTCTTAATTTTCTCCTCAAATATGTCCTTCTTGTTGAGAAAGAGAATGATGGAGGTGTTTGTGAACCATTTGTTGTTGCAGATGCTGTCAAACAGCTTCAAAGACTCGTGCATACGATTCTGCAAAAAGAAAAATACGAATCAACATCATTTACAGACATGCATCCACAAACACACAGACACAAATTTACTCAGCTATAAATGAGGACACTTTTTCCCCCTATTTTCTAAAATATTACCTTCCACATGCATACCCATTTTTAAAATACATATGTAATACATATAAAATATATACAAGTTGAGGTCAAAAGTTTACAACCCCATTTCAGAATCTGGACAATGTTATTCATACAAAACGCATGTTATTGTTTATTTTATACTGACCTGAATAAGATATTTCACATAAAAGACATTTACATATAGTCTACAAAAGAAAATATTCCCCCATTCAAAAGTTTACATCCCTTTGATTCTTAATACGGTGTTGTTATCTGTATGATCTGAATGTTTGTTTAGTGATAGTTGAGTCTCTTGTTTGTCCTGAATAGTTAAACTGTCTGCTGTTCTTCAGAAAAATCCTTCGGGTCCCACAAATCCTTTGGTTTTACAGCATTTTTGTGAATTTGAACCCTTTCCCTTTCTAACTCTCATTAAGATCAGGGTAAATTTAATTTATTTTGTCTTCTGGGAAACATGTAACTATCTTCTGTAGCCTCTGAAGGGCAGTGCTAAATGAAAAAAATATATTTAAGCAAAATAAGAAAAATGTGCACATCTCCATTCTGTTCAAAACTTTTCACCCCCGGCTCTTAATGCATGCTTTTGGCCTCCTGGAGCATCAGCGATCATTTGAACATTCTGTAATTACATTCTGTAATAGTTGCATATAACAGTAATAGTAATAGTTTTTTTTTCTGAAGACCAGCAGGCATTTTAACTGTTCAAGACAAACAAGTGACTCATGAACAACTATCATTTAACAAAAAACAAAGCTGTGGATCATTCAGGTAACAACACAGTATTAAGAATCAAGAGGATGTAATTGTAACTATTATTTCTCTCTTGTGGACTATATGTAAACATCTTTTATGTGAAATATCTTATTCAGGTCAGTAAATAAAAAATAACATGCATTTTGTATGATCCCTCGTATTTGGTAAAATAAAGAACATTTCGCAGATTTTGTAAGGGGGATGTATTCTTTTGACCTCAACTACATTATATATAAATATATATATATATATAGAGTCAGAAATAGCTCACAAAACTGTCCCCAAATTATAGCTAACTAAACCCATATACACACACGCTCACTCTCGGGCGCTTTTATCCACACTCACACACATATTCAGGTGCAATCACACTTTGAGTGCAAAATTAGAATATGAAGTGAAACATGAACAGAAAAAAAGAAAGGAAATTTAACAAAGAGCCAAGAAGCCAGAAAAAGAAACTAAATATATTGTGCTACCTAAGAAATTAATTACTTATCTCATCATGATGATATACAATGAATCTTATGTTAATTCTACTGGGAAAATGATAAAGATATACACTGTCCTTATTTTCATATGCAGTTAATAAATGATTATTCTGCTCATTATTTGTTTGTCATCTGAATGGTAATGAATGCAGAGCTGGAAGCAGTAACTCTCTTTGATGTGTCCGATCATTTTAGGAGGAAACTGGACAAAACAAGGTCAGCCAATCACTTTAGCCAGCAACAACCAATTAAAAATTGAAGTTTTGGACAGAAACAGCAATGCATATAGAATATCTGATGACTGAAACTAGCATATATCAGAAATAAGCTTATACGTAAAGGATTAGTTCACTTCCAGAATGAAAATGTACTGACCCCCATGTCATCCAAGATGTTCATGTCTATCTTTCTTCAGTCAAAAAGAAATTAAGGTTTTTGAAGAAAAACAATCCAGGATTTTTCTCCATAATGGAGAAATCTATGGCATTAACAGGTTTAATGTCCAAATTGCAGTTTCCATGCAGCTTCAAATGGCTCTACAAGATTCCAACCGAGGAATAAGGGTCTTATCTAGTGAAATGATTGGTCATTTTGTAAAACAACATACAAATTTATATACCACAAATGCTCGTCTTGCACTCACACATTACATAGTCACGTTAGAAAAATCACGTGACGTAGGCAAAAGTACCGACCCAGTGTTTACAAAGCGAACGTGCAAAGAAAGTCAAACGCCATTTACAAAAAAAGGTCAAACAACAATTTTGGACGGTTTTGAAGTTGGAGGAGAAGATGAGATGGAGTTTTTCACCCTACCTTACCTTTTTAAACCAGAGTACACAGACGAAAAAATGCATGTGACCTGTCCAATGTTTCTGATGTTTGTGGGACAAGACGAGCATTTGTGGTTAAAAAGTATATACATTTAGATTTTTTATAAAAAAGGATTGTTTTTCTAGATAAGACCCTTATTCCTCATCTGGGTTTGTGTAGAGTTTTTTAAAGCTGCATTAAAACTGCAATATAGACCTTCAACACTGACTCCCATTGAAGTCCACTATATGGAGAAAAAACCTGGGATGTTTTCCTCAAAAACCTTAATTTTTTTTTGACTGAAGAGAAAAAAGACATGAACATCTTGAATGACATGGGGGTGAGTAATTTAATAAGAATTTTTTATTCTGGAAGTAGTTCACCAAAACATGAAAATTCTGTATGTGAAAGACAAAACAAGATTTTTCTTAAATGATTTCATCAATAAAATGAAAGTCAATGGGGTCCAAAAACAACATGCGACCTATCTGACTTTATACAGATGCATTGAAAAAAACAGGTGTAGGATTTACTTTAAAATAATTTTCACATAAAAATTTCACCAATAATTAGAAAGAAATTTTATGTATAAAGACTGAAACTGTATATTCTTGTAAAACATTTATTTACTATTAACTATTAGAGAATTTCATTGAAATGATAACAGAATGTTAAAACGTTAAAGCACAACATAAGGCCTACTGCTTCCAGCTCTTTTTAGTATGTACTTCAGCTGAGGTTGGTGATAATTTCATACCTGTGGAAGGGCCGTCTGTAGAGCTGGGCTGGATTGTTTAGTGATTGGTTAGAGAAGAAAGCCGATGGCGAGAGATGACAGGAGAGCAGCTGAGATGTTTTGAAGGAGAGACGCAGATGCAGAGGTGGCCGCTGGAGGCCACGGGAGCAGCCGAGCAGAACCGGACATGCACCAGAACCCAACACTTTTCACCACTTCACTCACATTTCCCACCCCCAGATACCACTGCTGCTGGTACTCACAGACTCACACGTACAAACACGCACACAAAAATGCTAAACAATAGTGGAGCAATGCAGAATCGGTCCATGCGTTGTCACAAACGAAGAAAAGAACAGCTCTAAACAGATTAAAAAAAAGTCTCACACAGGTCAAACTTGAAGGAACGCATAGTAAACGCATGTTTGTGTTTAAACGGAGGAGGAAAGGCCACAGGGTGCACAGGAGAGAAGGTCAGGACAGAATGTGAGACGGCAAATGCGTAAACACTGATAGAGCGCTGAATGGACGAGCACTGACAGGAGACGCGCACGGATGGCGTGTATTCACAGGATCTGTAGGTGTGTTTATCTCTGTCCGATTGTTCCGCCAGCACTTTCTTACAGAATAATAGAATCCGTCTTCGCTTTTTATCGCTTCCATAGATCACGTGAATATGGGCGCTTGAGAGATGCTGTATTTATGGGTGTCCACTTTTCTAGCCATAAAAGCCCTCCTATGTCCAAAACGCGTCACCGTAAATCCCTCTGATGTTGTAAAAATTCTCTTATCGGAGTTTGTCGAGAGAGAGTGTGTCTGGGCAGATCTGTGTCACACACAGACGTCCAAACATGACTCATCACACCTGCCATGATTCAATTGGCACAGTCGCAGAATCAATCAATAGCGTGGGGGACATTAATAATTCTTTGTTTTTTCTTTTAAAGGACACTGTAAAAGGGTTCACAGAACTTAAAAAGAAGTTTGTTTGGCATTTCTAGCTTGACTTGTCTTCCTAAACTGCTATATTTAAAGGAATAGTTCAATAGGTCAATAACTCGACCTCATGTCGTTCCAAACCTGTAAGAACTTTGTTCGTCTACAGAACACAAATTAAGAATCTTTTGATGAAATACAAGAGCTTTCTGACCCTGCATAGACAGCAACGCAACTGACATGCTCAAGGCCCAGAAAGGTAGTAAAGACATTGTTAAAATCCTCCATGTGACATCACTGGTTCAACCGTAATTTTATGAAGCTATGAAAAATCAGAAAGAATTTATTCAGCAAAATGGTACTCTTGAAGACTGACTTGGAAAAGAAGAAATTGTTGCATAAGGTTGTTATTTTTGTTTTCTTTGTAGACAAAAAGTATTCTCGTAGCTGTATAAAATTACGGTTAATCCACTGATGTCACATAGACTATTTTAACAATATCCTTACTACCTTTTTGGGCCTTTAATGTGGACGTTGCTGTCTATGCAGGGTCAGAAAGCTCTCGGATTTCATCCAAAATATTTTAATTTGTGATCTAAAGATGAACAAAGGTCTTACAGGTTTGGAACGACACAAAGGTGAGTAATTAATAACAGATTTTTCCCTATCCCCTAGATTCTATCCCTTTAAGTAAACATTCATAGTTACAAGTTGTCATAATTTAGAATTTGCCTATATAACATTTAAATAACGTTTACATTTTGAACTATATCAATTTAGCTTCCTTAATTTAGTTATTTTTTTAACTGCTGTATTTAATATTCATGTGTATTTCATCTCATGTTGACATGGTCAGCAAAGTGTTTGTGGTGTTAAACTAATGACAACATCAGGAGACAAAACACTTCACTAAGCCTACATGCTGACCTTAACACTTGACTAGAGTAACAATCAGCAAAATTACCATTTTAAGTAGAGGTACAAATTCATCCTGACACCACAAGACAACAAGTTACTAAAACAAGAAAAACTGGAAAATTTCCAAACATTTGCAACCATATTATTCATTCATGCCCCAGCGGGAATCTCAGCACTCCGAGAAACCATTATGCGCGCAGCTAGTTAACACGAGATAAGCATTTGTAATACAGACATGACAGCTACGATACTCAAAGCTATGGCATTATCAGACTTATCCAAATAAGTGTTTTGTTTTTAATGAAATTATGATGGTACAGTGTGTGGGGCATCAAAACACGAACCATGATTCAAACGCAGGCCACCCACATTTTAAATCATACATGCAACAGCTAGTCTCCAACAGATTTACAAAACAGTATGGCGATAATAATGAAATAAATAGAAAATGCTAATACTAGTATTGTCATTACAGGAATAGTTCACCCAAAAATAAAAAAAACTGTCATTAATTACTCACCCTCAATGTTGTTTCAAACCCGCAAGACCTTTGTTCATCACAGATTTACCCAGAAAGTTAGTAAGGACATAGAAATAGACTATTTTAACAACATCCTTCCTACCTTTCTGGGCCTTGAATGTGATAGTTACGTTGCTGTCTATGCAGGGTCAGAAAGCTCTCAGATTTCATCAAAAAGATCTTAATTTGTGTTCTGAAGATTAACTCAGGTCTTACAGGTTTGAAAAGAGGGTGAGTAAATACATTTTTGGGTGAACTATCCCTTTAAGTATTATTTTTTTACTATTATTTAATATTACTAAGAATTCCAGCATGCAGTATGCGATGACACATACAGAATTAAGCATTATAATAAGAATTACCTAATGTGCCGATTAGTGTGGGAGTTCACAATGGAGGCTGATTTATCAACACCACTGACCTTAAAAACGTCTAAAAACCAGGTAAACAAAAAGGTTTCGTAGCCCTTTTTAATTATAAGGCTGTAAATGATCACACAGCACACTGTAATCATTCTCACCTGAATGGCAAAATAATTGCAATTACAGTGCTCTGATCAACACTGAATGAACATCATGTAGTTCTTGCCTGTCTTATCTGAGGCAACTCTTTTAAAGCACAGGAAAACATTCAAATACCCATCATTTTTGTTAGTGTGTTAAGTGTGCACACTTAAGTGTATATGAAATACAGCCGCTGAGTGTGCACGTGCAATTGAGTCACGCGTTGTGTGTCAGAGCGTAAGCACAGATGTGCGTGTTTGTGTCAGAGCGTGAGTGTGTTTAGTGCTCACCGTGGTCTCGTCTTCATGGAGCACCTGGTCGTATCCACTCAGAGCCACACAGAAGATAATAGCGGTCACGTCCTCAAAGCAGTGGATCCATTTCTTCCTCTCCGACCTCTGACCTCCCACATCAAACAGCCTGAGTGGACACAACTCAGCATGAGCTCACTGCACAATAATGCACTGTATCACATGACAAAAGTTTGGGATTTTTAAAAAGAAATAAACACTTTCATTTAGCAAGGATAGATAAAATGAATCAAAAGTAAAAGAGTAAAGACATTTATTATGATGTTAAAGGGTTAGTTCGCCCGAATATTCAAATTAGCCCATTATTTACTCACCCTCAAAGCAGCCTAAGTCTATATGACTTCCTTCGTTCAGACAAATTTAATCAAGAGTTATATTAAAAATTGTTCTGTCTCCTTCAAGATTTATAATGTAATGGGCGGATGTTTCTCTTCATCATTCAAAAACAAGTCCAATAAAGTGCATCCAACCATAATAAAAAGTGCCTCACACAGCTCTGGGGGGTGAATAAAGGCCTCCTGTATTGAATTGATGTGTTTTTGTAAGAAAATATTCATATTTTAAATGTAATAATCACTTTTCTCTAGCTTGCGCTGACAATTGTACATTGAAGCAGCTCCGGGCTGATGACGTAAGCGTAACGCATGCGCCGCTAAGAAGTAACGAACGTGGACGTGCAGTGGAGAGATCAAAACAAAATAACAGACACGAATTAGAAGTACAAAACAAGCATTTGCAAAGAAAAATGCTGGAGAATTATAGGCTTATAGGATTTCAATATAAGCCAAGAGGAGACTGGTTTTCCTTTGCTAAAGTCAGGAAACTTTGCTTTCTTTGCTCCTGTAAACAACAGGCACATGACACTCTACGTCATCCAGCCAAAGCTGCTTTCATATACAATTGTCAGCACAAGCTAGATTACAGTGATTATTATGTTTTAAATACGAAATAATAATTATAATAATACGATTTTTCTTAAAAAAAAACGCATCAAGGCACTTTTTATTATGGATGGATGCGCTTTATTGGACTTGTTTTGGACTGATGAACAGAAACACCCGCCTGTTGCATTATAAAGCTTGAAGGAGCCAAAACTGTTTTTAATAAAACTCTGATTGCATTCGTCTGAAATAAGGAAGTCATATACAACTAGGATGCCTTGAGGGTGAGTAAATAATAGGCTAATTTTCATTTTTCATTTCAAATAAATGCTGTTCATATGAACTTTCTATTCATCAACGAATCCTGAAAATACTTTTCCACAAAAAGAGATCATGTGACACTGAAGATTGAAGTAACGGCTGCAGAAAATTTAGCTTTGCAATCACAGGATTAAATGACATTTTTACAAAAAAATATTTCACAATAGTACTGTTTTCAAATGAAAAGATATAATAAAATATTTACAAAAATCTGAGGGTTGTACTCACTTCTGTGAGATACTGTATCAAGCAGTCTAGCCCCCTTTTTTAAATAGCCAATAGCTTTTTGTTTATATCACAGCTTGGGCCAGAGCTGTTGAGCTTGGTAAAGCTGCATTTGCCAGCGTATGACAGCCACAATCTCATCCATATCACTATAAAATATAGCATTCTGTGTAGAATTCAAATGGGTCCGATGCATTTTGTGGTCTGTGCCAATTCATACGATCTGCTCTTGCTATCTTGTCTCTAGACCTCAACAGACTGAACCCGACTTCTTTCGCCCCAATAGAAAGCATAGAAAAAACGAATTCTGTAAATAAGTGAGCGTGAGTTGTTTTTGTTTTTTTTTTATTTATAATGTAGGAAGTGGGACGCTTCGGATTCTACAGAGCATTTAATTGGACAGAAAGTTTGATGAGTTGCTGAAGTGCAAAGTGATGTCATCAAAATCGTTGATCCCTATTGCTGAAATTTAGACACTGTACGTTTTGATTGCTTATATCTTGTAAATGCAAATTTTGTCATAGTTTTGGAGCATGCCAGCTTATAGATAACCTTAAGACATACTTACACTAAAAGCCAAAGAAATGTAAATCCGTACTGATGTTCACTCAATATCATTAGCGGATGTGCCATTCAAATACTACTATCAGCTTCAGAACATGTAATTCAGCTGTCCACTGAGGTCCTGCCCTTTTCTGTGAAAACGCTAGCTTCTGCCGTAACAGTATGGTGTGATTCTAAATCTGAATAATGGAGGCAGATCTGTCTGTCTAACCCCTATCAACACTTTTATTTTTGTCATCTGTTTTCACGTGCTATCAGCTGAGAGAGTGAAAAAACCTGTGAATGAGGAGATGATATGAAGTGAGATGATGTCAGTGTTTGGAGATATTCATCTGCGTTCATCTCGGTCTACAGCCACTCCAGTTGTAATGTGAGCTAAAAACATTTTTGCCTAAAAGAGTCTGATTATACATATCTTTTTACCATCTAAAACATGGCCTGATTATGAATCATGAATGAGTGAAAATGATAACTGTAGTACTCTAACGGCCAGCACGTGGTTCTGAATTACATGCTGAACACTCAGATGCATAAATTACATGCCAATCAGTCTCACCTGAAGTGCAGGTTCTTGAAGGTGAAGTGGGTTTCTACAATCCCGGTGGTCTTCACTCGAGTTCGCAGAATGTCCTGCTCTGTGGGCTGGTAGTCTGCAGCACCGATCCGATCTAAACTGTCTAAGTAACTGGAGAAAGAAAGAAGAAATGTCAGTTAGGATTCACAGCTTTTCACAGAATCTGGGCAACTGTCATTCAGACCAAGTAGAGAATTCTCTTTAGAGATACTAGTAGCCTTTCAACAAGGAAATACGGAATTTGTTGTTTTTATTTCTTAATTAAAAAACAATCTTAAATCAGTCTCTTAAAAGAGTGTTTGTGAATTACTGTATTTCAGCACACAATCTTGTATTTTATTCACTAACCAGCCACAAAATAGATTAAATTCAATAATTTCTGTTATTTTCAGCAAAAAACACATCTATTCAATATACATTAGACTTATTGTAGCTTGCACTAAAGCTACTATTTGCTTAGCACAGTTACCACAATGTTTATTGATCATGGCATCAGTAATTCATCAAAAAAGGCATTATAATCAGGCATACACAGTTCAGTAAGAAATTAAAATACTTTATTCATTATTAATTACTAATTATTAATACTTCAAACATGCATTAAATCAAAGGCATTTACAGTATGATGTTACAAATAAATGCTGTTTTATTAAATATATATCACTATAAAATGTCTCTCGTCTTCATGTGACACTGAAGACGAGAGTAATGACTGCTGAAATTCAGCTCTGCATCACAAAAATCTAAAATTGAAACTATAAAACAGTTCTTTTAAATTGTAATATTATGTAACAATATTACTGTACTTTTTATCAAATAAAATGCAGCCTGGCTCAGCACAAGTATTAAAAAATTATCTCTTGTTGAGATTGTTGAGAAAAATGACTGCTTTTCATAGAACAGTGTCAATATATCAGATGAGAGTCCGTCTCACTAAAGACACAATCTTAGACACAGGAAGTCAACCTATTGGACATAAAGTCTAAATAATACATGAAACATCTTTCTTCTGCCACAGCTAACACACATACACACACACACACACACACACACACACACACACACTATCCTCTTCAAAACGCAACAGTGATGCAAGCAGACAGGGAGGGCTGAGCCTGCTTTTCAACAATGTGTGATGCATATTCTCCAAGGCTGTGGATGTCATTTATCTTCCAGATGAAAGAAACAGTGAAATATGTGTGCTTCCAAATTGGATGCCAGTTGAATTGAAGGTTGAGTACCGCGAGACGCCGAAACATCCATCAAAGCCTTTGGCTGGTAATATTGGTAGACAGTAGACACTAATGGATGATTACATCAAAATGCAATTCCAAAAATGTGTTGACACACTTAGAGGGAAATTACTGCAAATATTTCTTCCAGAAATGTATTTTTGAGTAATTATATCTTGTATGCTTAGGTGTATATGCTGCTCTATTCCCTTTATTTTTTGCTTCTCTCTGTTTCTTCTATCACTTTGTTTTCTGTTCATCTGTGGATAATGATATTGCAGTTGAAGGCTTCCTTGGTTGCTACAGAATTCTTCAGGGAAATGTGAACATTCCAGTGTCGCTACTGTCTTCAGTGCTCAACTTCACCAAAGCCCCTTTAAGGGAAGTCAGTTCACCTTGCCGCCATCTTTGAAATTCCTCTTAGAGCTACATAGCTGATTTCTATGTACACTAATGTTTAGGCTTAGTAAGACTTGATTATCAAAAGTATTAATGACATTAACACTTTGATTTAGCAAGGACACAAAAAAATAATCAAAAGTGACAGTAAAGGTATATATTTTAAATAAATGCTGTTCTACAGTTTCTATTCATCAAAGAATCCTGAAAAAATGTCTCATATTAAGCAGCACAACTGTTTCTCATATTAACAGCATCGTGTGACACAGAAGACTGCATTTAAAAAATATATTAAAATAGTTTTGAATTGTTATACTACTTTATCTTACAGTTTTGTTTTGCAAACAAATGCAGCCTTTTGAAGAGACTTTGATCAAAACCATTAAAAACAGTACTGATCACAATTTTTGAACAGTAGTGTAGTATCTGCTCAAATCTTCTTGAATAATCTTGCTTATAAGGCTATATCACATTCAAATCCGACAACATCACCATAAATGTACCTTCTCTAGCTCAAATGAAGTGTAAAAATCCCTGTATTCTTCAGGTTAGTCTAGCTAATGTGTGAAACCTTAAGTAACAAGCAAATTTACTTCCAGTCAAAAGTTTTTGAACAGAAGTTTTTTTTAAAGAAGTCTTTTCTGCTTATCAAGCCTGCATTTATTTATTATCCAAAGTACAGCAGAAACAGTAAAAATGTGAAATATTTTTACTATTTAAAATAACGGTTTTCTATTTGAATGTATTTTAAAATGTAATTTATTCCTGTGATTTCAAAGATTAATTTTTAGCATCATTACTCCAGTCACATGATCCTACAGAAATCAATCTAATATTTTGATTTGCTGCTCAAAAAAACATTTATTATTATTATTATTATTATTATTATTATTATGTCGCAAACAGCTGAGTAGAATTTTTTCAGGTTTCTTTGATGAATAGAAAGTTCAGAAGAACAGCATTTATCTGAAATAGAAACCTTTTGTAACATTATAAATGTCTTTATCATCCCTTTTGATCACTTTAAAGCATCCTTGCTAAATAAAAGTATAAGTCCTGTAATTATTTTCTAATGATTTTATTTTTTGTATCTTTCTATTCATCAAATCCTGAAAAAAAAAATACTCAACTGTTTTAAATATTAATAGCAATAATAATAAAAAATGTCTAATCTGCATATTAGAATGATTTCTGAAGGATCATGTGACACTGAAGATTAAAGTAATGATGCTGAAAATGTAGCTTTGATCACAGGAATAAATTACATTTTAAAATATATTCAAATAGAAAGCAGTTATTTTAAATAGTAAAAATATTTCACAATATTACTGCTTTTGTTGTATTTAGAGAATTCTTTAAAAAAAACATGACAAATCTTACTGTTCAAAAACTTGGTAGTGTATATAAAAATGGCAAATTGCACTGAAAGGCGGGACGCCCTACAACCTCCATATTGAGTGTTTCATTTCATTTTTACATTTATTTTTCTGTGACTCATCCGTCTCCGCCCCCTTATACTGCCCCTGGCTACACATACGGCCTCCTGACCTCATAACATCCCCTCCAACAAATAATTCCACTTACAACAACATTCAGCCTGACTAAACACTAAATCTAAAATGATTTAGTGATAAACAGCAGTTAAAAATCAGATAATGATGTGAAATTCCCTCTGTGCCAAGCATCCATAGATGTAGTAACACAGAGCCAGATTCAGCAAATGATACAGAAACAGGCTGAAATTGATATAAGGCCCAAAATGGGGGAAGAGAGCAGAAAGAGGACTGAAAAAAACAAATAAATATGAGAAATAAGACAGGAAGTGAGGGCAAGGTCTATGACATGTGACATCCAAAGGTCTCAGACAACTGGGAAGAACTGGAAAACAGAATCTATTTTAAAACTGGAACGTTTTAGCATTTTCAAGATGCTAAAACAGAAAATATGATGTAAATTAAAGGTTCTTAACAATTTCTAGGTCATTAATATATAATGCCTAATACAATTCTCTAACATCTTACCATTTATTTAGCATATTTCTCTACTTGTGGTTCACTTCACTGACTCTAGGGGGTGCTGTTGTTGTGACTGTAACTTGCTAGGTTGCATTAATGTTTAATAGTGGTGCTTTTGGTTCGCAGGATCGCTTAGTGGCACTTAACTCAAGTCTACCTGACACAGTATGAACTTAAGTACTCAAGTATGAACTGATCTCATAGGACACAATCTCAAATGGGACATCGCTTGAACAGCGCTAATAAGGATGACCATCCACTGACATTATTTTTTAATCTCTTTTCTTTGATAGTGTTAGTGCTACCTCACTCTCTCTCTCTCTCTCTGAGGTGCTTTTCTTTGTGACCTGTATCTTGTTGGCTGCGCATGTGTTCCTCTCAGCATATTTTGTCTATTAACAAATAGCAGATTTAGCAGCTATGCTAACTGAGGATTTCCATAAGCTTTTTTTAGAAAGCAACTGTCCGTGCTGGCCTGATAAAACCACTGTAAGCGCTGGTAATCTTTCATTACATTTGATTAAAGGCAAATTTCACTAGAGTCATGATTCAGAGACAGGTATGGAGGTTGGGATAGTCTTAAAAAAGTCTTAAATTGTTCACGAAGTACAGTATTTGGAATAAATAATAATAATTCATAATAACTGAGCACCAAACATTTTGAAGGATCAAGTGACACTTAAGACTGAAGTAATGGCTGTTGAAAATCAAACTTTGACATTACATGAATAAATTACTTTTTAAAATATACAATGCCAGTCAAAACTTTTTAAACAGTAAGGTTTTTAATGATCATATGATCCTTCCGAAATCATTCTAATACTTTGACTTGCTGTTCAAGAAACATTTATTATTATTATTATTATTATTATTATCCATTTTTAAAACAGGATTTTCAGGATGCTATGATGAATAGAAAAATGAAAGGTCAGCATTTATTTGAAATACAAATATTTTGTAACATTATTCACTATACTATTCAAAAGAGTAAGAAATTAATACTTTTATTTAGTAAGGATGCTTTAAATTGATCAAAGGTGATAATAAAGACATGTATACTGTTACAAAAGATTTCTATTCCAGAAAAATGCTTTTCTTCTGAACTTTCTATTCATCATGAAAACATTATACTCAGCTCTTTTCAACATTATAATAATAATTTTTTTGAGCAGCAAATCAGAATATTAGAATGATTCTGAAGAATCATGTGACTGGAGTAATGATGCTAAAAATTCAGCTTTAAAATCACAGGAATAAATTACATTTTAAAATATTTTTAAATAGAAAAAAATTTACATAGTAAAAATATTTCACAATTTTACTGTTTTGCTATACTTTGGTTCATATAAATGCAGGCTTGGTGAGCAGAAAAAACTTACTGTTCAAAAACTTTTGACTGGTAATGTATGAAAATGGAAAATTAGACAGTTTTTTATAAAATGTAATAAGATTTCACAATATTACTGTTTTTATTGTATTTTTCAATAAATAAATGCAGCCTTGGTGAGCATAAGAGGCTTCTGTAAAATAATTTGTATTCCAAAAAAGCATGTACACACACATTTATAGTTAGTAGTGTGTGTGTGTGTGTGTGTGTGTGTGTGTGTGTGTGTGACAAAAAAAAATATTTGTGTGTGTGTGTGTCACAAAAAAAAATTTTTTAATAAATTGAAATATGTTTGAAATGTCTGTTTAATTTAGCTGTATGTGCAGAGAATATACACATTAAAGGGATACTTCACCCAAAAATTACAATTCTGTCATTAATTACAGATATTTTGGATGAAATCTGAGAGCTTTCTGACCCTGCATAGACAGCAACGTAACTGACACGTTCAAGGCCCGGACAGGTTGTAAGGATATCAATAAAATAGTCCATCTACTATGAGACTTTTTGTGTGCAAAGAAAAAAAAAAAAAAAATTTTGGACTATTTTAACGATGTCCTTACTACCGTTCTGGGCCTTGAATGTGTCAGTTGCAGCGCTGTCTATGCAGGGTCAGAAAGCTCTCAGATTTAATAAAAAATATCTTAATTTGTGTTGCGAAGATGAACGAAGGTCTTGGAACAACATGAGGGTGAGTAATTATTTTATTTTTTAGATGAACTATCCCTTTAAGGAAGAATTGTGTTCCTTTATGTACAAATCAGCATGTGCGCAAGCGCATTTTGATATTCGCAGCATTGCTAAGGTTTTTATCTCTTATGCACTCAATGCCCTGATGGTGTTCTGAAGAGTAGCTGTATGTGCTATTGTAAATCTTTTATAAATATGACAACACGCTATGTGGACTTCACTCCGTCGTTTTAGGCCTAATGGACATGCGGGTGGGGTTGTGCTGGAGGGTTTCTTCACTTCTCTCTCTCCTTTTAGTATGGGAAACTCGTATCTTTCTACCACTCAGGCTGCTTGCCAGCTCTGCCCTTCCCCCTGCTCCCTCTCTCTCTCTCATACACCATCTTTCTTTCTTTCTCCCTCCACCCTCCCTCTGTTTCCTGCTGCTGCTTGAGTGCTCTGCCTGGCAACACCTCTCAGCGGCCTGCCTGCTGTCTGCTGCTCCCCATCATGGAGAGAGAGAGACAGAAAGATGTGCAGGAAAAAGAACTGCAGGGCACTGGGGACATTGTTAACACATTTATTGTGGTAACAAAAAGGCCTGAAATTCTGGGTGCTGCAAGAACACTACTATGAGCCAATTCTTACGGAAACTGTAGTGCAGAGTTATAATTAATATGGAAAGTTGGAAAAATAAGGGAGACGTGATCTCTGGAATGGCTGTGCTGTTGCTTAAAGGGGCAGTTTACCCAAAAATGAAATTTCTGTATGATTTCCTTTGTTTTGTGGAATTCCACACAAAAGAACAGTAAATGATTTTTAGAATTTTCATTTTTGTGTGAATTATCCCTTTAGGTATTTTAACAGTCTATTAAACTCTAGTATAGTAAAACTATTATACTTTGCGTAAGTTTTGGTAGCCATACATATCCATAACAGGGAAAAGAAACTTTATCAGCAGCTCTTGCTGTTGAGAAACTTACTTGACAATGACAAATAACCTAGCTGCCAGGATACAAGTCATTTCGATTGTGACAGTAATTCAGTAAAGATACACTATCAGACCCACAAAAAAATTGAGAATAAGTGAAACTTCCTATATCTTGTGAAGGCAAAGCCACTGGAGTTTTATCTGAAAGATGAAACATTTATCACAGAATGTGATTGTACTGTCCAAGACTTCAATAAGAACATAGAGATTTCTTATTTTTGCTCTAGAAACGTCAAGAATCTAGATAGTATGTTTCAGTTTAGGCCATCAGAATTCTGACTTGTGTCTTATAACCAGAACTGAAACATGCTTCTCTGTAAAAAAAAAAAAAAAATACTGAAGAAATGAAATTAGCAGGCATACAATTGAAAAGAAGAAGTTGAAAAGAAAAATGAAACTGATCAGGAACAAAGCTGAGAGGACAGGAGGAACATAACTGGAGATCAAGGGAATGATTGCAGTGTGGAAGAGGAGGAGCTTTTCAAAGGAAGGACAAGAGTGGATAAACTCCTCTGTGGCACCATAATGTGGGCAGTATCAGAGTAACATAGCAGAGGGTGCTGAGTGTGAGAGAAGGAGAGAGGAAGGACAGAAATAGCGGAAGACGTTCAGATAATGATGGAAGTTTTCCAAAGAGCGAATGACTATGTGGGCCAATCTAATCCTGTTTCAGCATCTCACTCTGGAAAAGACCACTGCTCCTTGGTCGGAAATGTTCTGAAATGCAACCCTAGAACACAAAACCAGTCATAAGGATCATTTTTTGAAAATTGAGATGTACACATTTTCTGAAAGCAGAAAAATAAGCTTTCAACTGATGTATGGTTTATATAGGACAATATTTGTCCGAGATAGAACTATTTAAAAATCTGGAATCTGAGGGAGCAAAAAAATCTAATAAAGTTGATCAAATTAAGTTCTTAGAAATGCATATTACTAACATATATTTACGGTAGGAAATTTACAAAATATATTTATGGAACATGATCTTTACTTAATATTCTAATGATTTTGGCATAAAAGAAAAATTTGAGCCATACGATGTATTTTTGCATATTGCTACAAATATACCCATGCTACTTAAGACTGGTTTTGTGGTCGAGGGTCACAAATGTCTCCTGATATTGAAGTTGCAGTCCAGTGGATTCTTAAGGAGAAGAAAGTCAAGCCTACAGCCTAAAAACACGTGGAAGCCTGTATGCTGTACACTGTAAATGTTGGTGTGGATAAACAGCCCAAAGGAAATGATCTCGAATCTCTCATGAACTGCTTTCTTTAGTCAGTGATTGATGTGAAAGAATGGTTTAGACATACAAGTTGTTCCTGCCAAACTGGCTATGTCTTTAGTGTAAATACACACACACACACACACACACACACATACACACACACAAATAAAAACTAAGAAACATAAACACAGGTGTACAGCAATGTTTCCTTTGCACTGTGCAGCTACAGAATCTAGATCAAAACTACACAGAAATATACTTTACCCAGGCTCATGAAAATACGTGCCTCTATATACATTTCTGCAACACCGGAATTACATACCTTACTGCATGTTTCAATATGTGACCATGGCACATTTTTCTTACGTTGGTACAGGCACGTATTGCTACATTTTTATTATGCTGCTTGAGGTACATATTCTGTCTGATCAGAATTCAAATATCCGGGGAATGTTGCTAAAGGTTAATGCAATATTGTGCTGGATATATCCCCTACACTAAACCCAACCCTAAACCTACCCAATAGTGTTAACAAATTACATTTCTTTATAAAAAACATTTGTTGATGCAGGCATTGACCTTTTTTGTCTGACTGTAGTTTCGCAATGGCATATCACAAGAGCTACCGAGCAAATCTAGTGTCTAAAACAACGTTCAAAAGTATCAGTTTTCAAATCACACAAGATGTTAAAATTGTTTTGAAGTCATAACATAATATTCTGCAAGTAATTGTGTGACAGTTAGGCTTTATTAATCAAAAAACTGTACCAGTAAATCATATTTTGTGTAAAAAGGAATAAAAGTTGTAGTTTTCAGTGTTCATTTCAACTGGAAACTGCAGTGATTCATACATAGAGGTATGTTTTTTTCAGTTTTGCGTTATGTATATAGAGGCATGTATTTCCAATTAGCTTATGTTGATTTGTTTGCAGTTTGCCATCTGAATTAAATGAGATGGGATAAAAAGACTGGGCACTGCAAAATAAAACAAAGACTCTAAAGAGAAATTACTTCTATATATTGGAACTACAAAAAAAAAATCATAAATACATACAGAGGAACTAGTATTAAAATACATCATAGAATAATTCAAATAAGATAATGTTATTAAAATATAAAACATTAAAAAAATATAAATAAATATTATTAGAATCTAAAATATAATAATATTAGATTTAAGAAGAATAGAATCAATTAGGAAACAATGCTGTGTTGCAGATATTGTGACTAACTGGGTAATCTGAATAAAGACAGTAACTAATGCAGGTTATGAATTGAAAAGGCCTTTTTCATGTAAATGTGTGTGTGTGTTGTGGATTTAAAGTGTCTATTGAAATTAAATTCTTCCTCAAGAATTACGCTTTTCAAATATTACGAAGGTTACTGAACATAAAATGCTACAACTGAATGTGGTAATATATAAAAAAAGTCAGTCAGACACATTTTCATACACCTGAACTTGATGAAACACCACTAGAAACCGTTGTCTTACTTATCGTTGAACAAAAGGCAGAATATTTATGCAAAACTTGAGGCTTATATGCAAATAATGAAGAACAAAGACGTCTCTCCTAGACTTGTCTTGCAAACTCATTTTTGGCAGCCTAAACAGTCCGTCCTCTCCATTCGTTTGCCTCATAGCAACTTAATGTATGTTGTCAATATGTGAGCAAGTAATTTGTCTTCATCTAAACACCACTTTCCGTCCATAAGGAAAAGCTAACTATTACAGTAAATCACAACATCAGAAAAATAACGCTGACTGAAGTCTTTCCATGTTATTCCACACATCACATAGCACATACGCGCACACACAAACTCGAGACCTTTCATCAGCGCATACTGTAATTGCATCTGTAAATTCACGTCAGTGTGACATTTTGCTGAGCTCGAGTAATACTCTAAAAGCAACCTGCATTGGAAATAAAGATTACACATATTATACTGTAGACACTACCTAATGTGGCCACGTTCAATTTACAGTCCATAAAATATATGCTCCGTGGATAGTTCTCTAAAATGAACTGGACTGCAGTGTGATTGTCAATGATATAATAAAAGATTAGTATATTTAGGCAGAATGCTCTTAATGAAGCGTAAAAGCACTAATGGATCTTCCCAGCAGAGGGCCGTACTCACTATTGGGCGGAGTCATTGAGCTGGTACTCTCGGGCACGGCTGAAGCACTCCTGGATGCCTGAGTCAGACCACAGGCGGATCATGGCGGACAACAGCTCTGGAGAGTAGGGCTCGGTATCCTCCATACGGCTCACAACATCACAGACCATCTTAGCATCAGCCTGTTAAAAGCAAACACACACATATGGAACATCCATCAATGTGATGAAAACACTTCCAAACAGATAAAGTCACAAACTGTGCTCTAAATTTTACCACGTTTGTAATTAAAAATCTGACATTTAAATACAAACTCAAACATTTCTTGTCATTTTTTAAAAACTAAATCATCTGGGCTGGGTTGACTATGACAGTTCAACAAAACAACCAGAAGACATTCATTTTGTAATTTTTTTAGTGACATGAACAACGGCGACTGTTGGTGATGCGACAAAATCAAGTTCAACTTTATGCAAATCGTGGGAACACCCACTAGCAACTGACAGCACTAAGACTCGTAACCTGGAGCAATTTTTCTACACTGTCAATGCAAGTGTAGCTTTACTATGTCAACAGTTGACTCATTTGAGCCTTTCATATTCATTCCAAAGAATTTTAGCAGAAACATATGGGATAAAATTAACTGCCTGGTTGCTTTGATGAGAACGATGTCTTGTTTTCCAGTAACCATGCTTGCTTGCTCACAAAATGTAGGTTTATACTTAAAACATTCAAAAAGTGTCCATCTCCAAAAGAAATTCATGTGATTAGTGCCAAGTTGAAAAAATGACTATTGAAATGATGACTGAAAGATCATACTGCTTTTGCAAAAAAAAAAAAAAAAAAAAAAGCTCTTTGGTTGGTTATTTTTGCATAACAACTTTGGGTTACAAAAATTGTGCAAGGGCAGAATGAGAGAGAATAACGGAAGAATAGAGATAACAGAAACCATGACTGTTCTTGTACTATCAACTGAACTATCAAGTATCAACATATTATTATAATTATTGAATCTGTTGTTCCCCATTTACATACAGTCACTCCATCTGAAAGAGAAAAACTCTTAAGGGCACTTTAACTTTTAACTTTCTCTTAGTTTTAACTGTTACAGAACGGACGATGAAGGGCCAGATACTGTTGTGTTTTAGATGTAGGATGTAAGCCAAAAGCAATTGATAGCAATCGATGTCAATCGATAAAAAAAACCCTTAAATAATCATACATTTTTCTGAAATTAATCGTGAATAATCGTGATTAATCCCACCTAACTTCAAATTAATCCAGAAACAACATAAAGACAGTATATTTTCAATATTTGTTAAAAAAAACAATTATGACTGAAGTTGAGTATCACTGATAACAATATCACCAGAGATGTATAAAGTACTAGAGACCCAGACTTGAGTAAAAGTACAAGTGCTCTATCAAAAAAGTGACTTGAGTAGAAGTTAAAGTGCTCTTTAAGCACCATACTTAAGTGGAAGTACTAAAGTATTCAACATTTTTTTGTACTTAAGTATTGCAAGTAGTTTATTTTAAAATTTACTACTTAAATACTGAAAGTAAAAGTACAAGTATTGTGTTAATGGGCATGTGATTAAGCAGAACGAAAAGAAACATGGTTTACGATTTATAATATATGTATGTGACGGGTCAAAAACACCATTCAGCGTGACACAGCCTTTATAGCCAGCTAGTTAATGTTAAGTGAACATCGCAGCATGTTATGAACCGCGGGTAACGTTAGCTAACGTTAGTTAACTTATCTAGCGCTTACAGATAGCTCAAACTGCTGTGTTTTGTGTATTATATTATTTTTACCTTACCTTGACATGTTTCTTCAAATTCGACGGTGAATTTTTGAAGGCCATTATTTCGCAATATCTCGGGAGGCAGAGTAAGCACTTCATTCTATATGAATTGTCTTTCACTTGGGGCCGTTCACGTTGCGTCTTTTGTGCGCGCAAGTTCGTTATTTCAAATGTAGCCGAGCGGTTTGCGCGCTCATAATGGAAGCGATGCGGTCGCGACGCGCACATTTTTCCAGGCGCGTCCGCACCGCATCGAGATAAAACCGTTTCAACTTTTCAGAATGCCGCAAGCGCACCGCGAGTCATGTGACAAGAAACAACCAATCAGCTTCATCCTTCCCCATAACAACATCGAAAGCTCAGCCAAGATGGATGAACAGCTGATCAACGCTGTTACAGGGATAACCATTTTTAAGTAAATGTAGTAGCAGAGTTACTGCAAGCGATGTTCAGTGTTGGAAATCCATTTATGCTTTGCTGTAACATCCGTGTCTTTGTGGAGAGCGCAGGTCATTGTTGCTTAGCAACGGCAGACGCCAAGAAACCGCAAGCTACAGAGCGCTTTGGAAAGAAGGGGGAAGCGGCGCGCCTCGCGTTTTTAGGTGCGACATGTGAACGGACCCAGCTTATTCAAACCTGTGTGACAGAGCCATCTACAGTACTGCTCTGGCAGTGATGATGTGGGTGGAATGATTCGTAACATTTTTATAATTGTAACGAGTAACGATGCAGCACATAAAAAATCTATCGGAGTAAAAGTATTAAACTCATCGAAAATATGTACTGAAGTAAAAGTGGAAGTAGGAGAAAAAAACAATACTCCAGTAGAGTACAGATACGGCCTTTTAGTACTTAAGTAGAGTAGTGAAGTAGTTCTACTTCGTTACTATACATCTCTGAATATCACTGATGTCTCTAGGCAATTGTACTTTTTTTCCCTAATATTTAACCACTGACTATTGCCATTCAACATTACATTATAATTGACCCTTCACAAACAGTTTGATTGACAGGCGATCTGACCAATCAGAACGCCCAATCTGCCATTTTGTTCAACAAACAAATCAGATAGGAGAGTAGATTAATTTCGGTTGACTTAAAACTTGGAAAATTTGTTTGTATTGACGTCTTCCCGCGATTAAAATAAAATATGTCCTGATGTTCATTCATGTTTTTTTCATGCTTTAAGTAAATAACAAAAGACAGTTGGTTCACGTGCTGCTTGATCTTAATAAGGCAATAGAGTAATATGTCACAACATTTTCTTTTGTTCTCTGATTAACAGATATCACAGCAGCTGGGTTATTAGCTTCTTTGACTGCTATTACTTTAAGAGCTGCCGTTGCTAAACATGGTGTGGATGTGACACGCATGCTCGTAGTTTCATTCACACTTTAATATGAAATGATACAGGCTACAGCGTGGGCCGCAGCATTTGTGCGTGTTAACGTATTATAAGTAACGCAAGTTACGTAATCAGATTACATTTTAAGTAACTAGTAAATTAACTAGTTATTTTTTTACCTTACTTTTTCATTTACAAGAAAATATCTGAGTTACATTTTGATTTATGTATTTATTAACTAATGTCTGATGACCCTTATTGATCCAATTCAACCATATTAATAAACAAAACTTACTTTAGATTAACTAACATTTGTGCTTCATTTTTCTCATTCTCGCAGTTTGTTGAATTTTCTTTTCCTACAGTTCTACTGTACAGATGTGAATTTACTTTTCCTTTAGCCTTAGGCCTATTCATTTCACTTGTTGGAGTGAAATGGCTGTTACATTTGCTAGAAATCAAACTTTTATATTAAAAACAAACACGCAAGCCCTGCCCAGATTTACAAAATAACACAAAACTAATGTAACCGATTACTTTCCTTAAAAAGTAATTAAGTAACGTAATTATTTACTTTTTAGGGAGTAACACAGTATTGTAATGCATTACTTTTAAAAGCAACTTTCCCCAACACTGCTTATTAGATCAATCATGAAAGCACAAAATAAACATGAATCAACATCAGAACGCATTTTATTTCAACTGCGGAAAGACCTCAATACAAAAAATGTTCAAGTTTAAGTTGGCCGAAGTTAATCTACTCTCTTGTCTGATTGGTTTATCGGACAAAATGGCAGATTCTGCGTTATGATTGGTCAAATCACGTCAATGCGCTGTTTGCGATGGGTAATGCAACAGCTAAAATAAACGCACTTCTTGTCAAGAAAAAAGAAAGCCCTGCCCAGCCCCGCCCCTGCGTTAAATATTTTAAACGCCGTTAAACTGGAAAAATGAATCGCCTACAACATCCAAATATATACACACCACATCCTGACTTCCTGTTTCTTGTTCATTTTCCCCTCCCTCTTACTTCCTCTGTCCTGCTCTCCTCCTCTTATGACATCACTCCCTTTAACAAACATGTTTAAAAAGCTTGACAGCAATAATGACTTCTGAAAAGAGCGTTTAGTTTCTTTTTAAAGAGATCACAATTGAGCCTACTACACGAAGGGGAAATCCACAACAGAGATGCGACTACACAAGCCAAAAGAGGAGAGCGTGAGAAATGGACTGGGTGAGTGGAGTGAAAAGAAAAGCCCCATGTTAAATAGAGAGTGGAAGAGTAGATGGGGGTCAGTTCAAGAAGGCTGGTCTTGCACCCTCTCCATTATCTGCTGTGAGAAAGAGTAAAGTGTTCACACACTAAAAAGAGCGAGATGTGGGGGCCTGGGAATTAAAAAGAGGGGAAAAAAAGCATTGATGTTGCTAATTAATCCATAATTAATGCTTTTTGGTGAAGTTTTTTCTACTGTGAAGATGCAGACATATTCCTCTCCACTGAGAAAAATGGATGCATCTTCCGTATGACTTGTCAACAGGGACAGATATTGCTGCCATCTCCATGGTGATGCAGCGGGGGCAGCATCAGCAGCAGGAGGCCGTATGATTGGCTGAGGGAGCCTCCCTTTCCTTCTCCCCCAGTGAGTGTGACCTTTGAGAGCAAGTCCTCTGAACTCAGCATGACTGAACCTTCTGGAGTCCTTATAACAAATACACACACACACACAATACTCTAACTGTATTTTATCCTAATAGATGCTTCTTATTACAAATGTAAAAAGAATTTAGTAATAAAATTAGTGAAACAAATGTACTATTAATGGTTATATATAGTCTAACTGCAGGTTAGAGCTTCACAACACAACATGAACCGGAGGATTACCTCAACAGTACCCCTTCCGGGGAATTATGGGACATCAAACTGCTGTCCACAGGCTCTTTGAGCCTTTATAGTGGCAAATGTCTCAATCCCAGAGTGGGAGGTTTGCAACATTTTTGTCATGCATTTGTCTTTTGATTAAAAAAACAGCAAGAATAAAGCTGACAGTCGCTGACAGATTCAGCAGACACGCACCTGTTTCCTTTTCTCTCTGTGCATTTTTTGCAGGTGGGTCTGTCTCTAATGTCACAACACTGGTCACGCCTTTCATTCTTCATGTGCTTTTTCTACCTGCATTTTAGGTGTTTTTTTGTTTTTTTTGGTGGGAGGGTGGGCGGTTATGGCACTGAAGGAGCATGTGATTCCTGAGTGATTGCCTATTGAATTTAGATCAGTCTCATAGAGACACATAATAGCTATTCATTATGGCCTTTGCACAGACTAAAGAGAATGGACCAATCTTCATCAGCATTCATTTATTAGAGGAAACAGCGCGAGGAGAGATCTCAACACGCTGGAGATTTGAATCACAGATCAGTCAGTAGCCTCAGCGTGACGGATAGTAACCTTACAGACACCCTGACGCTGCACCTGGTATAAGCGCAGCTATTGCAGGAGTGACGTCATTGTGCACTGTGAACCTATCATAACTGTTCCACACACATGTACAATAGAACTGTCATTAGACAGTAAATGATTGACTCCTCAGAGTACCATTAGGTTTTTGTATTGCTTGTGTTGATTTAAAATTTAACACTAGATTTTATTTGTGAACTTACAAGTGAGGTCAAACGTTTAAATACACTTTACACAATGTTAATTATTTTACAGAAATAAGAGGGATCATACAAATTGCATGCTATTTTTTTATTTAGTACTGATCTGAATAAGATATTTCACATAGAAGGCATTTACATATAGTCCACAAGAGAAAATAATAGTTACCCCATTCAAAAGTTTACATACACTTGATTCTTAACACTGTGCTGTTACCTGTATGATTCACAGCTGTTTTTTTTTTTAATGATAGCTTTTCATGAGTCTGAAGTTGTCCTTATCTTTTCACACTGAGGACAACTGAGGCATATGCAACTATTACAGAAGGTTCAAATGCTCACTGATGCTTCAGAAGGAAACACAATGCATTTAAACCCAGGGGTGAAAATATTTGGAATTTGAAGATCAGGGTAAATTTAACTTATTTTGTCCTCTGGAAAACATTTTTTTTTTCTGTAGCTTCTGAAGAGCAGTAGTAAATGAAGAAAAAAAATATAATATTTAAGCAAACTAAGAAAAATGTACACATTCTCATTCTGTTCAAAAGTTTACATCCCTGGCTCTTAATGCATCATTGCAATAGAGTCCCTCAGTTGTTCCTCAGTGTGAAAAGATGGATCTCAAATTCTCAAAAAAACTGTTAACAGAATAGTCACTACACAAATTATTACTTAAAAAAAAAAAAAAAACACAACTGAACTGAACTGTTTTTTTTTTTGTGTGTGTGTGAACTATCACACAAAAAAACAAACAAACAAACAATAAGGATCAATAAGGTAACAACACAGTATTAAGAATCAAGCTTATTTTCTCTTGTGGACTATATGTAAATGTCTTTTATGTGAAATATTTTATTTAGGTCATTAGTAAATAAAAAAATAACATGCATTTTGTAGAATCCCTCTTATTTTGATAAAATAATGAACAGATTTTCTTTTAATTAGTCTTCCCATTAACACCATTATATTGTTCATTCAGACTGATTTGCGAATGCTGAACGCACATCGAACACAAGAGGCGGGAATTATCCCATGAACCAACCACAGCCGAACCTAACCAGTCATATCCAATAATATTGAGATGGAGGCATTGCCTTTCCACCATTCATTCTCAACTACCCCCCACCAAATTCACCGCACGGTTCAGGGGGTCTGTTAAAACTCAATGGGCTCAGGGGAGGCAAAGTTTCTTATGTAGTGTGAAGTACGGTGAAGGTCAACTGTAATGTGGCATAATCAATCTAGTCATCTAGTGTTAAATCAGGTGGCTTTGAAACTTGCAATGAACTGAAGAGTAACATACAGTCCCTCATGAGCCCCAAGGGCTGTGGTCTAATAATCTATCACTGACGGTGGCAACTTTTATTTTCAAACTAGCACAGAGGAAAAGAGATGCTCCGCTTTGCTGAAGATGTATAGACCCTGGTCAAGTACTTCATCAAAGGCTATGACACATCTCCCTAGACATGGATTTAAACTACAAATCATCTTTTCAAGGTTACAACCACCAGCATGTAGTGGACTTCTGAAGTAAGGAGACTGAAAGGTCATGAAAATCTGATTTTTAGTGTATTTCAATATGTACATGACCGAAAGTGGTGCTGCAAGTGGGTGGATTGCCTCAACTCAACTCAATAATCAGTTAACTCTTCCATCATTTTTGAGAATCTGTAGAAATTCACATTCATGTCACAATTTATTAATGAGAACTCAAGAGAGACAAAACTTTATTCACTAGTATCACTGTTAGACAGTGTTTATTTTATACTGTTTTATATGTAATGATCTATAATGTAAATTACTTAAATTAATTTTATCTCAATGACTTTCCGAGAGTCTTGTAAGAGAGAAACGTTATTAGCTGTACTTCCTTTAATAAACATTTGCTGATGTTAATAGCACAGAAGTGTGAAAGCCAGAGAAAGTCAAGTACTGGCTATGCATACACATTCAGTACCAATATGGATGTGCTTTAATTAGAAAACAGGATGCCAAGATATACAGTGATGACACCTCCAATTCATCTCTGACTGATGCTGAAAAAACTCACAAAAAATTCCCACATACACTCCACTGATTTATCTTGGTACTTACAGACTGCAAACATTGCAGTTTCCTCATTGTAAAAAAATATAAAAAGAACAGCGCCACCCAAGAGGATGCCTGGGGAACTTTACAAAATGAGAAAACACTACTATTTTTCATGTACAACATACAACTATTGCATGTACAACATACAACTAGCCTTTAATTTTCCAAAGCATCCTTATAACCTTCAGGTAGCATATAGTATGGCACCAGCAACCCCAAAGTTATAGGTTTGATTCCCAGGGATAAGTAAGTTGCTTTGTTTAAGCAAGTCTGCCAAATGCACAAATATACAATACATTTATATTTATACATTGGGCCTGTATTTAGAACAGAGCCCTAAAAGGGAAGGCAGAAATTACAGAGGCAAACCCACTATTTCATCAAGTGGTTAAAGAGCTACGTCTCAGTGGCAGAGAGGGAAAGCCCATGACAGAAATTTGATGATGTAGATGACTGACGCTGTATGTTCCACAGAATGGCACGCTATGCAGTGATGACCGTTCATCTCCTGCCTTTATTATCTCAAGACAGTGAGATGATCATATTATTATCAAGATAGACAGACACACCATCATCATTAAGCAGCTGTTGGGTTCGTCTGGTTCACACACAAAAAAAGGAAAGACACATCAGGAGAGACTGTCATATGGCTCTGTGGCACGGGAAGAGGGCTGTGTTTGTCACATGGGTCAGGTCTTGCTGAGGCCTGCACTGACTAATACTATAGTCCTCTAGGAGACTGAACATGACACCAGCAGGATGACAAACCACTGACTCATAAAAGATGAGATTATTTGATCTGATATACAAGAGGAACACTGTTACTAACAAGCATCTTACTGCACATCTACAAATGACTGCTGTATTTAAACATCTTTTTAATCTGTCAACCCTTGTAAAACAAGAAATACACTGTAGATTAATTCTAAAAACAGTAAACAGTCAAACTAAAATGTATTCAGACACAGATATAATTTTGATATTTTTTTTTACTAGTGGGTGCAGGACACTACAGTTCATTTATGTAAGTGATGATAGTAAAATAAAGTAAACAGTGACATATTATACCCAAAAATTCTTAATACAATGGGCTAGCAGTAAAAATGATAAAGATTTGGGACCAAAAATATGATTTGACACTTTGACCTGACCATGTTTTGTTACATACCTTTCTATCAAAGTTATCTGACATTATCAAGCTTAATTTGTTCTTGTCATATTTTATGACCATTTTCGAAACTATATAAATTGTGATAATGTGAGAAATGTTGAAGGTGTCTAAATGAATTTTGGTTTTGCTTTATATTATGTGAATAATATACTTTAAAGAATATACTTGTGTGCAGAACTACTTTGAAATATGGTAAAAGTGTACTGTCTAATGCACTGTCAAGAATGTATGGTAAACAGAAATATACGTTAATGTAATTTCTATTGAAACTTATAGTATATATATATCAATTTTAAAGGGATAGTTCATTCAACCCCATGATTTACTCACCTTCAAGCCATCCTAGCAGTATATGCCTTTTTTATGCCTTTTTTCTTTCAGATGAATGCATTCAAAGTTATATTATAAAAATGTCCTGGCTCTTTAAAGCTTTATAATGGCAGTGAATGGCTATTGATATTCAATAGTCCAATAGAAGTACAATAAAGCACATCATCCATCATAAAAACTGCTCCACACAGCAAATCAATGCATTTGTGCAAGAAAAATATCCACATTTAAAACTTTATAAACCATGATCTTTAGCTTCCGCTTACTGTCATAAATGCATTCACGAAAGAGTGACTTTCTAGAGAATGACGTAGAACATAGACATAGCATATGTCTTGAATCAAAAGTTCAAAATGAGGATTTGTAAAAAAAATGTTGAAGGAAACTTTGCTTCTCCTTTGCTTCTGTAAACAAAACTTGTTTCTAGCGAGACTAGCATATTCCCCAGGAGCTTACGCTACGCTTACGCTACGCTTACGCTACGCTTACGTTCTACGACACCTGCTGGAACGCCACTTTCGTGTGAACGTGAGTATGACAGTTAGCGAAAACTAGAAATCACTGTATATAAAGTTTTAAATATGAATATTTTTCTTACACAAGAGCATCGATTCGATTCAGGAGGACTTTATTAACCTCCCGGAGCTGTGTGGAGCACTTTTTATGATGGATGGATTCACTTTATTGGACTTCTATTGGACTACTGAATATCAACAGCCATTCACTACCATTATAAAGCTTGGAACAGCCAGGCCATTTTTAAATATAACTCCGATTGTATTCATCTGAGAAAAAAAAAGAAGAAAAAAAAGTCATATACACCTAGGATGGCTTGAGGGTGAGTAAATGAGGTAATATTCATTTTTGGGTGAACTATCCCTTTAAATGTGCTGAAGTGTTATCCAGCACATCAAGGCACAACAATAAATTATTAAAACATGATTATTTAAAATGTAGTTTAGTCAAGTTAATATGTAACATTTGACCAAATATTTGCATGCACTCTGCATTTTTTCACTTATTAGGGCATCCTAGCTATTAGCTTAGCAACATGCTAACATCAAACTCTGCTGAAATCAACTGCTAGTTGTTTTTTGTGTCACTATTCACAGAGTTGCTAATTTATAAGGTTCCATGACAGGTCGCTGCCTATGTAGGCGGCATGCAGCTCACTAGGGGTTTGGAATACAGCTCCAGATTATATGCATACTACATTACACAAATGATATAGTGTGAATTATGTAATACGCTCGCCTTGAACATGATGTGTGTGGGAACTTGGATCAAAAACGTCTAAATCTTGCTAATTAAACTGCAAGAAAATTTCCCACAATTCCAAAGCAGCCTTGTCAACACAAAAAATGGTATCTCGACATAAACGGCCTCCTTTTGATGCTAATCTACATTACAATGAGCTGATGGAAGATGTTTTATTAAGCTAAATACAATTTGTGCAAAGCAAGGCCATTAGAAAATAGACTAGTCTTCCTTTGGTCATGCTCAGCACTTCAGATAATAGCCACAAGGATGAAACAGCAAAGGAAAAATCACGTCTTTATTTTCATCCCCTGCCCCCTCCTATATCAGTTCACTGGTCTTAACATCTCTTTCTCTTCACAGTTGTTATGCCACACTCATAAGTAAGCAGTCTGGATGATGGGAAAGCCTTTGGCTTCTGTTGGCATGAAGCAGAATTGAGGCAACACAGATCTCGACTCAATCTGCTTTCGACTCCGTCCCGTGATTATCATCTCTCCCTTTCGTTTCATAGATCCCCTCCCTTTCACTCCACTCCCCCGCATCATGTGACAGTCATCTCCAGTTACTATGGTTACCGGGCCTTTCTTGGGGAATGTGATTGCAGATTTGGTGTTCTCTCTTTCGTTTTTTCAGTATCTCATCCTCCCCTCCCACTTTCTCACTCTATCTCCTCCCCGCTCTCTCTCTCTCATCTCCATCTCTCCCTATTTTCCTCCCATGGCAGCTGTTGAATTATTGATTTGATGAAATATTTAGCTGTTATTCTGCTCTCCTGCTGAAGGCTCCAGTTGTGGCCTAATCACAGGAGGTCCTGAAAGCCCAGAGCAGAGACCACACCTCTGTCGGTCTATTAACCAACACAGATGCCCGTCAGCATGGAGGCCACACCCACCTGCCGCTGTAAACCAACCGAAAGCTTTCTCTCTTACATCAACTGCAGCAACATCATTGGCATCAGTCATTCTCATAACATGCCATGTAGTTATTGAAGAAGGCAATCAATGCTTCTTGAGCAATAAGGCCATTTTAAGATCAATTTCCTCTTTTCTTTCATTAAGTGGCATCCACAAAGCTCTAATCAATCTCTGCGACTGGTTAATGTCTGGCTGCTGAGAAAGAAAGGCTATTGGACTTTTGAGTGCCACGTCGATAGTAGAATTGAAATGTAACAATATCTATCTGCTACAGTATATCTGTATGCTATGCTGTATGCTATCTGTATATATATATATATATATATATATATATATTTGCAGTACCTAAAATTATTCAATTTACTTCAATTTTGGTACCATGGCAGCCCTAAAGTAAAAAGACATTAAAACCATGTCAGCCTGACCTGGCTGTCTTCTCCTAGAGAATAAAGCAGAGCCAAAAAGCATTAGAAAGGGAAGGTGTGCGGTTCCATTACTGAGGCATCACCATCAAAATGTCTCTTTGCTGTCTTTCTCTCTTTGCCCTCTGCGTCACCAAGTTTCTTCAGTGCCTCAGAGAAAGAGAGAAAGTGACAGACAAAAAAATCTGGGTCAGATTGCCCCTCCCTCTGCTCTATGACCTGCCCTTACTAAACTCTTCCTGAAGTGGAGCACACCAACGCACTCATCCCACACTGGGGAATTCTCTGTTGGGATTTATGGAGGAATAATTACATTCACATTAATAATTACATTCTAAACCCAGCCTCCCACCCACCATCAGAAGCACTTATTTGATTAATGTCAGGTTGGAGAAAAATGGATTAGTTATGACAGGGGACAAAAAAAGTCTGGTTAAAGGAATAGTTCACCCACTCAGTCATTATTTTCTTACCCTCATATTAAAAGGTCTATATTTTAGTTTAAAAAACCAAAAGACCAAAGAGTCTCATGAAGTGCTTTGCACACAACTACAGTTAATAGTGATGTCTGTTAAGTGCAATTCATAGCACTGATGTGCTATACTCAAGTGCTCTAATTTAAGTCATCGTTCACTGACAATCTTCCTCTCTAGTGACCTTGAGAAATGCTGTCACAAATAAGACTGAAAGATTTGTTTATAAATCAGTTTCACTCTTAGACTTAATAATCAGTTTATGACCGTTCCATAGGTATTAAACTGAAACATTAATTTAGAAATTTGACTAAATGATTTGTTCCCAAATCAGTCTGAATGATTTGTTTTCTGAATCAGTTTCACTCTTAGACTCAATATCAGTTTATGAAGGTTCTTTAGGTATTAAACTAAAACATTGATTTAGGAATCGTACGACATGATTTGTTCATGAATCAGACTGAACGATTTGTTTATGAATCAGAATTCCACTCTTAGATTCAATATTCAGGTTACAACGGTTTTTAAGGTATTAAACAGAAACATTATTTAAGGAATCATACCGAATGATTTGTTCACAAATCAGTGTTCCATTCTTACAGTCAATAATCAGATTACAACGGTTCTTAAAAGAAGGCTATTAAACTGAAACATTTATTTAGGAATTGTACTACATGATTTGTTCACGAATCAGACTGAACGATTTGTTCACAAATCAGAGTTCCACTCTTAGACTTAATAATCAGGTTACAACGGTTCTTAAAGTATTAAACTGACACATTCATGTAGGAATCGTAATGAATGATTCGTTCATGAATCAGACTGAATGATTTGTTCATGAATCAGACTGAATGATTTGTTCATGAATCAGAGTTCCAATCTTAGATTCAATAAACAGGTTACAACGGTTCTTAAAGTATTAAACTGAAACATTAATTTAGGAATCTTACTGAATGATTTGTTCACAAATCAGTCCAAATTATATGTTTTAAGAATCAGAGTTTCACTCTTAGACTCAATAATCAGCTTACAATGGTTCTTTAGGTATTAAACTGAAACATTTATGTAGGAATCATACTGAATGATTTGTTATTGAATCAGACTGAACAATTTGATCAAGAGTCGGAGTTCCCCTCTTGGAGTCAATAATGAGGTTACAATGGTCAATTTAATAAACTAAAACATCAATTTAGGAATCATACTGAATCATTTTAGAGTGAAAGTCTGATTCATGAACAAATCTTGCAGTCTAATTCGTGAACAAATCATTCAGTCTGATTCGTGAGCAAATCATTTAGTACGATTCCTAAATGAATGTTTCAGTTTAATACCTTAAGAACCATTGTAACCTGATTATTGACCGAACGGTTTGTTCACGAATCGGAGTTCCACTCTTAGACTCAATAATCAGGTTACAATGGTTCTCAATTTAATAAACTAAAACATTAATTTAGGAATCATACTGAATCATTTGTTCACAAATCAGAAATGCAATCTTAAGGCCTGTTCACACCAAGAACGAAGACTATATTTGCAACGATAACTATATTTGCGTCCACACCAGTGAGCGTTAACGTTTTTTGTTGCATTTACACAACTTAAACTGAAACATTCATTTATGACTCAGACTGAACGATTTGTTAGCAAATCATAGTTCCACTTTTAGACTCAATAGTCAAGTTGCAATGGTTCTTAAGGTATTAAACTGAAACATTCATTTAGGAATAGTACTGAATGATTTGTTCATGAATCAGACTGAATGATCTGTTCACAAATCAGAGTTCCACCTAGACTCAATGATCAGGTCACACAAGTTCAGAACAGCTTACTAGAGAAAGGGGAAGTAATAATGTAATAATTACTTGTATTTTCTTCAGGGTATTATTGTATGGCAAACCATTGTATTTTGCTTTTATTATAATAGGACAGCATAGAGCAGACAGGAAGCAAAATGGGAGAGGGATGGGGAAAGGTCAACAAGCCAGGATTTGAACTCGGGATGTCGTAGCGCAGCGGCACTACATACAGCAAACAACCATATAAAGTTTCATTTTCAATAGATAAAAGTCACATTGGTCTGTTTTTTTGGATGAACTATCCCTTTAACTTGCTTATGTTTTCTTTTTCTTCTGCTGATTTTCACACTCTCTTTCTCTTCCACAGGGATACTGACACAGACAGGATGGAACTGTCTTTTTCTGCACCCTCTCCCTCTCTCTTTCTCCACAGGCCTGCAGGTTTGTGTGGAGTCTGCTGAGGCCTGGCATTTATTAAAGTGTGCTGTTCTCTCCTCTCTGCTGCATACCTGATCTGCCACCACTGCAGGCCTCTTTCAACTATATTTATTTTTAGCTGCAGGCCAAAAAATGTTATTATGCTACAAATACCATGCTTTTACTACTCTCTGGACCCCAACCACCTTTCTTTACACTTTAACCCCCATCAGTTCCACGATCAACACACTGTCACCCAGGCCAGCACACTGCTTAACACACTGTCCTCACCATCAGCAACCTGATTAACACAGTGTCAGCCCCCACTGGCACTGCTCTATTTGATTTTTTGAAAGCCTTTCTCAGCCATATGCATGTGGTGGAGGGATTTTGAGAAAAAGAGTTAAAAACTAAACCTGATCTATATAATGAAATGTTGAGGCCAGACCTAATTTGATTGGCATACATACATACATATCAGTGGTGTGCGGCGGTGTTCTCAAATGAGGAGGCAAATATCATGAAAACGATGCATTAAAGAGTTATTCCACCTCAAAATTAAAATTTTGTCATTAATCACTTACTTCCATGTCACTCCAAAAAACGCTTTGTTCATCTTCGAAACACAATTTAAGATATTTTGCATGAAAATCTGGAGCTTTTTGACTGTCCTATTGACTGCCAAGTAAATAACACTGTCAAGGCCCAACAAAGTATGAAAGACGTCGTCAGAATAGTCCATCTGCCATCAGTGGTTCAACCATAATTTTACAGTCAATGGGACAGTTACAAACCTCCCGGCTTTCATCCAAAATATCTGAAATTGTGTTCCGAAGATGAACAAAGCTTTTACGGGTTTGGAATGACATGGGGGTAAGTGATTAATGACAAACTTTTCATTTTGGGCTGGAGTAACCTTTTAAGAGCAGGGTAAAGTGCACTTATTTTGTTTTGTGGGAAACATGTAAGTATCTTCTGTAGTTTCTGAAGGGCAGTACTAAATGAAAAAAATGATACTTAGGCAAAATATGAACAATGTACACATCTTTATTCTGTTTAAAAGTTTACACCCCTGGCTCTTAATGTTTGTTTTTTTCTTTCCAGAGCATCAGTGAGTGTTTGAACCTTCTGTAATAGTTGCATTTGTCCTTAGTGTGAAAAGATGGATCTCAAAATCATACAGTCATTGTTGGAAAGGGTTCAAATACCAAAAAATGCTGGAAAACCAAAACATTTGTGGGACCTGAGGAATTTTTCTGTTCAGAACAAACAAGGGAGTCCTGAGAGAGAGCAACTATCACATAAACAAAAAAACACAGCTGTGGATCATTCAAAACAACACAGTATTAAGAATCAAGTGTTTCAACTATTAATTTCTCTTGTAGACTATATGTAACCATCTTTTATGTTAAATATCTTATTCAGGTCAGTACTAAATAAAGAATAACATGCATTTTATATAATCCCTCTTATTTTGGAAAAATAATTAACATTTTGCAGATTCTGCAAGGTGTATGTAAATTTTGACTTCAACTGTGTATATATGATTTAAGGTTCAAGTTCAGGCTTAAATATACTCTGTGTGTAGGCCTTTGACTCCTAAGGAGTCCTAGTTGCCAGCATGTATAGCAGCCAACAAGATCCTGAAATCACCTGAAACAGAGTCAGCGAATAACAGAATAAGACACCAGGGTGCAACTCCAGGTCCAGACTGCAGTCAGAGATGTACTGGCTTAGTAATTAGTCTGGGCTCAAGGTGCTCGCACAGGAAGAGGAGTAAAGAAGAGACTGACTTAAGCTGAAATGAGGCTGACAAATACACAAAACATATCACCGCCCTAAAGAATCCCTGGGGGTCGGCATGAGGCAAGGGAACAGTGCCTCTGTGTGCCTCATTAGCTACGGCCTCATTGGGTCATTACAGTGGGTTGTGCTAATTGTGGGTGGAATCTCTAGGCTTGTAAAGGTCACTTGGGTGTGGTTTGAGAATTTGGAGGTGTAATACCAATTAGACAGATGTGCTGAAGCTTTTTAGGTTTTTGCATCAAGTAGTGTTTGGTGTAGCTTTCCAAAGCTGTTTTTCAGTGTTCGTAACATGGCGTATGTTGCCATCCCTAAACAAAAACAAGTAAATGAATGGCATTATTTATCACAAGCTTCATTAGTAACATCAGAATAAATTTAAAAGAGTGTATAAAAGAGAAAAAGAGAGGTACGGAGAGCAAAAGAAAGGAAATAAATGGCATAAACGAAGCCCATAAAGGAGGCTAAAATGGCATGGATGCAAACCCAGTCTTCCACTCCAAGTGGCCGATGAGCTACGTCTCTACGGCAACCGGTGGTTTCCTAGCAGCGCAACACAGCTTATGGAAAAATGAATGAAAATCTACCCACTGAGATAGAAAGTCCATGATAGAACAGATCGGTAGTATAGGAAACAGAAAGACGATATGTTCCTGTCCATATTTAAAGTGACAAACCGTATACATGACAAATGAAAGAGAAAAAATAAGATCAAATTACTAGGCAATAATAAATCGCATTCACACCCACATGAGTGTGCACAAACACACACACTATCGCGAGCTGAAGAAGAGCACCTTGTTTGACGGGAGGCCTAAATATAAATGTAGCCTGACTGATTGCATTAGTTTGATAATGATAAGACTCATTAAGATAAGGGTTGTTGAATTAGATTATCGTACTGTCACAGTCTGTCAGATGAGGAGGCACACATTGTCTTGCTACTGTAAGGATGCTAACACTGCTAGCTATAAATAACCGGGCAAAGTGCAGCACTCCATGAAACACTTTCTCGATGAGTACGTGTTAGGCAGACAAAAACACAAATATGCACAATTACATGTGCCATTAGGATTAACGTTAAGGTTCACTAGGTTTATATTCCCATTTATTTGGCATGTAGACAGGCTAAGAAGAAAAGAGATGCTGCTGAATGTGTTTTTCTAATATGGAGAGACTTTTATCTTGAAGGGCTAGAGTTAGCATTCCTGTTGAGCTTGATGGCTCTTCCTCAGCCTGCGCAAGCCCCTTCATGATCATTTCTGATATAAAATCATCTTTTCTCATGTTTGCTGGGTTGTGCCAAGCATTAACAACCATCAGCACATGCTCATTTTTTTCCAGATTATCTGGGTTACTGAGTCCATCTCATCAGTCTGTTTATTAATCTTCGGCATGTGCTCTGTCTGTACATCGTACAGTACACTGCATTCTCATTCACATGCTATAAAAATCTGCAGAGGCTTCAAAATGATTAGAGTGGTTTATTTTTGACGTTTACAGTGTGGTCGCTGGCTAATCTGTAAATCATTATACAAAATTACTGCAAATTCAGATTATCTGTGGCCTTGTTGAATGCCATTCAATCTGCATGGTGACTGGATTAAGATATTCAGGATTAAGCCTTTTTTTGTGGTTTTTCACTCGTTCGGTGTGACCGTTATTGATTAATCTGTCTGACGTGGTTAAATGGATGATATTAAGTTCTTCTGACTGCATTAGGGATTATTCTCACCTCATTTTATTTACGCTAGCATTTTAATGTTTGAAGCTTATCCATTTGCACCTTTGTCTCTGTCTTGTTTTCGATTTCAGGAAAAGTGATTGTTACTATCACTAGGTAATGTTATGTTCTAAGTATCTTAATATATATTTAATGTATGTAACGTGTGACCCTGAATCACAAAACCAGTCATAAGGGTATTTTTTTATATATTGAGATATATACAATAATCAGTAAATGAAAATATAAGCTTTCCATTTATATTTAGGATAGGGCAATATTTGACCGAGATACAACTACTTGAAAATCTGAAAGTTGAGAGTGCAAAAAAATCTAAATATTGAGAAAATTGCCTTTAAAGTTCTTAGCAATGCACATTACTAATCAAAACTTAAAATTGTCATACTGACAGTTTTTGGTCTGAATTTGTGGTTGATTGTAATCCATTATGTACCTTCCTGACACAGTTTAACTCTGAGTGCTTGTCATATTTTATTACCATTTTCTAAACTATAGTAAATAAACTGTGATAATGTGAGAAATGTTGAAGCTGTCTGAATACATTTTGGTTCAACTGTATGTATGTGTATGTGTGTGTGTGTGTGTGTGTGTGTGTGTGTGTGTGTGTGTGTGTGTGTGTGTGTGTGTGTGGAAAAAAAATGTGTTTTTTTTCACATGCATATATATATATATATATATATACACACACATATATACTGTATATAGGGTTGAGATTTATACACAAGTCCCCTTGAACATTAAACTAAAATAATAAAAAAGAAAAATCTGAAAAATGTTTTTTTAAGTTTTGAAAGAAGTCTCATGCTCACCAAGGCTTAATTTATTTGATCAAAAATACAGTTAAAACATTAATAATGTGAAATATTTTTAACATTTAAAATACCTGTTCTATATTTTCATGTATTTTAAAATGTATTATTCCTGGAAATGGAAAAGTTGAATTTTCAACAAGAAGTACTACAGTTTTCAGCCATTATTGTCACCTTTGATTCATTTAATAGTTCTTGCTGAATAAAAGTGTTAATGTCTAAATGCCCAAACTGTTAGCTGTGCAAATTTAAATATTTGACCACTTTTAGTCTTATCTTGCTGAGGGCACAAACTGAGCCAAGATGCCCCCTCAGAAAAGAGATGGATGACATCCTAGATATCACCCTAAGTAAAATTCAAATGCAGAGCAAATGATGCAAGATACAGAGAAAGAAAGAAAGAAAGAAAGAAAGAAAGAAAGAAAGAAAGAAAGAAAGAAAGAAAGAAAGAAAGAAAGAAAGAAAGAAAGAAATATGAATAGATAGACAGATCTTGCAGATACCTGAGAGAAAGAGAGAGAGAGAGAGAGAGAGAGAGAGAGAGAGCTGCACCATTGGAAGAAAGGCTGCAGGCTCAGCTTGGCTCACTTCTGCTCTCTGTGCTAAATGGCTAGAAAGCGGCAGCTCTGCACCAGCCATCTCACTGACTGGGCACTTTCAATGCACATCTCCCCCCTTTATCTTCCATCCTTTTTTCTGTTTTCACCCCCTTCTCCATCCCCTCCCCCTCTAGCCATTACTGGTATTCAGCGCAGCTCTATTGAGCCTGTAGCCCTCTCTCTCTCTTTCTCTCTCCTCTCAATGCATACAGCACTGCTGAGGGCCACAGACACACAGAGAGAAGTGCATTAACCCAAAGAAACCAACACACAAAAACTGCATACATGCCGGGCAAGACACTGAAGCATGAAACATGAAAGGATACATAGCAGAGCTATGTGTTAGTCACACATTAACAAATCAGCTAATGGCTTGTATTGATTTTAAACATTTATAACATTGATTTATTTCATACCCCCTATTTCAAAATCTAACCCAATACTTATTTGTACTAGGTTGTTTTCTGGTCCATTCAATGTAGGTGAATTCTGTTTTTTATACTTGAAGAGGTATTTCACAAAATATAGGTAAAACCTTTCTCTCTCTCTCTACACACACACCGCACATACAAAACAACTGATCCTTGAATGCTTATGAATTCTTCACACTTCAAATGGACAATGATGAGGGTCCGCTGTGAATACAAACACACACACACACACACACACACATGCTGAACACATGCAGAGAGACTGATTACTGTGTGCATGAGAGCACCCATACAAGACGGCCTACAAGAAAGCCAACACACACACACACACTTGCGATCTGGAGTGGATCTGTGGGTTCAAAAGCACATGCTAACAGCATTTCAGCAATAATGACGTGTGCAGTGAGCCATGATCCACTCTGCACATTTCCTCCTGTGCCAAGATGGGGTGGATTCGGTTTTAATTTTACAGTCAATGCTCACAGATAACATTTGACTAATCTAAATTGTAATTTTTGGATTTAACGATGCAAAAGATTGACAGTTAGCATGGAGCACTTAGCCCCTGCTGGCAGATTCTGTAACTACACCAGCGGTTCTCAACCAGGGGGCAGGGGCCCACTAGTGGTCTACAAGTTAGCTTAAAACTATTTAAAATTAGATAAAATATGCTTTAATATAATGTAAAACACGAACAGTAAACTGACATAAGCTACCTGATCTCATGACGAAAATGTAACTGTGGGAATTTTTTCACGAGACGCGAAACACGTATCACTACAGTTGTCATCAGAAATGTCCACTAGAGGCAGTGAGCATGAGTAATCAATTTTGAAAACAGTTATGATTACAGCTCTGACTGTTTATGATTGTTTCACTTTCCGGACTTAACAAGCTTGCTCGGTAGCTCAGCCGGCACAGAATTGGACTTAGGATGCTAAATCTTTGGGTATAAATCTGATGAAAGAGCTGAAAGATGAGAGACTGAAAACAAGCTATTTTTTTACATTTGCTTTACGGACACTTCAAGTCAGAACTGCGGTGACGCGTATAAAACCAATGTCAAATAAAATGTACCATAACAGATATGTTTATCTGTTCCCTAGGAAATGAAATCTAACATTCTTTTAGTGCCACTCAGTGGACATTTCTGTTGGACACTGCACTGATGCACTTCACATCTCTCGCTAAAACGTTCACACAGGTACCGTTTCGTCATGAGACCAGGTTGGAAATAAGCTGTTTAAAGACATGAAAGTCATGAAAAATAATAACATTTTAAAGAAAAAGTCCATTCAAAAATTACAATAATTTATTCACCTTCATGTTGTTTTCAACTTGTATGTCTTTCTCTCAAGATACTGAGGCATTTTGATAACCAACAGTTTTGGTTTTCCCACTGATGTCCATTGCATGGAACGAAAGTCAATGGGAACCAATAACGTTTCCAGTCAAAATATCTTTTGTTTTCTGCAGAAGAAAGAAATGCATATAGGTTTGGAAGTAATGCAGGTGAATATAATGAAATAATTTTAGGCTACATCCACACAAAGCCAGAGCTTTTCCTATCTGATCTTGTTTTCCCCCGTCTCAAGAAGTATCTTCGTCCACACGAAACCACAAAACCGGCATAAAACGATGTAGTATACATGCCAGACCAGTATGTGGCACTGTAATTCTACCACAGACATACACTAAAAACAGAGAAGATGACTTGGACTATGCGCATAAACCTTGTGCGCGGTATACAAACGAACATGGAACAATATATTTATTAATCTGTGTTAATGTTAGTTAATCAAAAGATAATCATTCAGTGTTTGTTCATGCTTTTGTTGATGTTACATGACGTAGCGGTGTCTGATGACATAGTTTCAGAAAATATATGGATTCGCTGTACACACAAAAACGGAAAGGTGTCGTTTTCAGATTCGTCTGTATGAATCGCCTATTCAATACAAAATATACGTATACAGCTAAACACTTCTCCGTGTGGACAGGGCCTTCATTTTTAGCTTGACTATAACTCTAAGTCATTCAAATTTCTATGAGAAATAAAATGTTCAAGTTAACCTCTAAAATATTCAGGAAGAAATTTACAATTTGCGAATAAAAAAAAAACAGTAATTACAAGTTTTACCTGGAAATTTTTATCAACCATACCTTTTGTCAGAAATATCTTGGCCAACACAAGAATATTATCTTGTGACAATGGGGGACCTTAGAATAAAAAAGAACCACTTAACTACACCATCTTTTTAAAAAAAAATAACAATAATCTTTCTCCATTTAAAAGTTACCATGTACTTTGAACAACATTTTATGAATCATAAATATGTCATGATATTGCAGAGGCTTTTTTGCCAGTGGCTTGTTTGTTTTGGAGTTATATATATGGACTTACATAACTCTAGTTTGCTGCCTTTCACGTCACAGCTCAAAATAGTTGCTATTGTATGCATTCTTTCAATGCCATCGCCCGATCAGCACTGTAATGACATAATTTTCTCCAGAGCAAATATTTATGTGACATTTACAAATCAGATTATTGGCTCAAAAAACTGAATGGGGAAGTGTCCAAGAATCTTGTTATTTCCCAGTTGTCACAAAACTGCCACTGAAATTAATGGAAATGCTAACGGATAGGAATTATAGATGTCTTGTCATACATCGCCGCAAATGAATACGGTCTTGACTACCTTAATACCACATCCTATAAGGGGAACTATCTTCTTCTGCATTCAGTCGGAATGAGTCGATCTGCCTTCACTCTATGGCAGCTTCCATGAACTGTGTCTGCTTGTAAATAATTCAGCATATGTGAATAAGTCAGCAGAGCGGCTATAGTGGAACTCACACTGATGGAGGTGTAGATATAGGTGTGTTTGGAGTATGCGGCATGTTTACAGCGATCTAAACAGTTTGCGGCCTAGAGACTGTCACAAAACAATAGGAGTGAAAACAGTGAAATGGAGAAGACAAGGGAGACGGACTGAGAGTGCATCCGATCAGTCCATTAGGAGTCCAGACACAATGGGGCCTTGCTCTTGTATCATCTCGCAGTATATCCCACCTCTCTCTTTCTCATCCTCTCCCATCTAATCAATAGATGAGCACTTAGAGTTGGGCACAAAGGGAAGCTGGGGCTTCATTATGGGCCTGGCATCACAGCAATACACACCTTCAGGATTTGCATACCGCTCTCAAGAACCAAACAGCCGCACAAAGTGAAGAGCTTTCAGAGTCTTCTGAGTGTTCCCATTAGAAGTGTAGATGTGAAGGGGAATTTACTGTGATTATTGATGGGTGCTCGAGACACAGTTTTGGGAGGAGCTTGAGTTTATCTGGCCAATCACAACACAGAAGACATGTAACAGCCTCAGCTCACATCCCAATTGTGCTGGTATTCTCTATCTCGGTTCCATATTATATTCTATAATTAGTTCCAGAGGGAACTTTGAGCTCCAACTTCTGTACACGTTTGCCCTCATTGCTTACTTAGGTAATATGAATGTTATGTTAATTCATGCATTAAGTCCATTAAAAGCTCAAATCCAACTAGATTAACATGGACGTCTGTTTTTAATGAGGGGTAACTAAGTATATTCATTCACAATATAACAGAGCATTAGGTCATAGACAGTCACAAGTCTGATAGGGTTTCAGACAACAGGGGAAAAAAATGATTTTGAGATCTTTTCACACTGAGGACAACCGAGGGACTCATATGCAACTATTACTGAAGGTTCAAATGCTCACTGATGCTCCAGAAGGAAAAACAATGCATTAATGCATTTTTTTTTCTTCCTAGCATTTTTCAGTGAGCTTTTGAACCTTCTGTAATAGTTGAATATGAGTTCCTCAGTTGTCCCCAGAGTGAAAAGATGGATCTCAAAATCATACAGTCATTGTTGGAAAGGGTTCAAATACACAAAAATGATGAAAAACCAAATAATTTTTGAGACCTAAATGATTTTTCAGAAGAACAGTGGGCAGTTTAACTGTTCAGGGCAAAAAAGGGATTTATGAACAACTATCAAAAACAAAACAGCTGTGGATCATTCAGGTAACTAAGCAATAGTAAGAATCAAGCATATGTAAACTTTTGAACGGGTAATTTGTATAAATTCAACTATTATTTTCTCTTGTGGACTATATGTAAATACCTTTTATGTCAAATATCTTATTCAGGTCAGTACTAAATAAAAAATTACATGCATTTTGTATGATCCCATTTATTTTGGTAAAAAAAACATTTAGTAGATTCTGCAAGGTGTATGTAAACTTTCGTCCTCAACTGTATATGAAATTAATAAAATACAATCTTAAAGGTCCAATTCAGCCAAAAATGAAAATTTGACGCATTTTCACAAGAGCAGCTGAAAAAAATGATACAAATAAAATTTAAAGAAAACCTCATTTAAATCAGGTAAAATTGCATTAAGCACAATGAAAACACCTGCCACTGTGTTTAAGGCAGGCTGATAAACAACTGAAGCTGATCCCACCTCTCACTTGAACACCCCCTCCCTTCCCTATCTCCATCCCTCAGCAGGGGGACGCATTTTAAACGTAAATAATTCATCCACAGACAGATGCAGCTTTTTATTTTGAGTGAATAATTCAAAATGTGGTCTCTGCACTTCAGAGTGGAAGCCTGCTTCTCCAGTGTACCAGAGTAGGAAAAGAACTGATGCTTGTTTTTGTTCCTCTAAACTTGTTAAAGCTAGAAACAGATGCCACACCTTGCAGCTTAAGCATTGTCTTGATGGGTCGATTTGAGGTGGGAAAGTAAAGTGTACATTCTTGAGCTGAAAAGATTTTCAGTGACTGACTGAGAGAAGAATGTGTGTGCTCCACACACAGCATCTCCCAACCGGGCTTTGACCTATTCATATTGAGCTTATGCAAATTGAAATGCTTCAGGCTTTATGCTGGGAGCCTCACAAATGCACAGGCACGCATTACCTAGGACACACACATGCGCTCATAAACACGCACACATTTATGTCCACATAAATTCAAATATACATGTACAAATATACAACATTGTAGAGCAGCAACTCATGATGCACACTGCCTACACTGCTTGGAAAAATGTGACTGTCTCATAACAAATGGATTTCATTAAATGAAGACCTGTATTTCCAATTCTAATGGTTTAACTACACCTTAATACAAAGAAACTTTTCACAGATCTCTGGCCAAGTAACAGTGAATTATCTACTTACCTTAAGGTCTGGGTTTCTAAGAATTAACAATTACTCACTTGGCATTTTCATGTTATTTTCAGAAGGAAAAGTAGTAATCATTCAAAAGAACTTGTTACAGTTTAACCTCCACTTATTTCTTGTTCTGTATTCAGCCAAGGTATTGTAGCATGCTGCTATGCTAACAGGCAAAAGTAGGTTCACTGATAGTATCAAATCAATTTCACATTCTTAACATAAATGATAAATGGTTCAAACTAAAAATATTTAAAAGATAAAAAACAACAGGCATAAGTAGGTTCACTGATAGTTTCAAATCAATTTCACATTGTTTTGGGCTTCAAAATCTCAACAGCCATTCACTGCCATTATAAAGCTTGGAAGAGGCAAGACATTTCTGTTCATGCCTCTCTTTATTCAATCCTAAAGAAATTACATTTTTTGGGGAAAACATTTTAGGATTTCTCTCCATATAGTGGACTTCTATTTTGCCCATGAGTTTGAACTTCTAAAATGCAGTTTAAATGCAGCCTCAAAGGGCTCTAAACAATCCCAGCCGAGGAAGAAGGGTCTTATCAAGCAAAACGATTGGTTATTTGCTAAAAAAACTGACCATTTTAAACAACAGACATACCCTGTCTTGGACTGGAAATACACAGAGTACACATAGAGCTAGACAAGATGAGCACTTGAGGTTAACAGTATAGTTTTTTTTTTTTAAATAACAGATCGTTTCGCTAGATAAGACCCATCAAGCCCTTTGAAGCGGCATTTAAACTGCATTTCAAACTCACAGGCACCATAGAAGTCCACTATATGAAGAGAGAAATGCTGATAACATAATTTCTTTACGACTGAAGAAAGAAAGACATGAACATCTTGGATGACAAGATGGTGAGTAAATTATGTGTACATTTTTGCTCTGGAAGCGAACTTCTCCTTTAATATAACTCAGATTTTATTCATCTGAATGAAGAAAATACACCTGGGATGGCTTGAGGGTCAGTAAATCATGGGTTAACCTTCTTTTTTGGGTGAACTATCCCTTTAAGCCGAATTGACCATCTGGTATCTGGTTTGCTACTGGTCCAAGATGGCCTACCAAAAAAAAAAAAAAAAAACTTAGACCAGCTGCAAACTAGCTTCCATGTTCCAAAACACAAGTACAATTAGAAGAACCTGACTTCAGAATGGTTTAGTTTGATTGTCTTTAGAAGGTTTTTCTGATGTTTTTCAGTTTGAGAAACCAACCTGGCTACGCTTGAACATCTGCTAAGACCAGAAAACTACCTGTCCTTCTCAGTAGGAGCACTATAAACATAAGGATCTGCCACGTAATGCACATTTATTCTGTAATATAGGGATGTAACAATATTATCAATACCATGATATTGTGATAACGATATTGTCCCAATATTATTATGGTCACATTGGTTTTTAAAATATATTTAAACTTCTTATTCTAACATAAAAGGTCTTTAAAGTTGTGTTTTGGGCCATTATGCTTTGACAAAGTATCTGTCAAACGAACTAAAACCGAAAGCACAATATGGCCTAATCACTTAATCACAGTGAGATTCTGATGATGTTACATCCCTATGCAATATCTATTCTCTAAATAGACTAATGTTTGTATTCTGTGATATAACTTGTGTGCTGTATGATAAATATGTTGAGGTACAGTACAGTGGGTGTAGGTGTATTGATTGAGAGGGGGGTTTTTAAAGGGCAGAGAGGAGAGAGGAATGAAGCTTCTCTTCTGCACCAGCGCCACCTCAGGCTCACAGGCCTCTCATCTCTTAACCTTCAATTAGTGGCCACAGGCAGCGCAAGGCATTGATTAAGCGCTAAATGCCAGTGCGATACACACCGGCATACAAACACATACACACACACTGTACTGGCTCTTCCTCAGTCTCTGCATTATTGAAGAGCAGCCTTGCTAATTACAGCATGGAGGACACACACACAGTGGGAGGGAAACACCTACACACACCTGTGCTGCAGACACACACATCCAAATGCACTGGGATACAAGTGATAAGGAATCTGAGGGTTGTGCTTTTTCCTGACAAAACCACAGACAAGAATAAACCAAATAACTGACCAGTATTTCCTTCAATCATTACTCCTGTGAAATGAGTCATGTCTCCCATATGAAGAGCTATTTTTGTAATGCATGGAGTTGCTACAGTACCTGTGTAAAGTATTCCACATTCATCGCTTGTGAGGGTCTATGATGGTCACTGTAGCCTGCAGTCTATGTAGGTAGCTTGCTAGGTTCTAGAACAGCGCTTGTGTGTATCAAGAGTCATTTGACTCATCGATGTGGCACAAATAGTAACAGATTTAATGAAATAGGCTTTCATGCTAGCTGCGCTATACTTCACAGGAGCATCTGTAAATCTGAGCCGCCTGTAAACTACAGCAAGAGATTTAGGGCTTGCTCTTGGTAGTATCTCACTGTTTACCAAAGCAATAAAGAAACTAAGAGAGAGAAAAAATGGGGGGAGAGACAGGACTGGACGATGCACTGACTCAGTTTTCTCATTTCTTGTAACAGCAAAGGGCCAAGGACCATTAAACTTTGCTGAATCAACCACACACAGCAGAATGCCTTAAAGGAAAAGCGGGTAATTTCTGGAACGCTATAGTATCACAAAAGAAATTGCAAAAATAATGACAGGTTTTTGCAAATAGCTTTCCCTGAACATCATTTGCTGATCCAGGGATTAAACTAATGTTTTATGTGATCCAATCAGGGTGCTTAATTAGACTGCAATTCTGTTCTGCAGAAATTAAACATTGCACCTTACAATAATCTGTTTTTCTCTGTTGTGACATACAGTTGAAGCTAAAAGTTTACATACACCTTGCAAAATCTGCAAAATGTTAATTATTTTACCAAATTTAACAGGGCCCATACAAAATGTATGTTATTTTTAATTTAGTACTGACCTAAATAAGATATTTCACAAAACAGGTGTTTACATATAGTCCACAAGAGGAAATAATAGTTGAATTTATAAAAATTACCCTGTTCAGAAGTATACGCACATATACGCAATTCTTAATACTGTGTTGTTACCTGAATAATCCAACTTTTTGAATTTGAAGATCAGGTTAAATTTAACTTAATTTTGTCTTATTTTGTACATGTAAGAATCTTCTGTAGCTTCTGAAGGGCAGTACTAAATGAAAAAAATATATATATTTAGGCTAAATAAGAAAAATACACATCCTCATTCAGTTCAAATGTTTACACCTCAGTGAGAGTGTGAACCTTCTGTAATAGCTGCATATGAGTTGTCTTCAGTCTGAAAAGATGGATCTCAAAATCATACAGTCATTGTGGGGAAGAGTTCAAATACACCTTTGTCACATCTTTGTGCCAGGCACACACCATTAAAGAAGAAATGTTGTTGCAAGGGGGAGAGTAAATTAATGTTACAGATTAAGGACTACACACGTGTCCACACATACACCAAAACCACCTTTTTAGCTTAGCCTCCTCTTGTTACACAAATTTCTGTAATAATATCTTTACTATTTACTGATCCTGATTGATCTATTAAATGTGTGAATATCTTCAAATGTCTGCCAAACCCAAAAAATAAATGCAGAAGATGGATAAAAATGCCTTATTTTAGTACTTGAACTGAAATAGCTAAAGGCAAAGAACTGTTCCTCAAAATAGACACAAGTTTGAGCATTACATCTGTAAACACTGAACACGTCATATAGATACATACACACAGCAGAGACAGCTAACCCTTGACCTATAAGCCAAAGACAGAAAAAATGCTTGCTGAAGTCAACAAATGTTAAACAGCATTTATAATAGTAGTATAATAGTTTTTATTCAAACAATACAACATAGAAGGATTTCCTAAACATAACAGCCATTAAATATAAGAGGAAACAGATTGAGCAACCGAACAAGAGTGAGAGATGTGCATCAGACAAGTCACTGCTGATTATTTCCGATTCTTTTCTGAAAGGCTAATGCTCACTGGTCACTAAATGTTTTATGCAGTGACAGGGATCAAAGTCACCTCCTCTCAGGTGAAATTAACCACCAAGCATCCAGAGCTTCCTGGACAGTGATTGTCTTGATTGACTTGAAATAAAAATTAGGGGCATTTAAAAAAATCCACAGAAACAAAAACACTCTACAGAAAGAATACTTAACTCACTAAGAGCAAGCAGCAAGAGGAAAATAGTATTTGTATCATACACTACAGTATTTGTATCATAGACTGGCATGGAAGAGAATAAATTGTTGAATAAAGTCGTTATTTTTGTTTTCTTTGAGCACATAAAGTATTCTTGTAACCTTAAAAAAATTGACTATTTTAATGATGTCCTTACTACCTTTCTGGGTCTTGAATGTGGTAGTTGCACTGTTGTCTATGCAGGGTCAGAAAGCTCTCAGATTTCATCAAAAATATCTTAGTTTGTGTTCCGAAGATGAACAAAGGTCTTACAGGTTTGGAACGACATTAGGGTGTGTAATTAATGACGTAATCTTAATTTTTGGGTGAACAATCCAATATTCTGCTATGTAAATAAACACAAATCTTCTAGATACGCAAGCTCGACTTGGTAAAAAGCTTGACATTGTAACAGTGTAACATCTTTACATGATTGTCACTCACAGAATATATGCATATGCAAGTCGCTTTGGTACAACATAACCAACTTCACCTCCACACTATCACTATATGAGACCCTGGACCACAAAACCAGTCTTAAGTCGCTGGGGTATATTTGTAGCAATAGCCAAAAATACATCGTTTGGGTCAAAATTATCAAAAAAGTTTTTATGCCAAAAATAGGATATTAAGTAAAAATCATGTTCCATTAAGATATTTCGTAAATTGTGTACCATAAATGTATCAAAACTTAATTTTTGGTAAGTAATATGCATTGCTAAGAACTTTATTTGGACAACTTTAAAGGCGATTTTCTCAGTATTTGTATTTTTTTGCACCCTCAGATTCCAGATTTCAAATAGTTGTATCTCGGCCAAATATTGCCCAATCCTAACAAACCATACATCAATGGAAAGCGTATTTATTCAACTTTCAGTCATTATATATAAATCTCAATTTTGAAAAATGTACACTTATGACTGGTTTTGTGGTCCAGGGTCACATATTGTCTTGGTCTGTTGTGTTCCCTCAACCCCAAGACCTCCCAGTGCACTCTTCTCATCGTAAAGCAATGCACGGTTTGGTCAAGTCCTATTTCTGCCTGAACCATCCATTATAAATGCAAACATTCTGTATTATTCAGAGCTACCAGCAAAATTGTTGTTCTCAGGCAGTTCTGGCGGGACATGCACTGAGGGAAAAGGGGGGGAAAAGCGGGGGTTTGGGGACGCACACGTCACAAAAAGAAAACTGGGACATGCTAGAGAGTGTGAGCAAAAAAGCTCCAGCGTTAAAAGATGCCCCAAATGCTGTCAGTCCCATCACAGCTCAGCTTCATATCCACCTCAGGACATGCAGACCAGAGGAGCACACTGATCTTAAACTTGTCTTATCCATCTATCAATGGGCTAAGCTGTTGTTTTCTCTTTTATCTGCAGACTCCACTACCTGTCCATCCATCTTACTTCTTTATTACTGCGTTTTCTTTCTATTCCCACCTTGACTTGCAGAGTTTTCTTCAAGCCCGGGGTGAATTTATTTTTTGGCTTTAAATCCCAACATATCTCTTTGCACACATGACATACACCTAACTCTGTGTTTTAGAGGTATCTTTAGGGTTCTTTGATAAAGGCTGGAGTGTAGACTCATTAATGACGCACTCAATTTATATTTAGCACATACAAGCCAGCGTCAGACTGCTGCATTATATATGCTCGTGCACAGCACACACAAAGCGCCCTCCATCTTGATTTAACACAAACTTGACTCACTCTACCTAACTTCCTTAAGGCTGAGAGATGTGGGGAAAAAACAACAAGACGACAAACGCACAAATCCTCCACCTTTGGAAATAGGCATTCAGATGTGCTAATGAACACATCTCAAAGATTATGTGTTTTCTAGCTAAAATACTTCCTTTAATTCCAATTCAAAAGAGTCACAAACTGAGAAATTAAAATTCCCTTGATTGTATGACATATAAGAGGTGATTGTACTATTAAAACATCCTGTCAGTTTCAGAGCTCAAGACTTTCTTGTTATTTTAACAACAACTTATATTGAAGTCAGTCTGCCAAAACGAGGTTGTGGAATGTGCCAGTTTATGATGTATTAGTGTGGCTAAATACCACCTCCACAGAAGATGATCAACGCCTTTATACCCCGGCTCACCAATCTGCACATTTAGTATAAATAACGAGAGCGCAAATGCAGGTCTATGCAGAAGCTAAACAATAAAGATGGCTCCCGAAGTCAACAAGATGTTATGCAATGCCAAATTGTGGAAAAACACAATTCTCAAAATTCTCAGACATCTTACCTTTACAAATCCTAATTTTTTACTTCTAATTTGTGACCGGTAGGGGTGCAACGGTAAACATATTCATACAAAAAAATTGTCAGTATGGGTCTTTTGGTTCGGTATGCATGTGTACCAAACAAATGAGCAAATACAGCATTTTTTCCCAGGAAATTTTCAAAAATAAATGGCATTTTGACAGTCTTTTATGTGGCATGAAAGATCGCTGTATAAATGCCTTGGAGAGTCGCTTTTGGGACGGTTCAGAAACGAGTTTCAACGCAAAATAAACATAAATGAACATCTCATGCCTCATTTAATTGCTCAATCAGTTTCAACAGCGGAAAGACGTCAGTAAAACAGCTTCTAATGTCACATAGCACTTTCATTTACTTCAGGCACGCCATCAGTGTCCACAGCTGGAAATTAAACTAAATCTAGAGAAGAGGGATGGATGCACTTTATTCGACTTCTTTTGGACTGTTGAACAAAAACACTGCCGATTATAAAGCTTGGAAGAGCCAGGACAATTTTGTATATAACTCTGATTGTATTCGTCTGAAAGAAGAAAGTCATATACACCTAGGATGCCTTCAGGGTGAGTAAATCATGGGCTAATTTTCATTTTTGGGTGAACTAATGCTTTAAGTCCAACAGTAATTAGCGTAAAATTGATTGTTGAACATAGTGAATTCAACAATGATCTGTTAATCTTGCTGTAGTGCTGCTGATGATGCTAGAGCCTGAATGTTAGACATCTAGCTGACCCCTCCATTGCCCCTACCGTTCTTTTTTGCCTTCCACCCCTCACATCTCTTCAACCCCTTGTTACTGTCTGAAGCCCTGCCAGGGCCTTGGTATCCGTGTATGTGTATGTGTGTGTGAAGCAAGCAGCTTCATTGAAAGAGCACTGTGGCCCCTTGTCTTGTCAGCTCTGGTTAAGAGCCGGGCTGGTGGAGGCTCAGCTGTTTTCTGGGGGGATTAGTCCAGTTCAGCACACAGCGCTGTTTCCCAATGACTTGCCAGGCCTGGCGCAAGGACAAGATGGGTGTGGGGGCAGGGGTGGGTGGGTGTGCACTGCTCTTTCAGGCAGGCAAATCGCCTAGACTCCACAGAGACACACAGGTCGAGGTGCTTCCATGGCATGGACATTACTGTGAGATGTTAACAGAATGGAGTGAGTGACACAATGTGCTCAGGAGGCCCAGGGGAGAGGAGGAAATCTGCTCCAGAAGGCATCTGTGACTCCATGAGAAGCTGTTCAATACACATGTGCATTGCATTTCAAAATGCAAAAACTTGTATTCACACAATTTTCATAAATAAATGAATACATGCCAAGTTCTTCATGAAACTCTAGATGGTGTGGGCTGATGGGTCTTTAACACAAACAGATTATTTTGACAGCATTAAAAACTACTTGTCACATGCTGATTGGTTCATGTTGCATACCCAGCTAATAAGCTTTCTGCTTTACATTTAAATGGCTGGTTAGCTTTCACTAATCCTCCACCTCCCCAGCTCCACCTCTATGCTACTATGCTGAACAATACAGGAGAAATGATCCATTGCTATTTCCATTTAATTGTGGTTTTACCACACTAAAAGTCTAGCATTGACTTTCTGACATCATCAGAGCTATACTGCCAATATCCTGCTCTGCAGTCCTCAGTTAACTTTAAGAGCCCATTATCTCAATACAATATGATTGTGAGTCAAGATAATGTAGTCATCAAAAAAAGAGTTTCTTACTTTCTCTGTTTCTCTGACCTCAGTGACATTACTTTAGAATACGCAACATACAGCAACAAACCTATATGTGCTAATGTGCAGTGGATTCTTACTGTATGTCCGCCATTTTGATGTCTTCTGGAGTCATCAAAGGACAAAGGCATCAGTTGAAATTCTAAAGCATTCTAACTAAGACAATAACACAAATGTGTGAAGCGCAACTTCAGTCGATCCAAAACATTAATCTTTTTAAAATTTAATGTAAGTGCTTTATTTCATCTGAGAGAAAGCAAATGCATAAAATTGTTCAGATTGGCTGTGATTTAGTGCTTGTTGTAAGATGTATATGAAGAACATCTTCTAATTGTCATATTATCTCTTTGAAGTTTATATTCTCCCTTTGCAGGATTTAGTGCAGCTTAAACAATGATACAGTGCAGAAATCTCCTCTGAGCTCCTAACTCACTAAAGACATTTTTTGCTTCCTGTTGAACACGCCAACACTCAAAAGTGTTTGAGGTGCAGCCATCTGATATATGGTGAAGAGAGTTTGCATTCACCCTTAATAGGAAAAGCCTCTCTTAACTATCGTAATTCTTCTGAAAGACACACGTATACACACTATATTACTTTCATAAACAGCCGAAGTGAGACTCAGCAGATCAGCACTATGGCAAGTCACCATCTGTAAAACAGTAAGCTGAGTTGCCCGTGAATGCATTGTTTATTCTGATGCATTCACTACCAACCAATGCAGACATTGCGTGCAGCTGACGGAGTTCATTCTTCAGATATTCTCCATTGTATTATTCATTGACATGACAGGAGGCAACGAAGAGAAAATATCAGCTGAACCAACATGAAACAGCGGTTTGTCAAACCCTACTAAAGTAAAGACAGTTCAATTATTTAAAACTGAACTACATTCAAACATTTATCGACAATGTATAATTCATTTTAATGTATTTATTTTTACACTGTACACGATAAGCTGTTCAAATCAACCCTCAGTGTACTGTGCACAAAAGGTACCTGATAACGATCTTTCTAAACAATAACAAATCATGAGCTTCCTGTTTCTCTCAGCCAGTATTTAACACACAGGTGCATATGCTCTAATAAGCTTAAACTGATTTTGCCTTTTATGGGCATTTTTACATTTTTAAGGCCATTTTTTGTCTAACCTAATTAAATGCATCATCTTTTGTGTCAAATTCTTAAATGTAATCAATAAATTCAAATAGTAAGACACTATATGGCTGTTACAAACCAAATAAAATCAGTGTCAAGAAAATTTGTGTTTTCAGTGCACAGAATCTGCATCTGAAGTGGCATTTGGATGCATTTAACGCTGTTTAATGGAGGGCATGAATGCTTTGCAGTTATAAAAATATAATTAATTTTTTGATGTTTTAAACAAAAATTTGAATACCGATATTTGAAATGATTCGAGGAAAAAATGGAAAATATACTATATAACCAATAATCGCCAGTAGGTAAATAGCAAATCACTGCATGAGTGAGTCATTGAATCATTCATTTAACCGATTTGTTCAAACGGCTGACTGATTCAGTAACAAAACACTGTTGTGTGTTGCTCAAAGATGCAAAACGGTTGCTTTGGCTTTGTTTAAAACTATTTTCGTTGCCGAAATTAGGGTTGTCCTCAACTAAAGATTTTTCTGGTCAACTAGTAATCGTTCATTTTAAGCATTAGCTGACTATTAGTTGCATGTTTATTAATAAACCTTTATTAATAAACCCTTAATTGCCTACATAGCCTAATAAGCGCTCAAGCACGCAAAAAAAGCTTGCAGATATAATAATTATTATGAATGTGTCAAGGAAAAAAAGGTAGGAGACTGCATTAACGCTTTAATAATTTATTGATAAAGTAGTGCTTATTTGTTTTTGGCTTAAGAGATGAAGTCAGCAACACTAACTCATCATCTCTGCAGTAGCGATGCGCATAATACATAATTTGAGATTATCATTTTCTATTTGAATTGGTTCATTTAAAAGTAGACATTTTGCTCTCTATAGATGTATTTTTCATGTCTGTAAGGCAAGTATAAAAGTTTCAAAGTTTCGCACTCAATTTCACAGAGACAGAGACGGCAGAAAGCTCATCCTGTTTGCTTTAATTATTTTATAAAAGCGCAACAATTTGTTGTTATTTTAAATGCACACAAATAAACATAGGATCTTTACACATTCAAAAGATGTATTACTCTTATCTGTATGATGATGGAGTATTTCAAGCTTTCACACTCCACACAGACACTTCAATAGTGACATTTTTCTAGGTTAACATTAGTTTGAGCAGCCATGTAAAGTTGCTACAACTTCATACTTGCTACAACTACATACTTCAGATAAAAAGCCATATTTGAGGTCGATGCATGACAGGTGAGCATTTGGATGTCCTGCCCAATGTACTATATTACAACACAGACCAGCCGTTAATGATCTGTCCGTCACAGACTGCGTGACTTCACCACTTCCTGTGGAAATTTTTTCTGTAACTAAGCGACTACTAAAATTTTGGTCGACATTATTGTAGATATTGCACATCCCTACCAGATACAAACAGGAACATTTTTCAAAACACAAATAAAAATATCGCAACACTGCAGAAACTAGCCACAAAAAACTCACAACAGTTAAATTAATATTATAAAATGGACAGTTTTGACTTATAAATTAGGATTTGATAAGGCGGCTATTCTGGAAAGTTCTACAGTACTATTCAAATGCACTGTTGCTTTTTTCGGAAAGTAGATCAAGAGTGCACTGCATCATCAGATCTCTCAAACAAACAAGGTGAGTTCAAGTGTAAATGACGTTCCACACTGTGACCACAGGAAAACCAGGCAATCACAACAGTCTCACTGCAATATAATGTGCTATTTTTCTTCCAATTTTCCACTGGGCCCTTTCTCGCATCTACAGTAATCTCACCCCAAGGGCTATCAAGATCTGGCAAAATCTGTCAATTTTGAGGCTAAGTGCAAGAAATCATTTTTCCATTTGTGATTTGGCGGCCTAGCGCTGTTCTAAACAGTATCGCTGTAGGTGCTGGTGGTGTTACATCCCCAGAAGCACCAAATCCCAACCCAGTCCAGTTCTGTTTCATTAAAACTGCTGGTAGTTCCACCAGTCGCCAATTACAGCTCTACAGATTCCCTGTGCGCTCCAGCTTCAGCGCTGGGCTTGTTTAATCTGACTGGGGTTGAGAAGGCTTTGACAAACGAAGAGGGACTGAAGGGTGATGAACCTGTTTTTAGCCTGAATGTCCACTTTGGACATGCCGCTCATGGGACGGATCATATGATGCGAAGGAGTCATTCTTGGCAACAAAGGCAAAGATGTCTCTGAGGGTGCTGCGAGGAGAAATTCTGAAAAACAAGTCAAAGCATATTCAGATCAAATCCAAAAGCCCCGAAGCCCTGACTGTTACACTATGAGTGCACAGGCATTTCTGAATGAGGCCCGAATTGAAAAATACTGCCATGTCAATTAGGCTGAAATCCACACACGCATAGAGAGACTAGAGTGTTACTGGCCTAAAAGTATCCAGGTTTACTGTACATCTAAAAGCCCTTCTGTTAGCTTCAACACAGAATGTTTGTATTTATACTGTGGCTTCATATAAGAATCCAATGTTATATTCTTTTTAAGTAATGATCCCTATTCTGTTCTCTTATTGATTAGGGTAACTGATTGGCTTGAAGATCTAGTAATGTAAGCCAGTTTCTGATTGAGAGTGTGCAAAATAAAATAAAATAATTTAAAACTAATAAGGCCTCAAACCATTTTTTGTGCCTCCACTAAGCAAAAAGAGACATTCCTGTTATCCTTGAGGAGCTTTGTGGGTTGAGTTTGTGCCCACCAATCGATTTTATTTTACAATTTTATGCACTCATTCTTCCATTTGTGCCGGTTTTAAAAAGCACTTTCCAGGGTCATTTACCCTCATTTAATACAGTGTTGCTAAGAAGCTTAACAGTGGTAGACAGTGAAATTTGGTTCTGGTTTGACCAGTAAGAAAAGTAATTGTAAAAAAAAATAGCTGTGCAAACACAAACAAATTGGTTGTCAACACTGTATTTCAGAGGAGTATACAATGTGGGCGTCATAATGCGCATGTAAATATTCATGTGTTGGTCATACTTTCAACAAAGCCATTATTCCTTTTTAATATGCCCAGAAGCTATAAACACAAAGACATCGGGAAAACCATCAGTGGTACGGAAATAATAATGAATAGGAAAACAATGTCACTTTACATTTAGAGTGATGGCAAAATATGAAAATGTGCTTGCTATTAATATTTCATATAGGCCACAAAACTATATGAACAGTTCAGATGCAAAAGCCTCTAAATCCATCTGACATCTTTCCTTAAAAAATGCATTTTTATCAGGCTCTGATTTATAGGTTTCTATGTAAGAACTGGTACTTCTGATTGGGCTGAGGGTGGGACTTTAGCGAGTTTGAAGTAAAAGTATTTGATGGATGTAAAATATGGGTCGAGAGCATTCATTCAGTATCGTTATCAAATGTTTGACCAAGATGGCTTTTAGCTGGTTTTGCATCTAAATTTTTCATATATTTATCTATTTTTCCTTGAATATTATTGATTAACAGTAAAGATCATCCACTGTACCACTTAAAATAGAAGTTGTATTGAGATTTTGTTCATAATTTTATGAGATAAGATTTAATGAAACTTAAAGGGATAGTTCACCCAAAAATTACTCTCCCTCATATCGTTCCAAACCCATAAGACCTTCGTTCATCTTCGTAACACAAATTAAGTTATTTTTTAATGAAATCTGAGAGCTTTCAAGAAAAAATAGGCTTGTAGCTGGGTAGCTAGGCTTGAATGTATCAGTTGATTTGCTGTCAGGGTCAGAAAGCTCTCAGATTTAATAAAAAATATCTTAATTTGTGTTACAAAGATGAATGAAGGTCTTACAGGTTTGGAACAACATGAGGGTGAGTAATTAATTACAGAATATTCATTTTTGGTTGAACTATCGCTGTCATGCTGGATCCTTTCTCTTAATTTTTGCAGCAAAAAAATCACTTCCCAATATCCCGTGGCAGGGAAGTTAAAAAAATGACGACTAACACCAAGATTAAAGATGTGGTGAGACTCTGTACATCTGCCGCTGTGAAGCTATAATGAATTGAGAGTAACCTTTGCGACTGCTGAGAGCCATTATTCCTTCATGACTCTGCATTACCACTTTCCACTGTGATCTCCGACTGACTAGACTCACTATGAGGGAATATACCAGCGACACCATAAAGAATCATTTGTAGAGATTCAGATCAGATACTCTAAGGAGTAACAATAAGCTCATTTATAGTCTTTCTCTGTCTTTTCTCATGATGTCAAACAGCTGTCAGTAAAGCTCTAATGTTATAACAGTACTCAAGGGCAAATATCCAACCTCTAACAATCACACATGTGCACTCTCATGCTTAAACACACAAGCACGCACACAAAGACTGATGTATCTGTTGTAATAAGAGCTGGGCATATGCCGTAGACGTGGCCGGCTCGCTAGCCCACTAACGGGGACCATCTGGCTAAGGTGATGTTTGTTCCTGATTGCTTTATTTTTGGCTCTCCAATTAAGAACGAGCAGCACAGATCTGCTAGAGAGTGACAGCAGCACAGTTCGAGCAAGGGCAGCACTGGGGAGCGCTCCAGACACATTCATCACACCCCACTTCATTGATTGGCTTTTAGAACTTTGCCAACACACATTTTGCTGGAGAAAATACAACTCAGACCACTAATGCTGAGTTTACTGAACAAATAAACTTGAAGCATGAATCACGAACCACCAAAAATCCAGCTCAGATGAACACACCCCTTTAAACACACTGCTCAGATTTTTGAGTTGTACGTTTTGAATGTGACTTCTGGAAAAGTATCGTAAAATTATGACTGGGCAACACAAACCATTAAGTCATATAGAAACACAATATATAAGGTCTACGGTTGAAGTGAAAAGTTTACATACACCTTGCAGATATCTCCTAAATGTTTCACGAATTCTATGGTTTTTCAGTATTTTTGTGTATTTGACCCCTTTCCAACAATGACTGTATGATTGAGAGATCCATCTTTTTACAGTGAGGACAACTGAGAGACTCATATGCAACTATTACATAAGGTTCAAACAATGATATGATAAAAAAAATATGACATTAGGGCAAAATATTTTCATTCTTCATTCTGTTCAAAAGTTTTCACCCCCTGCCTCTTAATGCACTGTGTTTCCTTCTGAAGCATCAGTGAGCATTTAAACCTTTCTGTAATAGTTCCATTTGAGTCCCTCACTTGTCCTCAGTGTGGAAAGATGGATCTCAAAATTATACAGTCATTGTTTAAACACAAAGGATTCAAACACAAAAATGCTGAAAAACCAATTTAACTGTTCAGGATAAACAAGGGACTTATGAACAACTATCACTAAACAAAAAAAAAAAAAAAATACAGCTGTGGATCATTCAGGTAACAAGACAGCATTAAGTTTTGAACGGGGTCATTTCTATAAATGCAACTGTTATTTTCTCTTGTGGACTACATGTAAATGTCTTTTATGTGAAATATCTTATTCAGGTCCATACTAAATAAAAAATAACATGCATTTAGTATGATCCCTCTTATTTTGGTAAAAAAAATTAACATTTAGCAGGTTCTGCAAAGTTTATGATTGACCATAAACCCTGGCCTAGGGCACCAAGTTTACCAGGACCACAAACAAGTAGATGTTTTAGATCCGTGATTCAGCTAACACAAAAAAATATAACAAAAAAGCAACAGCCTCAAAAAAACACATGTAGTTCTACAGTGTAAAGATTCATTGAGGTAAATTGATTAACCTAATATGTAATTAAGCTGGGTCAGAAATAATTATATTTGGGATCTGTGTAGATGAGCAGTAAGGCTGGGGAGAAAGGACCCAGACATCCTTTTACTGAATCCAAGCACCAGAGACATGACAAATAAGAGTCTCAATTAAAATGGAGGCTGCAACGTAATCTGCTGGGATAGATATCTGTTAATGCTTCTGGAAGGCTCTCGTTCTGCCTCACGCAAAATTAATTTACACATTCTATAAATACGCCTAACCTTCCCTTCTCATTTTTAGCAATGGTACAAGCTGTCTGCAAACCAAACTACTTCACAAAGAATGTACCAACATGCAAATATTTACATTCGGGATGTTTAAATGTGCATTTATGACTATATAAAGGGAGCTTACAAATGCAAAAACTACTTCCAGGGCCACTGTTTGTCTATAAAATCTATGCTAATGGTTTTAGCTCAAGTCACTGAATTAAAAGCACTGCAGGTAGAAATGAATTTTAACAGCACATTTTTACAGGGGAGCCGTAAGTGTTGCTAAGACACAGCCTAATTTTCAGCTAATAAACCATTTCACCTGCGATACGGAAGTATTGATTAGACATTCAAAGGTCTGATTCACAATAGTGGCTACTAAGCCGAGGGGAAAAGGTTTTAGAAGAAACTAATCAAGGACAGGATGTGGGTTCTCTAGAAATATTCCAAAAGTGTCAAGCTGCTTATCTTAACTGTGTAAGTGCAAAAACATTGTCCTTTCTGCATGTTTTTCACCTTTCAGGGGTTTAGTATGTTCTTATCAACATCTTTTATCATTGTCAGATGTTCATTTCACACAGAAATGGATTTTGTATCACCGTGTAGACAAAAATAAACCTCTAATGACAATGCACAGTTCTCAAAACATGTATGCAAAACTGAAATGCAGCACATTTAGCCACATCATTTGCATATGAGTTTTATTTGGCTATATATCACTATGAGCATCTAAAAAGAGCTTCACTTCGAAGGTTCTATTTGGATGCGAGTCCTTTTCCCAGAGGTAAAATTGTGTTTCACAGAAGTGTTTTGTGAATTTAACCCCACTGTCTGTAATTTGTGGTATATTATTTTTCACATTCATCCTCATTAAATCTCATAATGCTCACCTCCAGATGATAGAGATCCCTTCAATCCTGCCCAGAGAATATGAAAACACAGCCTGGGTTAATAACTGAAACTGAACACGGCTCCTAAGAGTTCTACATAACCAGGTATTTTTCTTATTTGAATGCAGGTAAATCAAACTGTTCTTTTCCAGGTCAGCGTTATATAAAGAATATTTGCATGATGACGACTCTATTTGGATGGGATTTCTCTGGGTAATGAGTGGGCGCGTGAGCACCGCTGGGGCGTTGCCGGGACTGCTGGGAATATTCTGCTGCCAGCACCCTTTCTTCCTTATTCCCCAACTGTTTTCCCTCCACAACACACACAGAAGCCCACAGACTCATACTAACACAAACAACAACGTGCCCTAGTGATGGTTTGCGTCATAATCACCTAATATACACAATTGTTTTCACAGTTATTTATGTACTTTTTACATTTCATCAGAATTTTGCACTTTCACATAAGCACAAATCAAATTTAGGTATTAAAACATAGGTAAGACTGGCTTAATATAACGTAAATGATGTCTCTTACTGAAATATAGAGTAAAAAACCCATGAAAGATTTACATTATATATTATTATTAGATTTTTTTTAAATAATGTTTCATTAGTTTTATTCTACATATTTAATAAGAGACATCATTTATGTTATATTAAGCCATACAAGTCTTAATACCCAGGTTTCCTTTAAAAATTTCTAGTTTTTTTATATATTTATCTCATATATTAACACTTTCTACTAGAGGTCGACCGATATTGGATTTTACCAATACCGATAGCTAGGTTGAAACACACTGGCCGATACCGATTAATCGACCAATTAATGGATACTGAATGGAAACTAAAACCATGGTCTACTATTTAAAAAGGGACTGAACCATACTTTGTAAAAGAATACATGTATTAATATTAATTATATATTTGAAAATATCAGTTAATGTTGAAATTAACACACTGACAAGGAACAATACTTACATTCTACAGCTTTTATTCATCTTAGTTAATGCTACAAATGGACTCTTATTGTGAAGGTGTTACCATTTCTTATCAACAGTCTTTAAACATCTACACAAAAGCATTTGGATATTGTATGTATAGCCTCACAGTTTAACTGCTTCTATTCTGAAACACTTGATGAATATCGAAACAAATTAATAAAATATTTTAGTCACAAACCGAGCAAAAATCAAAAATCAGTTATTACACAAACCAGACGCGTCGCGTTCAGTTCAAACAGCGGTCTAAAACTGTTTATTTAATCACCAAACGGACATACATCTACTTCAAGAATGAACAAAAAGCGGCATAGATGAGTTTGAAGTTCAGTGTTTAAAATAACAGAGCAAACGGAAAGACAAAATCTATATTATAGCTCTCTATATGAAACATACAGACTATATTAGAGCCACAGAAAGAAAAACGTTTTGCTAAAAATGCACAATACTCAATCTTCCAGCCCATGGTGAATTCTTTATGTACATTTACATCGATTTGGGACAGATATTAAGTATTTAATGTAAAACTCTGTGATTTCTGTCAGCTGAATTGCTGTCTCACATCACTAGCTTTAAATATGCAACTTGCTGGCTAACAAATGTACAAAAGTAATAAATGTAAAAACTATGGGTATGGATTTTTGATGATAAGTGATAGTTCCGCCAATCAACTGTCAGTGCCGATTAATCGGCAAAATTGATACATCGATCGACCTCTACTTTCTACGTTATGCAAACTAGTAAATCCTTAAAAAGCTTCTCTCAAAAGCTAAATCAGTAAAATTCCCAATTTAAATTCCAAATTATGCTAATGTTCTTCTATTAAAGGCCAATTCACACTACAACAACAGAAAAAGATCAATGCCGACAACCAAGTACAGCACAAACGGCAATTCAACCTGCTCAAGCGGCGAAAACAAGCACAGACCAACAGCAACAGATGCAGACAGGGGTAACACACTAATCAATCAAAACCTGACAAACGTATCTATGAACATATCTACTGCCTTTTGTCTGCATCTGTCCATGCAGTGTAAATTGGCCTTGAAAGATTTTTGTAGCACACATAGTATTGTAGTTCACATAAGCACATTCATTCAACAATCTCAATTGCATCAGTGTAGCTGAGGTTCATGTATTCAGTTACTGAATACAGTCATCACTAAAAAAGGTTTGCACACAGATTTAGTCGAATTAGCGCAAACAGTCTTATGAAGAAACAGACTGGCTGTATGAGAGTTTGCTATTTGTTTTCAGAAAATCTGATAATTGGTAAGATTAGATAAAACACTAAAATGGTAAATGCATCTATTTAGAAGAAAAGCTCTGATTGGAGGGTTTTAATTCTTAACATCTGGCAACCCCAAACATGAAAGCTTGTGGAGGCTTGTTACCAATGCATGATAACAGAAAGATCAAATGAAAAAGATTGTAAAATAAATAACCAGAGGGCCAGTATTGCAGACAATTAACAGAAAAAGCAGAAATCATGACTAAAATACAATAAATTGTAACAACAAGAAAGCCAGTTTGCCTCAAGTCATGCACTACTGCAAAAAGCCACTTATGGGATTTCCATTAAATTTAAAGGAAAAACAAAGCATCATTAATGTGTCTCAATACTTTAAAAGCCACTATTCCCAGTGGCCACAGACAGCAATTCATGCCCCATATGAGTGACTGCCTGCATCCAATCAGTTTTGCCTGAAAGAACAGATTTTTCACACACTGCAGCATCCCATCCATAAAATCATCATATAGCCCAGAAAATATATAACTATTCAACTCTTAATATGCATTAAGTGGATTCTGGATGCACATATTTATCGTTATAAGTGACTAAGTAATAGAAATGGCCGGATAGAAGAGCGCTCACCAGAGTGTCAGCATTAATGCAGGATAAATCACTTTAAATTTAGAGCTTTTCACCTCCCTTTCTCCATCAAAGTCGCTCCATGAGCAAACACTCCAAATTCTGACTGCAATCCTATTACTCAGTTCTATTTTGGGACATTTTTGACTATAAATTTGCATGCGGTTAGCATGCAGACTGGTGACACCCAATTGGGCTTGTTCGGTAGAGTGTTTCACGCGCTGCGTCATGATGCTGCAGTGGAAGCAGAGGGCCAGAATGGCAAAGCCCATCTGTGTCCATCTGGGTCCCAGGCTCTGGGCTCATGGCCCTTGCCCACCACAAACTGCCATTTATATTATCAGATGTGGTCTAGCTCAGGATTTGAGTAACCCTGGTAAGGTCACACCAACATTTTAGACCTTAAGGAACCCATTCCGCTCAGAGCGGCAGCCATTTTGCTGTAATGTAGAGGCCCATAAGAATGACAGCAATGAGATCAGCTTCAGATCATGTGTTAAGCTGTGGTGAGCTCTGAATCAAACTGGGACTTCCTGCCACAGGCCGTAGCATCATCCACTGTTACGCTACTAAGCTGTAAAGAAAATGGATCCTGGGTTTTTACCAGGACAGCTGCATGGATAGAGACATGACAAGAACGTACATAGAGTATGTGTGTCAAGCATACATGCCACAGAAAATCTAAAAATAGACAGCGACTCCTGACAATTGGCTCCTGTAACAAATGATCAACATATCCAGATACCACTATCATCCGATGATGCTTGCAAATGCACTGTGATCAAGGTGAACTATAGAAAAGTGTGTATGGGTTTATAAGTGTGTATTAATTAGGGGTTGACAGATTATCGGCACCAGTATTAAGCATTTTATGGTTATCAGTATCGGTCATTTTCAAAACCAATTTGCAGATAAAATAATTTAAAAGCATTTAAAGGAAGTTGTTGTTATTCTTCATTTTGACATTAATTTAGATTTTTTCACCGGACATATATAGTCAAACCAAAAATTATTCAGACGCCAGATACAATTATATATATTATATTATATAGATATATATTTTTTACTATTGGGTGCAGGATATTATTATATTTATATACCTTTCTATCAAAGTTATTTGACATTATCAGGATGAATTTACACAGTTTAACTCTTGAGTTTGTGTCATGTTTTATTATATAAACTATAGAAAATGTGAAATGTGAAAATTGTAAAGGTGTCTGAATAAATTTTAGTTTGTATATATCGGTTTAAAATATCGGTTATCTGTCTACTTTAAAATCACATATCGGTCGACTCATAGTATAATCAATACAGATTACTATGCTCTGTTCCAAAATGTAGTGCCAGTGCATACATAGGCTTGTTACCAGTGCACGACAACTGAAAAGCCCAAATGAAAAAAAAAATGTTTTAAATAAATAACCAGGAGTTTAATACATATACAGTATTATAAAAACCCAGAATGCATGTTGAGCTAAGCAGTGATATTTTTGCTATTATTTTGCTATTTTTAATATTAATATTTAATAAATTATTAATTTTAAATATTTTTAATACTTTAAAACTTTTAGTTTAAGTTTTAGTAATTTTGTTATTTGCTTTTGTTATTTTTATTACTTATTCTTTTTTCTTTTTACATTTCTATTTAGCTTCAAGTATTTTTAGTGATTCACTCCAACTTATTTTACTTAAAAAAAAACAGCTTTGTGCTGTAAAAACAGCTTTGTCATAATAAAATTTGAATAAAATAAAATAATAAATAAAATTGAATTATATGATACAAATTAATAAGTAATATAATCAAATATTTAATTTGAATACTAAATTACTTATCAAAAACTATTATATAATAATTTTGGACTATTGTTTTGGATTATTTTATCCAGTATTTGTGTATTTTAGGCTTCACACAGTCATCTTAGTACCGTCAAACTCCAACGAAATCTATTGCAACCCAAGTCTCTCTTATGTATGCATTCGAAATCTGTTCTATAACAGGACAAATATATGCAGTAGGCAGATCAGGATGGATGCAGGACGTAGGCAGTTCACGCCACTTTAGAGTTTTACTCTACGAGGGGCGTGGCCCACTCCTCATTCTTGTCACACACACTGTCTGAATGGTCACATGAGATCGCTGCCTCTTTGGTGCTGGGCAGAGTGCATGCGAGTGACATTGCCCATGGACACAGACTTGTGGAATGCGTTGCGAGAGAGGCAAAACAAGAGGTCGCCATGGCAACAGGGCCAGATTGGTGAGAGAGAGACAGAGAGAGAAGAGGAGATAGGGGAGGGCAATATGGAGGAGAGAGGGCATACAAAGACGGACAGATAGAAATGAGAGAGAGAAAGAAAGCGGGAAGCTGAGAGGATATAAAAGCTCAAACAGAGAGTGAGAGCAAGAAAGAAAGGGCAAACAGATCTATAGAGGCTAGGTTGTTGAGAAAGCAGTTCCAATAAAAGCTTCACACCTCAGATTAAAAAGGTGTGAGCCAGCTGGCCTCCACAGCCTGAAGGAACAGAGGCCTGAAGAGTTTGTGTGGAATGCGTGTGAGTGATCTGTTCTCAGAATTAGCATACTGTACGCATTTACATTTCATCAATTATGCTTGAATACATAAAACATTGTATGCAAGCATCATGCAAGATCCTTTCTAAAAACACTATACTGTATACAGTTCCTCACACATTCTAATTAATTCATCCAATGACAACAGACATAACTCAGCCCACATGGAACTGGCTAACACAGAACTCAATGCAAAATCTATTTAGCATTTTAGCAAATTTGAGTGTCAATTAGATGCTTTACCAAAAGGAGTTGAGTAACCTCAGGGCTGTGTAGAAGCATATAGCGGGTTCAGTACAAGTTAAACTCAATTCACAGCATTTGATTACCACAAAAATGAATTTCACTACTTTCCTTTAAAAATAAAATCTGGTTTATTGAGGCGCCCACAATGGATGTGAAAGGGGGATATGACAACAATGTAAAATTATGATTTAACCAGCTTTAAATGTCAAGTTTTAGCAGAAGAATTAATATAAGTACTTTTATTATACTAAAATTTGAAGGCTAATTAAAATTTGTGTTTTGCTTCTAAAGGGACAATTCACCCAAAAATGAAAATTCTGTCATTAATTACTCACCCTCAAGTCATTACAACCTAAGACCTTTGTTCATCTTCGGAACACTAATTAAAATATTTTAATGAAATCCGAGAGCTTTCTGATCCTGCATAGACACCAACGCGACTGACACATTCAAGGCCCCGAAAGGTAGCAAGGACTTCGATAAAACAGTCCTTGTGACATCAGTGGTTCAACCTTAACTTTATGAAGCTATGAGAAAACAAAGAAAGAAAGAAAACAAAGAAAACAAAAATAGCAACTTTATTTTTACAATTTCTTCTCTTCCGTGTTAGTCTTTGATGTGTACCTTGAATGTGGTAGTTGCGTTTCTGTCTACGCAGGGTCAGAAAGCTCTCGGATTTCATCAAAAATAGTATTACAAAGATGAATGATGGTCCTACGGGTTTGGAACAACATGAGGATGTATAATTCATTTTAATTTTTGGGTGAACTGTTTAAGAAAATGAGGAGTGAGTTACAAATGCTGCTGATTGAGCTTAACTTGCACGAAACCTAAAATATTTAATTACCTGTAATAGTCAGAATTGTGCCCAAAAAAAAGCAGAAAATGCCAATAAAAGTCTGCAGATTCCATGTAGGCCAAGCAGTCACATTCATACACATTATTCCACACTGCTATCTATAACCTCTCTTATTAGGTACATAGATCTGATGCCCTTCAATGCCGGAGATGTAACTCAACCTGGAAATGAAGACGTGTTCTATTTCTCACAAGAGAAAATATCTCAATCGATGACTGCTAGATATTTCAGATGACTGTTCCCTCCATATTGATAGCTTTGGTTTGATTAAAATGAAATATTGCCTTCTGCTGAAGGTCAATGAGTTCACTGACACTGACATTACAGTAGAGCTTTTGCGAAAGGGCACAACGGGATTAAAAGTCTTATATTGTCACTGATGGAACACATTAACAGAGAAATCTTAAACTGAAGCTTCCCATCAGCACCCAGCCATTTCACTAGGCGGGGAATTGATATGTGAGCTGTGGCTGCAATCTATAGACTTTTACCACATCTGGTTCTGTTACTCTTTAAATTAGGTTACTGGTTGTGTCTTTAATGCACAAATCAAGTAAATTACAGGGATATTCCAGGTTCAGTATATGTTGATATCAATTGAGGCTAAATTTTGTGGTACAGGCTAATGTTTTTACCACAAAAATGTATTTCTACAGTGACGCTCTTACAATGGCAGATGATGTGCTAATCTGTAAGCATTAAAATTCCCAAATTTTCAGGTGTAAACAATATACAGTACAGCTCACATAATACAATACATTTTAACAGAATAACTGTGACCCTGAACTAGATTTCCATTGATGTGTGGTTTGATAGGATTAGGACAATATTTGGCCAAGATATAACTATTTGAAAATCTGGAATTTAATTATGCAAAAAAAATAAAATATTAAGAAAATGGTCTTTAAAATTGTCCAAATTAAGTTTTTAGCAATGCATATTATTAATCAAAAATTAAGTTTTTATATATTTACAGTAGGAAATTCACAAAATATCTTCATGGAACATGATCTTTACTTAATATCCTAATGATTTTTGGCATAAAAGACTGTGCGACTTAAGACTGGTATTGTGGTCCAGGGTCATACTTGTTTTATGATATTAAACATGAATTACTATTATTATTGAATTCTTAACCTAATAATAAAATAGTATTCAAATTGTATTAACAGCATTGCCTCACCTTATGCTTTCATTTAAAAAAATGAAAGAATGAGATTATCTTGTACTGACCCTGGAATATTTCTATAAATAATAATTCTTAAAAAAACATTACAGATCATAATTGCAGTCACAGGAACTGTGAAGCTACTGTGCATGTCACTGTCATTGACCCTTGTTATCCGATTCTCCTGAATCATCTTACACAGAAACAGTATATATTTGTCTTGCATATATTAAATATCTCTTGAGTCCCGCTTCAAAGTAAAGAGAAATTACAGCTGATCTCAAGTGTTATAATTACCATCTATAAGGTTATAATCACAATGGGAATGTCACTCTTTAATAAGCACTCCAGCTTATCAGGGCTTGCGCTGTACTCACTTTACGCTCCTTGTCTCCGTACTCCAGCCCCAGTGTGTCCATGGCACGCACGATAGCAGCCAGAGACTGGATGGTGTTGCTGTAGACCACTGGCTTGTACTGCTTCACATCATCACCAGAGAAACCATCCTCATGGATAATCCTACACACATAAGAGAAGATATGTTAGAGAGCATGTAGTTCATGTGTGTCTGTGTATGTTCCCCCTGGCTGAAGGAACCAAACTCTGGTCAGCAGGCAGAAATCATGCCCCATTTCACAGAAATGTTCACCTCAAGCTTCAGATCTTCTCAACAAGACATTTCTAGACTGACAGTCTACAGGCCCAGCTTTAGTGATAATACAAAAGCACAGAAAGGATAGAGAAGCACAGTGATGTTCGAAACATGTACAGATAGTGATGCAATATGTTATCTGTCTCACGGTTTGAACAGGACTGTTAAACCCCCATGCTACTGTCCTGCTGTGCTCTCAGTATCGATACATTTAATTAAAACTTGCTTTATTGCTATTAGGGTTAATATATGCATAATTGCCAAAGTCAGTGAGTGAGAATTAGATGTAACATGATCTAAATCAGAGGCACTCAGCTTCATGAGGCCAAGAGATTAAAGGCTATTCAGACTAGACTAGTTTTCACATATTTTGTTATTGTAATCTTACTCATATCAAACATATGTCTGCCACACATCCTTTGTATAAAAAAAATATTAATAACAGTAACTGAGCGAAATCCCTACTAACTCCTCTGAGAAATCTAATCCTGAAATTTAATTATTGTTTTTCCACAATGCTTCTCCTCATTTATACTGATCTGCTTCACTGAATAACATTACTAATAAATATTTACTATTTAATCCAAAGTTCTGATGAGCTTGCTGCTCAACATTCAAATACTTGGCTAGTGCATCCTGTAGCAGTTGCAGAATGCTTCGGGAACCCTAGATCTGCTACTTGTGGAAGCGTTTATACAAGATGTGAAATACATACAGACATTTACGTTTCGTGACATACTCGATGTGAAATGTCCACTTAGTGGCGCTAAAAGAGTGTTCGTTTTTTTCCCTGGAACAGATGAATGTACATATGGTACGTTTTATGTGACGTTGGTTTTGTACGTGTCACTGCCGTTCTGACTTGAAATGTGCTATAACTGTAATGCTCTGTGCGTACTATCTGCACTACACCTAAAACTAACCGATAGTATGAACAAAAGCGAATGTGACGTAAAAACGCAATCGCAAGCATGCCGCTTTAGCTTGTTTTTTGACTTCTCATCTTTCAGCTCCTTCATCGTGAGTCATGTTTTTCACAGGATTCGTAAGCAAGCTTACCACACCCGGAAAGCGAAACACGGAGCTGTAATCATAACTGTGTACGAAAACTATCACGAGTGCTCGCCGTTTTACCGCCTCTAGTGTTTATTTCTTTTGTGAACTGCAGTGATATGTACTTATCGGTACGTATTTCAGTCTTGTGACAAGGTACGTTTTCATCAGGTAGGTACTTTACCATGCTAAACCCTACGAGAGTTGTCATGATAGAACTAAATTTCTGGGTAAATTTTTTTTTTCCATTATATTTACCATAGACTTTTTTTTTTTTTTTTTTTTTTACTGGCCTAATGATATTTTCTGTCCACACATACACATTTACTATTACAATAGGTTCTGCAACACTCACTTTCAGAAAAGAAACACTCCCATTTTAGAAATTGCAGACACCTATTAAATTCAGATCAGTACATTTGACAGTAATTGATTTGACCTGATATGTCAGGCAATCAAAAGTCTTTTACCATTTTTAAGGCAGCCAGGAACAATATGTGAAACAGGTTGAAAAAGCAATCAAGGACCTTTAAAGTCTGGATGACACTTGCATTCTTGTGATTCACATTGTCAGAAGGAATGGCATTGCTGAGACTCACAGTACAATTGAAAGCACACAAAATTGTATACAACTTTTAATTGGTGCATTCATAACTATGCAAGTCAAAAGACACATGCTGAGTGGCTTCTAAATGTCAAATCATAAACAGAAGTGATGAATGATTAATAAGCAAAAAGTAAAAGTTGCATCAAATTGCTACATTACATATACATAGCTGTTGTCTTTCAGACACCTAGGTAGTTTATCTTTATTTTGTGCAATTTAGAAATCAGTGGAAGATTCATTTTTGTGATGAGGAGGGTGTTTTAATTATCACATTCAGTGAATTACAGCAGTAAGTGCAGTTGTATTATCCAGCATTGTGTGCAGAGTGTTCTTTCTACACAGCCAACGGTGTCCTTGTCTTTCTGATTCATAAGTTATGTTGGTTTTTACTGTCTCTTCTACAGTTTCTTTTCCCTAACTAACTCTAACATTCCATATTCAAACATTATTACCCATTATCTACAATAAAACTGTGTTACTTCTGCAATAAACGGCATGCCTGACTTTGATCCTGAGAAAGTAGAGCATTTAGAATACCCAGGGACGGGTTTCTCACGGAGAATATGACCCTGCTGGAGCCAAACCACAAAGGGGGGCCCCAGTGGCACTTGGTCCTTCTGTGGCCAAAACGCCTAATTCAATTGATTCAGCTGAAATTAGGTTTGGACATCTGTCTGTTCTACAATACTGAAAGATGGCAAGGCATTTTTAGATCATGAGGCTTTGACCTCTTTTGTAAATAATATACACACATTTTATGCACTTCCTTAATGCACAGTAGCATTGTCTGGCCTGAAAGCTAAAGCCAGTGAATTATCACATCAGCGTTCGGCTGGTCTTGGTAAACAGTGTTAGTGTGGCATGAGAAAAGCCAGACAAGCTGGCAAAGCCTGGCATTATGCAGACCTAGACAGGCATCACACTGGTTTATTAGACTGGTGCCAGGGAGAGGTGTGATGAAGCATGTGCTTGGGGATGATATGTTTGACCACTTGGTGCACGCACACACACACACACACACACACACACACTTAGGTGTGCTGAAGGCTACTACCCTGCCTATCATTTCCTCACCATTGTACTTAGTTCAACCAAAACAGATGTTTTATACATTTATAAAGTAGTTAACAATTAATTCAAACTAAAGTAATATAGTAATCACAATAAACTTTTGGGCTTAAAAGGAACAGTTCACCCAAAAATGAAAATTACCCCATGATTTACTCACCCTCAAGCCATCCTAGGTATATATGACTTTCTTCTTTTAGATTAATACAATCTGAAAGAAAAAAAATGTTCTGGCTTTCCCAAGCTTTTTTTGAGATTTTAAAGTCCAATAAAATGCATAATCCATGTATCACAAAAAAGTGGTCCACATGGCTCCAGGGGGTTAACTAAGCCTTCTAAAATGAATCGATGCTGTTGTGTAAGAAAAATATCCATATTTACAACTTAAACCATAATCTCTAGCTTCCGCTAACTGTGTTGTTTCGCTAACTTGGTTCTCGCAAGACTTCTTACCAGAGCTTTTTTCGCATACAACAGCGGAAGCTAGCGATTAACGTTCTTTAACGGTCTTTATTCACCCCTGAAGTCGTTTGGAGTACTTTTATGATGGATGGATGCACTTTATTGGAATTCGAAATCTCAACACCCATTCACTGCCATTGAAGCTTGGGAGAACCAGAATATTTTATAATATACCTCCAATTCTTATACACCTAGGATGGCTTGAGGGTGAGTAAATCATGGGGTAATTAAAATTTTTGGTAAGTTAATTTGGTGTCTCTAAATACAAATTTCTAAGTTTCTATTAAAACTAATTTTCATCACAATACCACGATAAATCCTGCAATAACAATTACTCCACTTATGTAAACCATTTCATCTGAGTTTGAATTAAAAAATTTGCATTTTCATCTTTTTTTCTCTATCATTTACTGATAAATGAAAGAACAGCTATGGGGTTGTTTGAGTATAAATACTTGTGCTGCTTTTCTTCTGCCCGGTCTTCAGGAATCAGATTAAACTGAATTAAACAGTCAAATTAGGTAAATGGGTTGTAATAAATCTAATGTAGTTTAAAAAGCTTTATCTGAAAAAAAATAGTTCACTTTGGCAGCACTTATGTGTGAAATGTCTTTATACATTTCTTTTATGAGCAATTCAAGCTTCTTATCCAACAACAGCTGGTGCTATTAAACCAATGAAAACAGTTTGATGATGAGATTACATGGCCATTCCCAGAATCTCTCTCTCTATGTTTGTCTGTCACTCTCACTCCTTTACATTTCTCAGATAACCACTAAATAATTCAGGTGATAAAAATAACAAATGTTTAGGGTCTTTTGAAAGTCGCAATATAAATAAGGACATCGGTTTTTGATTCCCGCAGGAGGATGGAAACATTGATCTGTTTCAAATGAGACACTGAAAGTAGACTCTAATTCAGAGGGCTCCTGTTCCAGTCGACCTGGCAAAGACCAAGGGCTTGACACACACACTGCACCCAGTCTTAGTTACAGATGTGCAGATCAGGATACTGTCCTGAGGCCAAATAGATTCCCACACCTGTGGGCATGAATGAAGTCTCCTGCATGTACAGTCAAACAAAAAATTATTCAGACAAAAGATATATTTTTTAATATTTTTACTAGTGGGTGCAGGACACTATAGTTAATTCATGTGAGGATAGCAAAATGACGTAAACTGTGACATATTATACCTAAAAAATTCTTCATACAATGGACTGCCAGTAAAATTGGGACCAAAATTTTGATTTAACACTTTGACCTGACCATGTTTTGTTACATACCTTTCTATCAAAGTTATCTGACATTATCAAGATTCATTTGTTCTGACAAAGTTTAACTCTTGAGTTCTTGTCATATTTTATTATCTTTTTCTAAACTGTAGGGAAAAAACTGTGATAATGTGAGAAATGTTGAAGCTGTCTGAATAAATTTAGTTTTGACTGTATGTTTTCAGGGCTCCACTGGTCAACTTTTTCAGTCCTTTAACTAATTGAAGATCAGACTACCTCAGCCTAATACAGTTGGAATTGGGCAAAACTGAAAATAAAATGAAGTGTTTTGCTTTCATATGATATGGAGTTACTCCCTGAAACTGAAAGTCACAAGCAAATGGGCAAGACTGTTTTAGCACTGACTGACATGACAATGCAGCCAGCATGAATCTGGCAATGGAGATATGTGCACTTTCGGCTCATCTGTGCAGTTCTCTCCAACCACAAGGTCTCTGTGAACAGAGTGCAAGACTTGCCAAAAACAACAAAGGCTGCTGATGGTGCACAGCATATGGAGAGTTATTTACATAAGGTAAATACGGACACGTGAACTAGCTGACTACTTTCCTGGACAGCTACTCGACTAGTAAAAAACAGACATTGTGCAAGACCTAGTATGTTTACATGTCTGTGCTCAGCTCTAAGCTTTAATTTATGGTCAGAAACAGACTCTAGGCTTTAATGTAAACGGAAAAAAGAGTACTTCCTGATCAGAATATATGCACCTATAGAAAGATAAATATATCACTTCCTCATGGGTGTCTTTCTATATACAAAACATAAAAAAGAAGAAAAAATTGGTTCAGTTTAAGACTTTCATCCTTATATAATAAGAGGTCTACTCAACCTATACAGAGCCAGACCTGAAAAAGAGAAATGCTAGATTTAGGTATGTGGTAGGATTAAAGGGATAGTTCACCCAAAAATGACAATTCTGTCATCAATTACTCACCTCATTCTAAACCTGTATGAGTTAAACACAAAAATGGATATTTTGAATATTGGTTCTTTCAAAGTTCTGTGTTTGTGTTCAGCATAAGAAAGAAATGATTCCTTTAAGGGATCTAAAATAATGTGATGCAAATTAAGGCTTTATAATACTAATAAATAGCCAATATTCTAGAATCTGCAAAATGTTAATTATTTTACCAAAATAAGAGGGATCATACAAAATGCATGTTTTTTTTATATTTAGTGCTGACATGTTTACATATAGTCCACAAGAGAAAATAAAAGATAAATTTCTAAAAATTATCCTGTTCAAAAGTTTACATACACTTGATTCTTTATACTGTGTTGTTACCTGAATGAACCTTACCTAATTTGAATCCTTTCCAACAATGACTGTATGATTTTGAGATCCATCTTTTCACATTGAGGACAACTGAGGGACTCATATGCAACTATTACAGAAGGTTCAAATGCTTACTGATGCTTCAGAAGGAAAAACGATGCAATAAGAGTTAGGGGGTGAAAACTTTTGAACAGAATGAAGATTTGTATATTTTTCTTATGTTGCCTAAATATCATATTTTTTTTATTTAGTACTGCCCTTCAGAAGCTAAAGAAGATACTTACAGTACATGTTTCCCAGAAGACAAAACAAGTAAAATTTACCCTGATCTTCAAATTCAAAATGTTTTCACTCCTCTGCTCTCAATTTGAACCTTCTGTAATAGTTGCATATCAGTCCCTCAGTTGTCCTCAGTGTGAAAAGATGGATCTCAAAATCATACAGTGATTATTGGAAAAACAAGAGACTCTTAAACAACTATCACTAAACAAAAATAAACGCTGTGGATCATTCAGGTAACAACACAGTATTAAAAATTAAGTGTATGTAAACTTTTGAACGGGGTCAAACATCTTTTATGTGAAATATCTTATTCAAAATAACATGCACTTTGTATGATCCCTCTTTTGGTAAAATAATATTTTGCAGATGCTGCAAGGTGTATGTTAGCTTCTGACCTCAGCTGTATGCATGCTAATAAGTAACTAGTTAATAGTGAGCATAGGTCCTTAAAATAAAGTATTACCTCTTTGTCTTTTCCAAATATCAGGGTAATATCATAACACTAGGTTAAATTAAAAAAGATAGCTCACCCTATTCTCTAATGTGCAGCAAAAACCACTAGAGAAGCTCGCAAACATTCACACGCAGGCACCCTCTTTTTACTCTGTGAGAACCTTGCCAAGCTAATTTCTGACAGCTTCAGGGATCAAGCTTCAGGACCCACATGAGAAGGAGGATGATGAAGAGTTGTTACGAGAAAGAGACAGGACCAGGGGTGTCTTTAGAAAGTTTGTGTGAGGTTAACACTCATTTTCATCTTCTCCTCTCCTCTGATATGGGCTGATCTCTGGAAGCCAGCATGTGGGCGGAGGAGAGACATCATTACAGCAACCTTTCCTTCAGATGAACTTATTATAGAACAGCTCATTAAAGAGGAGAGAGAACAGAGTGAGGGAAAGGATCATGTCAGATTGGAAAACTTATGGCATTCATGCATGAAGACTCTAATTTCTCACATCTCGAGGCTGTCTGTAAGGTGTGCGTTTGTGTGTGTGTGTCCTGAGAGGTGAAAGATCTGGCCAACACAAGCTCCTGCTGAGGTTATTACACAATCACGCCAACTGTGCTCTGTGACCTGTAAGTTGGTTTGAGTGCACTCAATCTTACTCACACAAAGGGGCAAATCATCACAGCATTCACCAACATAAAGAGCATGTGTAGTACAACGGATAGCGAAGTGATTTAAAAGATTAGTTCAAAATTTTGTCATCATATACTCACCCCCATGTAATCCAAGATGTTCAGGTCTTTTTACTTCGAAAAGAAATTAAGGTTTTTGAGGAAAACATTCCAGGATTTTTCTCCATATAGTGGACTTCAGTGGGGACCAACGGTTAAAGTTGGTCCAAATTGCAGTTTCAATGCAGCTTCAAAGGCCTCTACACAATTACACAATCCAAATTATATCATTTTTAACCACAAATGCTCATCTTGCACTAGATTAACGCATTACATAATCACATTGGAAAGGTCACAAATGATGTAGGTGGAAGTACCGACCAAATGTTCAAAGCAAACGTGCAAAGAAAGTCAAACACCGTTTACAAAAAAGGTAAAACAACCATGTTGGACGATTCAGAAGTTGGAGGAGAATATGAAATGAGTTCTTCATCCTTCCCTACCTTTTTGAACTGAAGTACACAGACAAAGAACTAACCACATGTGACTTTTCACACATGTGTGACTTTTTTACATAATGTGTGAAGATGCGTATGCGCATCACAGAGCTAGTGCAAGATGAGCATTTGTGGTTAAAAAGTATATTGTTTTTATTTATTTTTTAAGAAAATGACAGATTGTTTCACTAGATAATACCCTTTTTCCTTCGCTGGGATTGTGTAGAGCCTTTTGAAGCTGCATTGGAACTGCAATTCGGACCTTCAACCCACTGCCCACCATTAAAGTCCACTATATGAAGAACAATTCTAGAATGTTTTGCTCAAAAACCTTCATTTCTTTTCAACTGAAGAAAGAAAGACATGGAGGTGACTAAATTATCAGGACATTTTTTATTCTGGAAGTTAACTCAACCTTTAAAAAAAAAAATTGTCTGTTGTCATTTTATTTTTATTACATGAAAGAAAGCAATATAGGTTTGGAGCTATGATATTTTCTTTTTTCTTTTTTTTTGTTAAACTAATATGTGGAATGGTGGAGGGATGCCACAAAAAGTTGTCAGCTGAGCTCACTATTCAGCCTTTGATACACTGATAGACAGGACTAAGTGAACATTCTCCTCCTGACCTTCCATTTGGAACTTAGTTTATCAGATCAGTGAGGTTAAGAGGAGACGGTTCTAATATATAGACGATCTAAAGAGCAGCTCTCCGATCTAAATGGCTACATGGGTTTATTTTGAAGCAATGAGGTGGAATATGATTTAAAGGATCTCAAGAGTGCACACCGCTAGCCAAAATAGAAATACAAAAACTCTCACGCACATACACACACACACATGCACTCAGCAACCCACACTACCTCTCGCTCCTATCTCCCAAAGCTGGCTCATGTCGTCTGTAAGAGAATCCTTTGTCCTGATGGTGCATTTGAGTGCTGTTTCTGTCATCACTCTCCGGACATGGTCACTTATCCCACCAAACACCAGGAGGGACATCTATTTATAACAATAATAATCAGGGCTTCGCATTCTCAATCTCATAGGAAGTTTGCAGGTCAACCTCTCACCGCTAAAGCCTAACATCTGCCCAACATGTAGATGCCTGTCCCTTCTGCTGCATGCAGATGTATGCGAGTCACGTTCTATTAGATCAATTCACAGAAACGCTTGTCAAAGAAAACGGAGGGAAACTACAGAGCGTAATTACAATTATGAAACAGCAGGCTTAGTGTGACAGGTCTATAATATACCTCCCTCTCTCTTTTCCTTCGATCATGTCATTATTTCTCTTACCCTTTCTCACAGAGTGATGTCAAAAGCAAGCTTTACGAACAATAAAGAAGGGAAATGTTTTAAGGAAAGCAATTACACTTAAAATTTCAGTATTTCCTTTTTTTTTTTTTTTTTTTTACAAAAACAGCGAGAAGCCTACGAAACTACACTTTTAAGAGATGGTTCACCCAAAAATTAAAACTCTGTCAATTACTACTCACTCTCTTGTTTGGTTCTAAACCAGACAAGACCTTTGTTCATCTTTAGAACACAAATTAAGGTATTTTTAATGAAATCCAAGAGATTTCTGATCCCACAAGATAGTAAGTACATCGTTAAAATAATCCATGTGACATCAGTGGTTCAACCGTAATTTTATGAAGCTATGAGAATACTTTTTAATTATAAAGATAACTATAATGATAATTATATTAGCATCCACACCAACAGATGATAATGTTGTTTCTTACAAGCATGTGCTGCAGTTTTGTTCATTAAAGGGATAGTTCACTCAAAAATTAAAATTTAGTCATTATTTACTTACCATCATTTTGTACCAAACCTGTAAGACCGTCGTTCATCTTCAGAACATAAATTAAGATATTTTTGATGAAATCCGAAAGCTTTCTGACCCTGCATAGACAACAATGCCATTACCATGTTCAAGGCCCAGAAAGGTAGTAAGGACATCTGTAAAAATGTGAAATCAGTGGTTTAACAATAATGTTATGAAGCTACGAGAACATTTTTCATGAGCAAAGAAAACTAATTGTTGAATAAAGGCATTATTTTTTATTTCTTCGCATACGAAAAGTGTTCTCGTAGCTTCATAAAACTGCGGTAGAACCACTGATGCCACATGGATTTTATCAATGTCTTTACTATATATTTCGGGGCCTTGAATGTGTCATTTGCGTTGCTGTCTATGCAGGGTCAGAAAGTCTTGGATTTCATCAAATTTGGTTTCTGAAGATGAACGACATGAGGGTAAGTAATTAATGGCAGAATTTTCATTTTGGGTGACCTATCTCTTTAAAGTCGGGTGAATTCTGATTGGCTGTTAATGCATTTATCATTCATAAAACTTTATAGTTAGAATTATCATCCTTAGTCTTAATGGGTCTTTACTCAGAAACCATAATTGCCTTTTCTTCTCTATTATGCAATGAAATGCCTTATCGAACAAGAAAAAATATAAGCCAGGGAATAGTTTTGTCCATTGGGAGTTGAGTAAATTGTTGGATTCTTGTCGTTTGCTAATTACTGCAATCTCATGTGAGTGACAGGTTGATGGAGGGGAAGCTTTACTGTCCTGTCCTCGTGCCAGTGAACACGTCATTAGAGAAGAGATCCCAGTTTGAGAGGAAGGGGAAATTACTGTTTTTGATTAAAGATTATGAGGCCACAAAATATAAGAATTATCAGTATTGAAATCATGGTGACTTTAAAGAGCAGCTTCCATTATGTGACATACAGTCAAACTATGTCACTTTTACTGGTAGTCCACTGTATGAAGAATTTTTGGGTGTAATATGTCACCGTTTACTTTATTTTGCTATCCTCACTTACAAAAATGAGCTATAGTGTAGTAAAATAATATCAACAATGATATCTAATGTCTGAATAATTGGTTTGAGTGTATTTAAACAGGCTATTCACAGAGATTTGACTGATTAACCTTACATTTTTTCACATTGTACCTACATAATGTGATATTTAGGCCTAATATTACTTTTTCCACACCCACTCAGGCTTGGTTATATAAGCAAAAATGAAAATTAATTTTGTAAGTGGAGAAATTTACATTAACATTTTAATGTAAGCTTTACAATATCACGCTCTGATGAATAATGCCAGTCAATTATAAGAAATTAAATTGGGTCCATTTTAATTTCATGTTGCCTAAAAGCTGGAAGTGTTTATTAGTACCAGACTAGAAGATTACTATGGACTGGTCATGAATACATAACATTACTCACACCCAGACATGTTCAGCCTTCGTCCTGTACACTTCCCCCACCCTGATTCACTCCTATTTTTCCTCTGATTCATGGTTCACAGTAACTAACCCATCCCCCTTATCTACTCTAGGTCATTTGTCATCCTCTAATTATGGCAGCCATTGTCATCTCCATGGCAACAGTGAAGAAAAGAGGGAGGGAATGCATACGGATAAATGAAATATGGTGGCACATCCTCAGCGTTCACCAGAGGAACGTGCACATAGCAGCTGAAAGCACCTGCACTAGTTCATATCCAGTGTAAGAGTTAAACCATCAGCTGTTCCTGACAAATGACGTTACACGCGATTACGGTAAGCGATTGGGCAACATCTGCAGTTTTCAAACAGTAAAAAGGAAGTGAACACTGCAAAAGCAGAAATGCTCCACATGGTATATCTGTGTGAACAAAAGGCCACAGGCGGAGTCCCTACTGCATCTGCAATTATACCTTTGCTTGTGTAATACCCAAGCTCCATTTGTGTTTCTGTATGTGTGCACGTGTTTGCTCCCCAGGGCTGAAAGTTGCTGGAAACCGCTAACAGACAGACCAATTTATACCTACTCACAGTCACCAGGTAAAGGTTACAATGATACACACATGGCAAAACACAGTCAAAGCAGGATGCAATTAACACTCTTCACAGACATCACCCCACAACAGACTTTTCATCAGTATCCCACTAACACTCGCAAATAAGGAAATTATTTCCACACAGCTAGGTGCGAAAGACCAAAGCGTGTGACATTCTAACATTTAAAGGGACAGTTCACCATGTTGTTCCAAATCTATATACTAGTATATCTGTAAGTTAATTTGCTGTGGTATGATCTTCATACAGATTGTCATTTATGTAATACATATAAATATAGAATATTTTGCTGCATCACTTCTCATTACGTACATTTTTAATTAAGGACTATGCCGTAGTCTGCTCTAGATACACATTATATAATTCGACCATAAGGAGGGTTCACATTGCACTGCCATGCTGCAAATCAGCTGACCCCAGATCAGATGAGCAGACCCACCCAGACTGCCTCCCCAATAAAGCTCTTTTGTGTTGGCGTTGAAGGGGCTGGCCTAGGACCTGCTTTATGGCCCAACACAAACACCTCACTAAGACAAAGGCCTTTTGTGTGATCACTAGCACATGGGTCAGGCAGAACTCTCCACACCGCAAGTACATATGGACCCACCACAGAGAGACCAAAACAGAAGGAGAGGGAGGCAACGAAGAACCGGTGGGAAGAACAAGGGTCACTGAGGGGTTCAGGGAAGTACTTGACATTCCGGCCCCACTGTTTCCCACTCTCCTGTTTATCCTTTACTTTTCACCAGGCCTCAACTCTCTAACCCACAAACTGTTAAGTGCACTGTTTCAGACAAAATAAAAGATATGTTTGGGTGTGTGACTAAGTAGGAATAATAGAGAATGAAACACTTTTTTGCCTAAGCTGAACACTTTCTCACTTCCTCTCTGATTTTTAATTTACAATAAATGAGAACGGAATTACTGTGCAATATCTTACATATAAACACAGATAAAGGATATGACTCCGTAAGACAGGTCGAAACAAATAGTGGGGATTTATGTCTAAATATTGTGCTATTTTACTTCCCAAAACACTAACAATATTCTCAAGTCAAAGATCAATTAGTAGTTACATTAGTTACATGTATTCAGACTTGCATGGCTTAATATAATGTGTATAACGTTTATATATGTAATAATATAACATTTATACACATTTTAGACTATGGGGTGCCACTATTTCAGTGACTTGCACTCTGTGAGCTACTGGCGCTACCTGTTGCTATTTATACCGCAACACAACTCGGAAAATAAAATACGTTACGATGACCACAGCTACTGAAAGCGCTTACAGGTGGTGATGGATATAAGTGTAGGCTTAAACCTAATGCCATGCCACACCATTGATTTTTCCCCACAAGGAGTCTAAACACCCCGGATGTCGAGTGAAATCTGCACTGAGAAAGTCTTTCGGTGTCCGCAGTGACATGAAAAGCGTTGGCATGTTTACATCCTGCCAGGATGGCATCTATCGCTTCTTGTCTCTGCCGTTTGTAAGCTCTTTCAGTAGCTGTGGTTTACTAAAAGCCTCAAAGGCATCAGGACTAAAGTGGAGAGAACAGAGACATGTGTCTTAACAAAGTTTTATTCATCCACAGGCTTCCCATTCTTTTCTCTATTCTCTATCACTAAGAAAGCAACAAAGTCTTACATTGCTTCTCTTGTTGCCCTTCAGCTGAAAATTACAACCAAAAGGCGCACAATGTGGCATCATATCAGTATTTTATTTTTTACAAATTGTGTTGTGGCAACAGGTAGCGCTGCCAAGATCAGACATTGCATTCATACGCTCAACAGAAACTTGTGTGATTGGTTGTAATGTTCATTGCTGCAAACCAGCCGTAAAAAGAAATCTGATGCATCGTGAACAAATCTACAGTAAATGTAATGCTACCATGGACATTCTTTATTCATTTCACATTTTACTTTTTTTGGGCCTTTTTTCTATTTTGGTGGCATTTTTGCCCCAAGCCCCCATTAAAGGGATAGTTCAGCCAAAAATGAAAATTCTGTTATTAAATACTCACCCTCATGTCATTCCAAACCTATAAGACATTTTCTTGTCTTTGGAACACAAATTAAGATATTTTTGATTAAATCCGAGAGCTCTCTGACCCTTTATAGACAGCAAGGGTCCTTCCAAGTTCAAGGTCCAGAAAGGTACCAAGGACATCAACAAAACTGTCAAAGCACACATGTGCATCGTAGTACTCTCCAAAATGGCACTAGGGTGACGCAGAATAGAAGAATTGCTGAATAAAGATGTTATTTTAGTTTTTTGCACACAGTATTCTCATAGCTTCATAAAATTATGGTTGAACCACTGATGTTACATGGATTATTTTATTGATGTTCTTGGAACCTTTCGGGACATTGAACATGGTAGGACCCTTGCTGTCTATGGAGGGTCAAAGAGCTCTCGGATTTAATCAAAAATATTGGGTTTGGAACAACAGATTTTTCATATTTGGGTGAACTATCCCTTTAATGTACAGACATTAATGTGTGTATGTGTGTGTGTATATATATATATATATATATATATATACATATATATATAATTAGTGCTGTCAAATGATTAATCGCAATTAATCGCATCCAAAATAAAAGTTTATGTTTACATACTATATATTTGTGTACTGTATATATTTACTATGTATATATAAATACACACACATGCATGTATATATTAATGAAAAATATTTTAGATTTATATCTAAAATATTTATATTTATTTAGAATCTAAATTGTAGACAGGTATAAATATGTATATACATATAAATATTTTGTTTTAATATATACATGTATGTGTTTGTATTTATATGTACATAATGAATATACAAACACACATATAGTATGTAAACATAAACTTTTATTTTGAATGCGATTAATCGCAATTAATCGTTTGACACCCCTAATATATATCTCCACACACACAACTACCCAAAGGTGTAGGTTGTCTTACAAAAGAAACCATGAGCATTATGGTATATATGACCTGAGTGTTGCATGTTTAACAAAATTTTTGGGTTTGATGGCTTTGCATACCCAGTAGCGTTCACAAAGCAGATGCAAAATACATGCTGCCATGGCACAGCTATAGAAACAAATACACACACATTGAATAATCATCTTAGGGGGCCATGTGGAAAGCAAATCACCCCAAAAGGAACTGAGGTGTGTCTTGTTGAAAGTCACACAGTGACTGTGGGCCAAGCCAGAGGGGATCACAGCAGAGTATTACAGCCAGAGCTCTGGGAAATCAACGCATGAGAACCGTTTGTTCTCCCTGTGCCCAGTCAACTCCAATCACGTCAGCTAGACACATGAAACCCCCTCTATTACAGAGGGACAGAGAGTCAGACAGACAGTCAGAAGATCGCCGACAGAGAGAGAAGCAAAAACGGACGGGGAAGCTATCATTTGTACAGTTCATTTCACCAGCCTGTGTGTTTCATCAGAGCTCCTTCCCTTTCCCTTTTTATAGTGACTCAGAGCTTCCCCAAACACACACACATTATGGTTTGCAAGTGTGTGCAGTCACAGCCCCACCCAAACCCACTGCACTTGCAGCACTTGGTATATTAAAATGTATAATCTTTCTATAGGATGTTTTAGACATAAAGCTGTAGTGTAAAAGGCCTTGTAATCTGCATACTGCACACTTCCGCAGTTGCCAAAAACAGAGCCAGCAGTACTGCAGTCACAAGCAAGGGTGCTTTGTGTCAATGCTAATTTCCTTTTTTTGCATTAAAATAGGCTTTACCCACCCAAACAGCCCTCTTCAACTTACATCTGCTATGAAGCTTTGAACAATACAGCTGAAAATGTGCAGGGTTCAGCAAAGGTCCAAGTTAAACCCAGTGGGGTCAGAGAATACACCTTCTAGTCTTAAAAGGCTAACTAAAGGGACCAAACACAATATATGCATGATTTTGAACCATATTTCATACAAAAGTACTTAAGTAATGTATTTCCGCTACCATCTTCTGCACTTATACTAAGTTAACCAACCAAAAGAAATACACATACAAAAGGAGCAAACGTCTTATTATTATTTATAAATACTCAGCTCCACAATTGAAATTCAGACAGCTGTAGACCTGAAGTCCCACTTCCAAGAGAAGAGAAACACTCTTGTTTACAGCGTGTCACTATTATTGCTGTATCTTACAGTATTCTTCATCTAAACCTTCATCGGATACCAATAACTCATAGGACATAACACAACGTCCTCTCTAGAGTCTAGAGACATGATGTTTCATGCTCTGTTACTCGAGTATATGGCCAGAGTTTAGCTTCATGGCTGTACAGATGGAGTGTAACTGAACAGCTGGGTCCTCTGCTTCAACCCTTCAATTAGCCAGCTACAGCACAGCCCAGCATATTGCATACTGCAGAGATCATTTCAGAAAAAACAAACATTTTTAATCCTATCCAGTATATCCAGCAACAGAAGTCCGCTTTTAAAGGATAACATGACGAGTGGCCTTGGATTACAGTTCACAGATTAGACAACAGAACCAACGTTGATCAGATGGGAAAATAGTCTAAAATTAGTGCTTTCACAACTTATTGTTACTACAGAAGCAAAGTAAAGCCAATGTTGACTTTATGTGACTCACAATATTCTCCACATCATCAGCATTTTTTTTCTTACTTTTTGGCAAGTCCAGCATTACTCACAAAGACTTTGTTATTGAGATTTTTCATATCTCGTTTTTAGATTCAGTCTACATTGCAATTTGCTTACAGTTTCTGTCAGTCTCTGTGTGACACTTGATTAGTTTCAGAGCGGTTTGCAAGAATTTTAGCTCGCATTTTCACTTCGAATTAACTTAGCCTATCTCAGATGTCTGCAAGATCAGCACAGTTCTTTTATTACAGGATTTGTGAATGCAAACATGCTTCGAATTCACTTAATAAAACTATATTTTTCTGCAACAGTTTACTGTACAGTACCTTTTAGGTAAGATTCTCTGTTTTTGAAAGAAGTATTTTATGCTCACCAAGGCTGCATTTATTTGATTAAAATATAGTAAATACTCTAATATTGTGAAATATAATTACAGCTTAAGATATCAGTTTTACATTTTAATACACTACCAGTCAAAAGATTTTTAAAGGTTTTTTAAAAGAATTCTCTTTTGCTCACCAAGCATCCAAAATACAGCAAAAGCTGTAATATTGTGAAATATTTGTATTATTTAAAATAACTTCTTTCTATTTTAATATATTTTAAAATTTAATTTATTTCTGTGATTAAAGCTGCATTTTTGGCATCATTACTCCAGTCTTCAGTGTCACGATCCTTCAGAAACTATTCTAATATGTTGATTTGCTGTTCAAGAAACATTTAATTATTATTATTATTATTATCAATATTTAAAGCAGTTCAGTACATTTTTTAGCATTCTTTGATTATCAGAAAGATTTGAAAGAATTGCAAACTTTAGCAATTATCTGAAATAAAAAGCTTTTGTAACACACAATTCAAAAGCCTGGAGTCTTTCTATTCATCAAAGAAAAAAATTCTACTAAAAAATCAGCTTTGAAATCACAGGAATAAAATATATTAAAATATAAAACTGTTATTTTAAATGAAAAATAACAGTACTTTGGATCACATAAATGCAGGCTTGGTGAGCAGAAGAGACTTCTTTAAAAACAAAGACTGGTAGTGTATATTTAAAATTTATATAGCTCCGAAATTTTTAGTAGCCATTACTCCAGTTTTTAATGTCATGTGATCTTTCAGAAATTATTCTAATATGCTGATTTAGTGCTTAAGAAGCATTTCTTATTTTCAATGTTTAAAAACAGTTGTGCTCCCTAATATTTTGGCAGAAATTGTGCTAAATTTTTCTCAGGATTCTTGGATTAATAGAGCATTCAACTGTAACATTATAAATCTTTTCACTGTTAATTTTAATTAGTTTAATGTGCCAGGGCTTAAACAAAAATTTCTTAAAATTAACATTTTCTGACCCAACATTTATACATAAGTGCACAAAATATTAGCATTAATAATCACCTAGTCAGCAACGCCTAGTCTAAACATGTTTAACAGCCTTATAAACAAGAATCAGATTCATAACCTAATGACATACGGCTTTAATATGCCACAAATGGCACATAAATGGTGTCCACTGCCCAAATCATACCTTATAACTTTTCGTACATACATTTGATCTGTTTTCAGAAGGATTCTTTTGATCATCCATGCATGACACGCGTGGGTGAGGAAGTGACATGCAGGATGATGACACACATGGCTCCGTCTCCAGGGTCTCTGAAACTGTTCTCATCACCATATACTCACATTTTCTCTCTTTCGCTCCCCCCACCACATAAATTACATCTTCAATCGCTGATATTTCATTCCCATAGGACTAGGTGCCAGGAAGATGAGCACAAGAACAGAGATAAAGAGAGAGCTGTGTATGTGTGACGTGAACAGCTATTGGGGAGCAGCCTGTGCACACTTAAACACTCCCCTCTCACACTGAACTAATGAAGCAGATGGAAGCACTGTTGCCTGCCTAGAGAACTACACCATAATCACAGGGTTTACCAACATCTCCCCTCCTCACGCTGCGCCCTCTCTCGCCCTCGTTCTCTCTCACCATCTTTCACACGTCACCCAGTTCCCTGGTTTACTCTGACATGTTAAGTGTACCTCCTTGTTTCATCTGCCCTTTTCAATACAGAAATGCAATACAGAATACTGTTTAGTGGAGGTATTTGATATAAAACTTCTTTTTACTGTACGCATTTTACATTGCAATACATTTTATTGAAGCTGCAATATCCTAAAAAGCATTTTAAGTAACTGACGGTGGCGGAACATTTAACGGTCTAGTTATGCTCAACAAAAGCCCTGAAAAAGCAACTCATTCATGGCATATTACAGTAAGAAGCCCAGAGCTACATGCTCCACTCCTTTAGGACCCAAACAGTTTAACCAGCTCCATCATGAGACACTCTTATTACCCAATTAAGCACATCAGAGCAACAATGAATCCTTAGAGAGAAAAGAGTCATCACTCTTTGGATGACTTAGAAATATGCCTGAGGCATTAGCTGCAATGGCTTAAAAGCAGTGGTAAATACTGTCATTAATTTGTTAAGCTGACCAAGCAATATAAAACTGAAAAAAATATTTTTGGTTTCTTCTCGTCCTCAACCTGAACTCATTCTGTAAGCACTGCCCTTATACGCCCTTTGTGTTTAATAACTGTAAAATGAAAAGGATTTATGAACTGCTGAAACTGTCAGTGTTACCTGAAAATACACATGCAATTTAAAATTTGCTGTAAATAATGTACAAGTTTTCACAACACAAACACTATGCTACAGGATATTGAAATATGTGACCCTGGACCACAAAACCTGTCTTAAGTAGCACAAGTATATTTGTAGCAATAGCCAAAAATACATTGTATGGGTCAAAATTATCCATTTTTCTTTTATGCCAAAAATCATTAGGATATTAAGTAAAGATCATGTTCCATGATGATATTTAGCACATTTTCTACCATAAATATACCAAAACTTAATTTTTGATTAGTAATATGCATTGCTAAGAAATTCATTTGGACAACTTTAAAGGCGATTTTCTCAGTATTTTGATTTTCTGATCTCGGCCAAATATTGTCCTATCCTAACAAACAATACATCAATGGAAAGCTTATTCATTGTGGCCCATGTCACATATCAATTGTTAAATAAGAGGAATAGGTACATTTTCTGAACTCGCATTTAAAAATTCTGCCCTGCTTTATTTCTGGCTCTGCTGGTCAGCTGATTTAGCTAATTTGGCTACTGTCTCAAGCTAACCATTGTATTTAATGCATTAAATACTCATACACAGATGTAATACCCAAGAATCAACGACGGTATGCGTTTGGGAAAATAAAACAGACCGCACCTCTCTCTGAACACGTGTGGGCAACGTAAACGACGCACAAATCCATCCCCTGTTTTCCCTCTCGCCGCAGGTTCAACGTTCTTAGCGACGGAGAAAAACGAAAATGGCCGAAGAAAGCCGATCACAGAAAAAGACTCTGCTGGGCGCTGTCCACCACTGAAATCGCCTGAAATGCTCCGATGCACTATTTTAAAACATATCCGTGCGTTTTTCCATCATGATGTCTTAGGATGCCATTGCAAAAGCATCTTAATATAACAGCATAGCCAGACCAGATGTAAAATGACATTTTCTGAGGGCTACAGATTTCGATTTGACAAAGGCAGCTCGTGCACACTTGAGAATGGAGGCGTTTCTTTATCGAATGCTTTGAATTGAGCGATAAACTCGAGCTCGGCGTATAAAAATCTCACTTATATAGGCTATTCGAACGCGTGTTACCAATAACCATACACATAATTAGCCTTTATGTAGGCTATTCTATAACACAACACTATGTCCCAGAGATGGTGATCATATTGCAAAGCGAGTCAAAGAAGAAAATAACCAGGAGAGCCACATTTATAAGACATTCAACTGAGGATATGACATTCAAACCGCAAGGTATGAACAGATCGTTTTCAATGAGGCGTAAAGAGGACGTCAGTGCATAAAAATGGCCGTGAGGAAGTTGAGCTGGTTGGGTGTCAAACCTTCTTCCTTCACTATGAGCATCAACCCAACACAGACTGCAAACGCATGAAGGCCTGTTCTTGTTGCACCAACGTTATGCACACACAGCCGACAGCATTATCTCCAGGCACCATTTGCCATATAAGCTCTGCCTTCACCATTCTCGGTCAACAGAAGGCTCCTAACACCGTATTAACTGCATAGTAGGGAGCCAGAGATAATGGGTAGTTTTGGTATTTTTAGCATTTAATAAATGTTATCATATAATGAATAAACGTGCATTATATTGATTATATTATTAATCATCATGTAACTGCATTTATGCAAATATACCTAGGAGGACATTTATTTTAGAGCCAATCTGTTTTTTGTTTTTTCATTAAGGGGTCTCTTTTTATCAATGAACCCAATACTGAAGAACCAATATCCATTAGTAAAAAGTGAGATACATATAGGTCAAGCCAGTTATCGGTCTATACTGCGAATATTTCAGGAAATATGACATGTTAATCTCTAAAATTATGCTGCATTGTAGTGAAACCTATAGAACTGCCATGTAATTATCTGCCAGAAGGGCACAGCAGCCTATAAAGCTGTATATCTTATATTTAATCGATTTCTGACGTTTGTCATAGGAGAGACAGGGAAACATCAGAGACATCCGTAAATGCCCACAGGATGAAGTGAAATCGGGGTGGAGTGTGGTAATGTTACTCAGCCGGGTGTGAAGTAGGCTATGCTGTCAGTGGACGCCAATGAAGCATTAGACTAAGAAACACGGTCCCCCAGTTGACTTTCAGCACCATTTTCGTGAACAGCACATCGACGGCGCCTCGTCTTGCCGAACCCACCAATGCACATACTGCGGATCTGCTACACCTTGTCATCACGTCACGGCTACAATGTATGTAACACGCTAGTGGAGAGAGAACTCCTTGAAAATATGGCGGACCTAAGAATTCGCCATCAAGCAATCGAGGGTGAGGGTGTGTGGGTGGGTGGGTTCGTGTGTGTCTCCCACAGCGCACACTGACTGACTGACTGACTGACTGCCTGACTGACTGATGGATGTCATTTAAAACATGCCACTTACTTCATCTGTTTCACGATGGTACTTTTCCCAGATTCCCCAGCCCCTGTGGAGAAGAGACAGACACAAGGGAGTAAGAATCGCCTGTCAAAATGAAGAGAGATCCCATATATGTGCATTCATCGGATGAGACACTGCTCCACTCCGCATTACCTAGCAGGAGCAATTTCACATCTTTAGCAGCAGTGATTCCGTCTTCTTTGAGGTTTTTCTCGATGGCTTTGCTCCTGTCCAGAGCCGCTCTTTCCTCTGCGCTCAGTGTACATCCCATGGCTAGATGAACCTCGGCTCTTTTTTATCTCCAAAACGGTCCGGGTGAGAAATATCCTCGGTGTTTCTTCCTTATCCCTCTCTAAGGCTGTCCCTATCCCTCTCTCTCACACACACACTCTCTCTCTCCCTGTCGGCGACTAGCTAGAGCATTAAATCCCGCAAAAGACAACGTTGGGCTGGAACATAAGTCTCTGGCGCGCGCTCTCGGACTTTGTAGCGGGGTCGTGGTGCTCGGTCCTCGGGCTGGGAGGTCTCTACTGGGCGGCGGCGGCGGCTGCGAGCGCTGGCATCGTTAGCGTGCGCACAATGGAGGGTCAGTATGGAGAGAGAGCGCGCAGGGCTCGACGCTCTCAGAGACAATCTCGCTGACGTCACGAGCAGAAAGGGAGAGAGAGCGCGCGCGCACGAGAGAGCATTCGAATCGCGCACCGTTAACTACAGCTAGATTTATGCCGTTATCTGCAGGCGGAATAAATGCACTTCTTTCGGTATTTCGCGCAACGCAAACGCTGTTAAACTACGTGTGTGCGCGGGGATATACGGGGATCAGCAACACTGTGTATGTGGGGCGGATGATTTAAAGCCGATGAGCGGGCCCTGGTCACAGGAAGAATCACAGAAAGGTGTGGCCATTAGCCTAGTGTTGACAACCTGTAACAGCAACGCCAATGACTAGAACTCTGACGAGGGAATTGTAAACATTTACACTGACACGAAATTATTGACACAATATTTTAATTATATTTTAATTATATTGTTTTAAAGAACAAGGATGTGCAACAGGATGTTAACAAAGCCAGTGTGCATAATGACTTTTAGGGGTGTCGACTAAAATTACTCAAAAAGCAATATTACTACTCCCTGTCCCTGCCAGCAGTAACTCCTTATTCATCTTATCTTCTTAATCTTAATTGTGATTTTGTCATTAAGTATGTCAAGGAAGAAAATATTTTTATATACTCTTATTTCAAAAGAGTATATTTTAAAGTATTTTATTGGCAAGGTTGTTTAACATACAAGAATTGTTTTGGGGGTGGAGTTATTATAAAAAAAAAATTTATTTAGCAAGGGCACTTTGACAATAAAGACATTTATAATGTTACAAAAGATTTCTATTTCAGATAAATGCTTTTTGTATAATAAATACAAAAAAAAAAAAAGTAGTAATGTAATCCTAAAAAATCCTGGACTAATGATCCTAAAAATTCAGCTGTAAAATCAGAGGAATAAATTAAATTTTTAAATATATTCAAATAGAAAACGGTTGTTTTAAATAGTAAACATATATCAAAATGTTACGTTTTTTTTTTTTTTTTTGCTGTTCTTTGGATCAAATAAATGCAGGCTTGGTGAGCAGAAGAGACTTTAAAAAAAAAACTGAAAAATCTTACTGTCCAAAAACTTTTGAGTGGTGGTGGATTGTAATTTACCTTCAAAGCTAGCCAAGGTAATTTAAGACCCTCTGAAAAAAAATATTTGCAGCACGTTTCTGTATTCGGTTGCATTGTGAGTATTTACGGCACGTGTTATTAATTCTTGTGCCCAAACTGATCTATAATGACAAACATTAACTTGTCTTCCTCCTCGAAACAAAATATCTTCTCTGATGAGGTGTGCACTGGTGTGAGGGCGGGACAATAATTCCTACCCTCCAGCAACCTGTCAATCATGAGATTGCAGCAATTAGCAAACAACAATGACCCAATGATCCAATCAATTCCCAATTGACAAAATCAAGCCCCACCCTATGTTTTTTCTCATTTAAGAAGCTAGTTTACTAATATATGCATCACAAAAAAAGATGATGACAATTTCTATTTCAAGCCAATTTAAGGGATAGTTCACCCAAATATATAAAAATTCTGTCATTAATTAGTCACCTTTATGCTGTTCCAAATTCCCAAGACCTTCGTTCAGCTACGTAACACAAATTAAGATATTTTGGATGCAATCCAAGAGCTTTCTGACCCTCCATAGACAACAAGGATCTCCTACCATTCATCAGTGGTTTAACTGTAATTTTATGAAGCTACAAGAATGCTTTTTGTGTGCAATGCAAAAAAAACTTTATTCAACAGTTCTTCTTCTCTGCGTCACCTTACCGCCATTTGGAGAGTACCACAATGCATACATGCATTTTTCTTGAATATTGCAAGTAACTGTGCAAAAATAAGTCTTTTTTATATATAATCTGCCCGATAATCATAGTTTACGTAAAAATAAATTCAAATAAATTTTTGGTTTACTACCTCTAGTGTTCATTTCAGCTGGAAACTGCAGTGTTTTTGGAGCAAAAATGTAGGTAGACACAATTTTTTTTTCTTTTTTTTTTTAGCCTTTTCTTGGTTAATCTAACATTTGTCAGAAACCATGCTGGAACCTATACCTATTAAACTATATAGTTTACAGCTCTGTTTGCATCTTTTACTGAATCAGATCCTAAAAGGAGAACATCAAAAACAGGTGTCTAAAAAAGATTTTTGACTTTCAACCACATTTGGAGGAAGTTGAAAATGTATGTGTTCACATGCTTTCACAGTTTCAATGTTCATATGGTCAAATGCGTATGAACTGCTTCAAAGGATTGGCTACTTATACCTAAGGCATCCATTATGGGACATGTTGTGAGAAAGTACGTCAAAACAGCGGATTTAAACCTTGCTAGGAATACAACAAAAAAAACCTGAAGAAAGAAAATATGAAATAAAGAAACAGCGGATCTCCGAGATTGGACAGCCAGCCAAACCAGGTGTGGGACAGCTTTTGAATCCTCCTGCTGGAAAAACAACATGCAATATAAAAAAAAAAAAACATTCATTAAATGCAATAATGAATTTTTACACATGAATGCAGACGTACACAAATAACTCTTGGCTATGGTGAAACAGTGGCTGGTTTCTGAGGGCAGCAAGCTCAAATATGCTGATACACAACTGGAACACCTGCATTTGATCTTTTTCTGACAGTTCTGGAAAATGTGAAATGAGGTTTGAAAGACTTTCAAAGTACTTCTCTCTTGCATTCTGAAATTCATAGCAATAAAGGAGAAACTGAGCACATACTCTTTGTTCCTTTGGAAGCCATTTTTGTCTTTGTCTGCCTTTTTCTTTCACTAGACTGTGATCACTGAGCCTGTATTTGGTGAGGATCCATTTCTGTCTCTCATACATTATGACCATATTTCAGTTCACTTCAGTGTTTACTTTAATTATCCCAGTGGTCCAAATATGTCATTTTAAAGCTTCTAAGATTTGGTTCATTCTGTTGATTTTGTTTCATTTTTTCTTTCTGGTTTTCGTTCATGTCACTAAATTGCTTTAGTAGCAAAAAAATTTAATTTATACAAATATGTCTATCAATTCACTGAAATAAATTAGATTTGAAAAATCAATAGTTACAAATTCAAGAGGCTCAGCTTTCTCCTGTTCCAAATAACATACTAGCCTGCACTGAAACTGACAAACCCATATGGTCTAGAAATGGCTCATATAATCTTATGAGAATGGAATTGAGTGCAGAAGTCTTGGTCCAATTTTATTGCCTGCATATTTATATTTAACTGTCTCTGTCAACACTCCCCAGACCCCAGTTATGAATATGAACTATAAAATAATAATAAATCTGATTTCTATGCTGCTAATACTAATAGCAAAGCATTCGAATACTTTTCAGTAATATCCTATTGTTGACAATTAGGCCAGTGAAGCTTTGTTGATTTGATTTGACTTAATTTGAGAAGGAAAGGGAGGGAGGCGAGAGAGAGACCTAGAACGAGACAGAGAAGAGGTGAGAGAGAGACACTGGTAGGAGTGATTGAATCTGTGAATCTGGCAGTGGATATCCACCCACACACCATTACGAAGCAGTTCGCCCAGGCTTGTTTTCAGCGATTGTAAGAATGCATATTACCACTGACGTGCTCAGTTTCACTACACATGCATGTCATGTGAATCACATAGCATTTGCTTTGTATATCTGTTTGAAATTGAGATCCAGAAGGGGTGAAAATGTCAATGATTGCTTACAATGATTTTTAGTCTGAGATGGATCTATGTGCCAGACACTGACCTGTTACAGTGACAAGTTTTGTTGTGTCTAATCATAACAGCTTTTTAGTGCACTCCAGTCATGAAAAAATGTGTAGAGACAGAAGCGGGACAACAGACTAGAATCAGTTCTTCTTATTTCCAGTAATCCATTACCTGAAAGTGAAATCTGATTATTACTCACCCTCATGTCGTTCCAAACAGGTAAGACCTTTGTTCATCTTCGGAACACAAATTACAATATTTTAGATGAAATCCAACAGTTTTCTGAACCTGCAGACAGCAACACAACTGAAACGTTCAGAAACGTAAGGATATTTTTAAAGTATGCCATGTGACATCAGTGGTTTAACTATAACATTATGAAGCTACTAGGATAAAAAAAATAAAAAAATAAATAACAGCTTTATTCAACAATTTCTTCTTTTGTGCATCAGTAGGCTATTTGACGCGCATTCACAATGAAGGAGACTGATGCGAAAAAGAAGAAATTGCTGAATAAAGTCATTATTATTTTCTTTGCACACAAAAAGCATTCTCTTAGCTTCACAACATTACGGTTGAACCATTGATGTCACGTAGATAGGGGTGTAACGGTTCACAAAATTTGCGGTTCGATACGATACAGTGGTGTCATGGTTCGGTACGTTTTCGATACCAAAAAAAAAAAAAAAAGGCAGAGAAATTTCCTTGATTTTTACACATTTTTTATTTATTAAAACTAACATAAAGAAGGCTAGGCTATGCATCTCAGATCAGCGGCAGGGGTCGGATTTCATTTATCACATGAGGAGAATGAGTCGAGCTGACCAGTGAGGTGAGAAAAACAAGTAGGCTAGTTGGCGAAATATTTTTGTTTTAAAACGAAGTACAAAAGCGTCTGCTTTAAAAATATTTTAGACTTTTGCTATTTATCTAAGATGATTTTGGAAGCTTCCACCATTTGCTGATCTCCAGTGTTTTATATTTAAACTCCGTAGCCTATAAGTTAATTGTTATTTTATATTAGGCCTATAGCCTATATTCGTATTCGTTTTGATAATAGATTAATCATTCTGTTTGAAAGTGAAACTAAAAGTAAAATGCAAGCTGTTTAAAAGCGAATAAAAGCGAGGAAAAGAAGGGATATTCGAACAAATGTACTTCACCGTCACAACCCTCCTGGAGTATTGTGTTTTTCTATGGGAGTGGAAGGGGCAGACATCAATTTGTCTGTTACGTCGTTGGGCTGCCTTGTTTCGTAGTGGCACTGAGAAAGTGTGTGAAATACACACTTAGAGTGTGTATTTCACACACTCTAAGTTCTTTTATTTTCCAAATGTAATAGGATTAGTCCAACGAATTAAATCGTTCGGTGTGTAATGCGTACCGAACCGAAAGCCTCGTACCGAACGGTTCAATACGAATACGTGTATCATTACACCCCTACACATGGACTATATTAACAATGTCCTTACTACCTTTCTGGGCCTTAAATGTGGGAGTTGTGCTGCTGTCTATGCAGGGCCAGAAAGCTTTTGAATTTCATAAAAAAAATCTTAATTTGTGTTCCGAAGATGAACGACTTCTTACAGATTTGGAACGACACAAGGATGAGTAATTAATGACAGAATTTTATTTTTGGGTGAATCAAGCCTTTAAGACTTTTTAAGACCAAATAATGAAAATATCTGGAATAAATTTAATGGAACAGTATGTTTTCCAAATGTAAATGTTTAGAAAAAAAAAAAAAAAAGCTTATGAATGCATCTGACGACAAACTATGAGAATAAATTGTAAAAAAAAAAAAAAAAAAAAGATTCTTATTCTTAAATCAAGAAATTTACTTCAGAAGCAAAATTACATAAGATAAAAAGTTTTATTGTCTGAGAAACTGATCAAAATGAAGTGAATTTATGATTGAAGCAAGAATAAATATCTGATAATGGAAAAATCAGCTTAAAAGTTTGCATATCCCATTGATAGAAATTTGTTCCTGATTTAAGTATAAACTGAGTTGTAGTGCCATGACTTTATACATTTAAGGACTTCTGGTCAGATTTAAGACCTTTTGAAGGCCATCATTTGTGGAAGGAAGGATTAGGGCTTTTTAAATGGGACATCGGATGTCAATTTCCACAAGTTTGTATGATTCTTTAGGGTCTTCATGAAATGTCTGTAACATACTTTGATTATAGTTCCTCAAAGGTTGTGTAAAAAAAAACACCCTTTTCACCTTGTCGAAAACAGCTCTGTTCACGGTTTCGGTGCATGTCTCTAATGAGCTCAGTTTACCCCACCCCTCTTTCTGTGGAAAAGGAAAGGCAACATAGTAGATGACATAGACAGAAACAAATTTAGGTGTATTCAGTGGTGCGTTGCTATAAAAAACAAAACTAATCCACTGCTTCCTCAGTGGCTCTGATGTCAGGAGAAAATGAAGACTCTTATGTTCACTTTTACATTTAACTACAAAACTCTGTATTGCTTATGAGACATTGTCACTACAGCTGCTTGAGTGTGGGCAAGATGGCGGACAGCGTATAACTGGCTGAGGGCCAAAATATGCTAATAAGGGACAGTCCGTCAGTGGTTGTGGGCGGGGCCAATTATCAAGCCGTTTTAATTTTCTGAGCAGTATGACATCATACTGCTCAGAAAATTAAAACGGCTTGATAATTGGTACTGTTTAGGTTTTAAGGGATTAAAAAAATAAGTGAATGAATTTTTCTCATTGTAGGGTGGTTGTGTCCACACACTGCTAACATTACCAAGTAAAAGTGAATTTTGCATCCGATGTCCCCTTTAAGGCCCACAGAAACTAATGTTCGAAATCATGATGCATTCACCCAACACCTCCACTTTTGAGAAAAAAGTTTATTCATGTGCTTTTCACACTTCATGAATTACTCTATTACCTTGTGAAAACAAGTAACATAGATTTTGTTTTATAGCAGCCAAATACTGTTTTATATTAGTATATGAAAAAATACAAAATACAATATTTTTAAAACAAACGTCCACTACAATTTTTCCTGTCAACATCTGAATTATCCTGCCATTAAGAACAGAAGTATTTTGAGGTGTTCACGGCCACCAGAGATGGATAATTAGTATCGCTAAAAGAGAAAGTAGTGTGATCAAAGGAAAAGATCAAGGGTAACAATCAGTTTATTGAGGGCAGATGTATAGGCATTCAACTGCTTACAATCCCATTGCTTCACTACCATTCATTACAAAATGATGATTAGGAAGATAATATGTGTTCTGTTTTAGATTAATCTATGTAATATGGTTCTCAAATAACACAGATATCAGTGTCACTGTGTTCAAATCCACCTTCAGAAACACTAAGAGGAAAGAATGGCACAGTGAATATCGCAGGAAGCTCAGTGGACCTTACACAATCAATGCATCTGATGCAAGAATATCAGGGAGTCATGCAAGCATCATCATGCATGAATTAGGAAGAGTCTGCAGCAGTGATTATGAAACTAGTTAAAGGGGGCATTACACACACAGTTTCACCCAATCTCATGTTAATCTTGAGTACCTATAAAGTAGTATTGCATCCTTCATATATCCAAAAAGTCTTTAGTTGTATCATATTTACAAAAGAAAGATATAGCTTTACGATTCTCCGTGGGCGGAGCTAAAGATTGACGAGCACTTTGCGACTGCCAATAAGAACACATACATTTGATGCGTTTCACTTACCATCTGCAGTTCTGAATCATGACCGGGATCTTTTATAGCTGAGACCGCTCCATTTTTTAGTATCAAACGATGTGCAAATCCAGCGTCGAACTGGGCCTCGTTTACAAAAAAAAAAGTTCATCAACAAACACAACTGCAAAACTCAGTTTCTGCCCCGGTAACGCTGGGTTCTTCGGGAAGCTGAGCAAGGTAGTCTTTGCCTTACTACCAAAAAAAAATTTCTTTAGAAACATTCTTCCAGAATGAATCCCGCGCAGCAGTGCAGTCGAAGTAAGCGCGCTGATGGGTGTGCTTTTGCGCTTTCTGGTCGATGTGTGCGCGGGTGAGGACTTCTACTAATAAACTCTTTTGTTCATACAAAGAGACTACAATGTGAAACTGTGAAAATGCAAAGAGCATAAACAATATAAATTCCACAGTGTGAAACAAAATTGGTATTGAAATACCTCTGAAATGCTGGTCTCTGTCTTTTCAGTTGTGATAGTTTAGCTGAATGGGGTTTGCTATATATTTATATTTATATTTATCTATACATCTGTCTCTGTCTTTTCAGTTGTGATGCATGCAATTAGCTGTAATGGGGTTTGCTTGAGGTTTTTTATGCCATAATGACTGTCAGGATGTGGCCTATGAGAGAAGATCAGAAGCTCTCAGGCTACAAACACAGATTGTCACTGGTATGAAAGTCAGAATTGAGTTTATGAAGTTTGCATCTATTAGGGAGTTTATTCGGTCTGTTGCTTCTAAACATAACAGCGGTAATTCAGTAATCATATAAACATCCAAGTTGTGCAGTGTAGAGACACAGAGAGAGAGGAAAGTGCACTGAATACTGGGACAAATGTTTTTCCTGTATTGATTTTGTATGAACTGCATTCAAACTCAATATTAAAAGCTAAGTGTGCTGCTGTAAATGACTATATACAGTCTCTACAATTTGTACTGGTAAGTAGGGATAGGTGCAAAAAGGGCTAGAGGTCATCAGAAGTGTTTTAGTGACCGGAGTGCAATGAATGAACATTTAGCTGAAATGGAAAATGCTAAACAGTTTTTTTTCTTAAGAGTAGTGCTCAAAAATACTTTCTTCTGAGCAAATAATGTGTTGAAGTGTTGTGTCTCCCTTGCACTGGTTGACCCCTTTCAGGAGGTGATCAACTTGATGATTGCCTACTAGAACTGGACCATCAAATCCTGTGTCAAATTGAATTTGCTCAGTTGTAGCCGAAAGTAAATCCACTGTTGAGACTTTTTCTACAACAGTCAGGGTTCACCTTCCATTTAAGCCCCTGTAAGATTATGGTTTGCAGGACCTTGAAGGAGTTGATTTTGGACACAGTCGAGCGACTGACTGGAGTAGAGGCTTTGGAGCTTCTACTGAAGTCCACAATCATCTCTACAAGTCTCAGAGGCATCAGTTCTGGTTTGGTGTGGTTAAACTAAAACAACTTACTGTTTAGCTTGCTTTTTCTATGCAAATAGGTGTTCATCTTTTGGATATATTTTGCATCTCTTCTGAATGTACAGTAGAAATGCAGTTGGACACTTATAAGTGGCCACACTAAACAAATTATGTGTAACAAACGATCCTAGAACTAACGTCACTATTCGGAGCTAGTTTGCATGATGTAATGAAGGATGCTTAGATGAATAAAGTCAGTTTCCCTCAAGTTCCTCTAATGTACACCAGTCAAAAGTTTTTTTTAATCACAGCAAAAAGTACAGTACAGCAAAAACAGTAAAATTTTGAAATATTTTTACTATTTAAATAACTGTTTTCTATTTTAATAGATTTTTAAATGTAATTTATTCCTGTGATTTTTTTTTTGTAGTCACATGATCCTTCAAAATCATTCTAATATTCTGATTTGCTGCTCAAATATATTTCTTCTTATTATGCTTTTTTTTTTTTGATGAATAGAAAGTTCAGAAGAACTATTAGAACAGAAACTCTCACTCTCATCACACTCATCACTTTTGATCAGTTTAAGACATCCTTGCTAAATAAAAGTATCAATTTCTATAATTTATTTTAAAAAAAAAAAAGCTTTTGAATGGTAAAGTGTATAATGTTACAAAATATTTATTTATTTTTTTCAGACAAATGCTGATCTTTGGATATTTCTATACATCAAAGAATCCTGAAATAAATGTACTCAACTGTTTTAAATATTGATAATAATAATAATAATAATAATAATAAATCCTGAACAGCAAACCAGCATATTAGAATGATCTCTTAAGGATCATGTGACACTAAAGACTGGAGTAAAGATGCTGAAAAATTTTAAAATATGTACAAATAGAAAACAGTTAAATATAAAAATATTTCAAAATTGTACTGTTCTCGCTGTATTTTGGATTAAAAACATTCAAAATCTTACTGTTCACAAACTTTTGACTGGTTGTGCATGACAAAAACCTAAAAATAATCAATTTGTGAAATGTTTTTACTGCTACATGGTTAATTTGTTATGTTAGCCGTTGTAGCTATTTCACAAAACACTGAATAGTGAACAGCTGAACAGCAACTACAGCTATAATTGGCTGCGTATGCAACATGAACCAATCAGTCATCTAGAGTTTCATGACAGAAATAGGCATTAATATATGAAAAAAATGTGATTTGATGGTGACATCCTTCTGTTGTCATCAATACAGTCAGGCATTTTGCTTTCTTTTTATCTGTCCACATATTTTAGCACTGGCTGAAATTCTATCTGATAAACTTATGTTTACCTAACTTCTTTAAATGTCATGAAAAATGGAAGTTTTTATGAATCAGGAGACACCATTTGTTGTTGTTGTTTTTAAATGAGTTCCACCAGGTGCCCTTGACAGTGATGAGCACCAGGTGGCAGTTTGACTGGTTGTCTTGGCAATTCTCTGTGTGTCCTTTACCAAAGGGCTGTTTTATGAGATTTTATCATGCACTACAACTCATAACTTCATATATAATACATACACAGACAAATCAATTAAATAGTCTAACCTGAAAGACAACTTACTATATATTTCATTCATATTATTTAGGCATTACATATTTCTATAATGCATATCATTAATTATGTATATTATATTTTACATTCTTTATTTATATCTAGATGTGTAAAAAGTAGTGAATAATAGTCGTTAAAATATAGACACTGTGGATATAAATAAAACCTGACTTGTCTAGTTGTAAAAAATATAAGTTAAAAAAAAAGGATTTAAAAGTAAAACATTTTTTTTTCTTGGCTTTTTAAATCGACTAATGAAATCAAAACATGTTTAATTTATTTTATTTATATTTGGCAGGAAATACGTTATGTACAAGCAGATAAAACCCTGCCTCTCTGAATTTTTTAAGTGAAACCTGTAGTAAATATAAACTTGCCATTTGTTTTAGACATTAGTCTATGAAACCTATGAAATGAGTTACATAAAGCACAGATTCATTGCTTCCTCTGTTGACTTTCAGTTCTCTTAGTCCATCTTCCTGTGTAGCAAAGCAAGACTTGAATTCAAACGTCATAATGGTTAGGACTTTACCAACTAGAAACATGCCATTTCTCTCATGCACAGGGTGTCTCGTCCAGAAGGGTGGGGGTGGAAAATAAGCTTATGGCACAAAGAGAGCAGATGAAATAGGGAGAGCGACCAAAAAAAAGGTGAGCAGCAACACATCGAAAGATGTGAAAGGATTTAATTCACACTAGCCAGCCCCAGTCACACAGCGACTGACAGGCCACATTAAGAGACTTTGTCACTACACATTATTTCATTTCATCATGAAGGAAGACGCTAAGACATTGAATAACATGGTTGTTATGAAAACCCTCAGAGCATCATTGCAGTGTTTGTCCTTGTGTGAAATATATTAAGAGGCACAGACAAGAAAACTTGGGCTTACGCACAAATCAACCAATTTTAATGAGCTGTTCAGTCATGGACTATATCTGGAAGAATAGCTTATTATATGATAAATGTTTAGAACTGAACTGTTGTGTCAAGGTCAGCACACTGTTTAGCAGGCAATTCTTACTTATTAAAGAATGTATTTTCTGTCTTCTGTTTCCATATGCACAGACGTTCTGATTACACTATGTATCCATGAACTGAAATAATTAAATAATAAAAATTTGCTGAAAATATACCCTCAGACTTAGACATAGATGAATTTGTTTCTTCATTGGAACATATTTAGCAGAGAAACTTACTTTTTACATTACTTGCTCACCAATGGATCCTGAATGGGTGCCATCAGCACTGGAGAAAGCAATATTATAGATAGAAAAGAATGGTTTAAAGGTTAAAAAATGGATTTTATATTACAAACAGCTTTTTACTGCATAAGATGCTAACTTATTATTATCTGATTATTTGTGGATTATTGTGATGATTTTATCAGCTGTTTGGACATTCTGACTGCACCCATTCACTGCAAAGGATCCATTGGTGAACAAGTGATGTAATGCTACATTTCTCCAAATCTGTTCTGATGAAGAAACAACTGATTTGCATCTTTGGGTTGCCTAGGTTTAGTACATTTTCAGCAATTTGGGTGAACTAGTTCTATAATGTCAAGTACAAAGTTGTTATTGTTTAAAAATGCTCCTTTTGTGCTCTACAGACAAAAAAAACTAAAACTAGCAGATTTGGCAGGACAGAATTTTAAGTAAATGACAAAGTATTTACATTTTTGGGTGAACTATCACTTTATGTCCCTATGTTCCTCACAATTTCAACTGAAATTAGACGGAATTAGATGGAAGTGTATCGAACAAAATATGTCCTTCAAAAGTACTGCTAAAAATCAAGTTAAACAGTTAAAAGTGTGTACCATATACTGCACACTAAATTACTTTTTATATCAGAGCTTTATCAAAGCTTTTGAATATTTCAAATATTTCAAGAAAGCTGAAAAAATTAGCTTCCAGCTGTAATAATGTGGCACAGAAACCTGTAAAATCTGGAGTTTTCCATTTATTTAGATTCTGTGAAAATGACAGTTCTCATGAATAATGTTATGTAAGTTGGAGTTATGAACTCACAAAGTTACCTTATAAGAGGTATTGCAGTGATCTATAAAAATGTACAGTGTTAAGTCCAGTTGATACGCATATTTTTATATGTCATAATGGAGTACATACATCATGAAGTTTACATACATTATAGTGGAGATAAAAAAAAAACAGACCCTTTCTGTGTTCTTCTTTTATAATCTCTCAAGCCTTTTAGAAATTACAGGCACATTTACTAAATCCACTCTAATCCCATGAAACACTGGAAGCATATGATGGGACATTCAGCATTAACACATGATGACACATGTGTCCCTGCTGCTTACACACTTCAAAGACATGATTTTACACAAACTGCTGCAGTTTCCTTAAACCCATTCGTTTATTTTGATCATTTGAGCTGATTCATGTTTAAAACCACCCACATAAAGATGCCACAGTAGTAGCCAGTATCTGCTAAAAAGCTCCCCAAAGCTTAAAATGAACAGAAGAGTATTCAGGGAACAAGTGTTTTTTGGAATGAATGCAATGGGTTGTCCAGACATGGCTTTTTGGACAAACCTGACAGTGAACTGCATTTTTCTTTAGAGAAGGTCCACTGAAGAGCTTTCATCTGGCAAGGTCAGGAGGCAAAGGGTTGAAACAAGTGTTGTCATGGGCTCTGGTTGCTTTAGTGATCTGGCTTACATGGAATAGCTTATCTCAATCCTCTGTGCTTCCAAGAACATGTTGTCACCATTTAGTCCTTGCTGGGAAACTACTCCACATTAAAAGAGGAACAAAGAATACATTCAGACTGCGAGCCTTAATGCTCAATTCCGATTTTCTGCTCAGATCTGATTTTTTGTTTGCCTGTTCACATTGTTTTTAAAAAAAATGTGGCCCATATCCGTTTCCTGTGTGAACTTGTCATTGGCCTGAACTGAAACGCATGTGCACAACAACAGTAACGGTAGATGTCCATATCGTGCTTTCGTAAGAAGTAAACATGAAGGCCAGTCGGTGTGTATGCGCTGTGGGCTTACATCAATAAAGCAATGTGTAGCGGAAGTCAGAAAATTAACAAGCAGATGATAAGAAGAAAAAGAATCAGCTAGCGGTGGTATGCACTAGCGCACAATTGTGATGCGTGTCGATCTAGAACGACGTAAAAGTCGCATGAATTCCAATCTGACTGTTCAGACTGAGGTCGCATTGCGAAACATCTGACCTGTATCGAATTTAGAACCACATTGAAGTGGCTCAGATCTGATTGTTAAAGATTAGATTCCATGCGGTTTGTGCCGTTCACACTGTCATGCAAAAAACACACCTGGGTCACATTTAATGAAAAAATCTGATTTTTTTGGCACTGTGAATGTAGCCAAAGAGAGCACAAAAGAATTTAGACACATAAATGTAATGGCAGTTTATATACTTTATAATGTATTTAAAAAGTTTTACTGTAATTTTATATACTCACAGAAAAAAAGGTATTTCATTGTCACTGGAGTGGTACTGCTTCAAAAGGTAGGCCTACTAAAATGTACATTTTAGGTACTAATAAGTACTAATATGTACCTTTATAGTACTAATATGTACCATCTAGAGCAGGGGTTCTTAACCTTTTTTACTCTGGGGCCCCCCTCCTTCTCAGGTCAGTTTTGTAAGCCCCCCCCATGCCTGAAATTTGCTCCTATAATGTACTTCTGCAGTAAAGAGAAAACTGTTTGTTTTTAAACCTTTTTTATTAACCAAAACATTTGTTTTGCCGCCTTCTTCTTCTGCTGCATGTTGTTGCAAAAAGCCTCAAAATTCAAACAAACTTTAAATTAAAGCAATACTTTACAACTTAAAAGAAAACTCTCTGCTCATTTCCATCCTTTTAAAATAATATACACACATACAGATTTATTTTTTTTTATTTATTCCCTTCGGGAACGTGGTTGGGAACCACTGGTTTAAAGAAAAGTTTAGATAAGTGGGAATGCTTTATGGTATTCAACATTATGCAACAAATCCGGTCTTTTTTGGAGGTAAGAATGTTACTTTAAAAGAATAGGTTATTAAAACTACAGTGACTTCAGGTCTGTACACACACAGTTCATCACTCTACTTTAGAAAATTATGGCAACGATTGTCAGAGATATTTTTTAAAAGTTAGATAAGTTTTAAAAAGTTGCATACTGCAATTTGTCACTTTTTAAATGTATGTCATTAATGTAACCACTTCCTCCAGGCCAACAGAAAAATGGGTTGTATGCATGTTTTGCCTAAATTGGCACATGAAAAATGAGGACAATCCTGCATGCATTTAATATTAAAGTGTGGATTTTTGGGGTAGATTTAAAGTAACAGTCTTATATCACTAATGTTGATATCCATTCAAAAAGTGCATTTTGGTGGTTGTTCAAATATTATGTTTTTAAATGTGAGTAAGCTGAGTATGTCTAGTGTTTGAGGATGTGTTTTGTATTAACCATCAATGACTTTATATATCAAAGGAATAGTTATTTACTCTCTCTACATCCACATCTTGAATGGCCTAAGGGTAAGGTTTTAGAATTTTTTATGTTTTTTTTCCTGAACTATACCTTTAAATGCATTGTATCTGATTCATGATTCAGTTCAAACACAGCTTTCACTGGTATAGTCAAGATATTTGAGAGAAAACTGTAAAACTTTAAGCTATACATAAAAAAAGCTAAAAAAAAAAAAAAATAAAAAAAAAACAGTGTTTGCTGTTTACACCAGAGAAGGAAAATGCCCATTTTAAAATCCCCAGCGGCAGCACATTCAAAACATGTCCAGAACCCTCGTGTTCAGCAGTCCGGCGCTGACATTATGTGTTGCTCCAACTTTTACATGGCCATGAATAAAAAAGAGATTAGCTGTTTCAGCCACTGTGCTTTCGGGTGTCTGAGAAGCGGCTGAGGTTCAGGAGCAGCTTTGTGGAGCAGAAGGAATGTTACTTTGGGGACTTGGCTCTTAACAGCACTGTCTCTGAATAATGCACAGGCCCAGAGAGGAGGGGAGATAGAGCAGACGGGAGGCTTAGGCCACAAAAGTGCCTCTGTCATTCAGCTAACTTCTGAATAAAACACAGCCAGAACCACTTCAGCTAGAAGCAGCTAACAGGGAAATAAAGAACGGGAGAACAAGAAAGTGGACAAAGCTAACAGAGCAAAAACACACAGACAACAAGACATAGTGGGGGTTCAAAAGTTTTAGACCGCTAGTGAAATTATTTTATTTTGCATCTATCTATCTATCTATCTATCAGTGTATTACTAATTAAGTACTGTAATTTAATTACATTTTTCTGTAATTGAATTAAATATAGGCGATGGATGGATGGATGGATGGATGGATGGTTGGCTGGTTGGTTGGTTGGTTCGATGGATGGATTGTTGGATGGATGGATGGATGGATGGATGGATGATTGGTTGGATGGATGGATGGATGGATGGATGGATGGATGGATGGATGGATGGATGGTTGCTTGGTTGCTTGGTTGGATGGATGGTTGGTTGGTTGGTTGGATGGATGGATGGATGGATGGATGGATGGATGGTTGGTTGGTTGGTTGGATGAATGGATGGATGGATGGATGGATGGTTGTTTGGTTGGTTGGTCGGTTGGATGGTTGTTGGTTGGTTGGTTGGTTGGTTGGTTGGTTGGATGGATGGATGGTTGGATGATTGGCTCGGTTGGTTGGTTGGTTGGTTGCTTGCTTGCTTGCTTGCTTGGTTGAATGGATGGTTGGTTGGATGGTTGGTTGGATGGATGGATGGATGGATGGATGGATGGATGGATGGATGGAGGGATGCATGGTTGTTTGGGTGGTTGGTCGGTTGGATGGTTGATTGGTTGGATGGTTGTTGGTTGGTTGGTTGGTTGGATGGATGGATGGATGGTTGGTTGGATGATTGGTTCGTTGATTGGTTCGATGGATGGATGGTTGGTTGGTTGGTTGGATGGATGGATGGATAATTGGTTGGATGATTGGTTCGTTGGTTGGTTGGATGGATGGATGGATGGATGGATGGATGGATGAATGGTTGTTTGGTTGTTTGGTTGGTTGGTCGGTTGGATGGTTGATTGGTTGGATGGTTGTTGGTTGGTTGGTTGGTTGGATGGATGGATGGATGGTTGGTTGGATGATTGGTGCGTTGATTGGTTCGATGGATGGATGGTTGGTTGGTTGGTTGGTTGGTTGGTTGGATGGATGGATGGATAATTGGTTGGATGATTGGTTCGTTGGTTGGTTGGATGGATGGATGGATGGATGGATGGATGGATGGATGGATGGTTGTTTGGTTGGTTGGTTGGTTGGTCGGTTGGTTGGTTGGATGGATGGATGGTTGGATGATTGGCTCGTTGGTTGGTTGGTTGGTTGGTTGGTTGGTTGGATGGTTGGTTGGTTGGATGGATGGCTGGCTGGCTGGCTGGTTGGTTGGTTGGTTGGATGGATGGTTGGATGGTTGGTTGGTTGGTTGGATGGATGGTTGGATGATTGGCTCGTTGGTTGGTTGGTTGGATGGTTGGTTGGATGGATGGCTGGCTGGCTGGCTGGTTGGTTGGTTGGTTGGATGGATGGATGGTTGGATGGTTGGTTGGTTGGTTGGTTGGTTGGATGGTTGGTTGGTTGGTTGGTTGGATGGATGGATGGATGGACGGTAGGTAGGTATGTAGAATATTTTTTTTATTTATAAAATTATTTTTGCTATTTAATTTATGTGAAGCCAGTGGTGCACACTTGAAATGACACAATTCAGCTTTAGCATCAGCCAGATTAATCAATAATCACAACGCATAATAACAGGCATTACTCTGGTTAATCAAAGCAGACTTGATAAAGGCACATTATAGATGCCTATTACAGTAAATTGATCTAATTTCATGTATTGACTTTTTCAGACAGAATTATATTGACACTGTGCATGGCACTCCATGAGGTCATTCAAAAAGCAGAGGTTTAAATTATTCTATTGTATTGTACAACATGTATTAAATAGATTCAAAGGTCAGCTTAGTTATATGTTTACACATTAATCATTTTCATTTGTTATTGAGAAATAATATAAAAGTCAAAACACTGAAGAACTGTTAACCTTACAAGCATGTAAGTGTCCTTTTGACCTAATGTGGCTCTGTTGTTTTTGTTTGCAACAGGCCAAGTGAGGGCAAGGGAAGTGCCTGAAATCATGTGGAAAGGCAAGCCAACAACCACAAAGATGTTTCTGCACACTTCTGCTCTGAACACACATGGTAGTATCAGGGTGACAGCTGGTCGCATGCGCTCTGAGGCCTGCAAGTGCAGAAAATCTGAAAGGGCTTTGAACACTTGTAAACATCACCTTCACAGATCATCTAGTCGGTCTTGCTGTTGGTTTGTGTGAAGGCAACAAACCGTCTTCACCATCTGCTAAAGCAGGCTATTCTTCATTTTTGTTCTTTCTGCTTTTTTTAGATTATATATATTTTTAGATTATGATGTTTGTTATACTTTTTTATAGATTATATTGTTTGTTTGCTTTTTTTAGATTATATATGTTTTTGTTAAATATTTTCTAATATAAAACCATACAAAAGTGAGTGGTGCTTGACTGCAAAAGACATTGCTGATGCATTTGTTAATTTTTAGCATTTTAGGAAGCTATGGTTTTCTGGGTGGTTGCTAAGGAATTTCTAAGTGGTTGCTACAGTGTTCATACTGGTTGCTATGTGTTTGCCTGCTGGCTCTGGGCAAAACAGCTCTGAGGTTTCATGATATTCCCACCCTTTTCTTAAGGCACTTCTATGCTATTTGGAATGTTTTCAAGATGCCAGGTGAAAATCTTAAGTCTGGTAAGAGAACAGTGTAACAAGCTGTATAGTGTATTTATATTCTGTGATAATGCTTCCACCTAATTTTTTATTTTAATTTTTTTAAATAAATTATTTAACAGGAGTGTAAAAAACTGATGAAAAGTCACAGTAAAGATGTTTATAATATTACAAAAGTTTTCTATTTTATATAATTGCTGTTCATGTGAACTTTTTACTCATCAAAGAATCCTGGAAAAAAAATGTATCATAGATTACACAAAAATTAATTCAATAATTAAATTCGATAGCAATACGACAATAGCGTCAAAGCATTTCGAGAATAAAGTCAAAATAATGAGAGTAAAGTCGAAATTATAAGTAAATTTAAGTGGCATGTGAAACAATCATCTTTCCGATTACAGTATGATTTGTTTCATTAAATTAGGCTATACTTTTTTATGCCCTCTGATGTTTATATCACGCTATAATTTGAAATAAATAGGAAAAACACATTTATAATTTGTATTTTATGATAAAAAGCTGATCTGTTATATTAAGCAACAAAGCACAAAATTATTGTGATTACAGAATGGCTGGCACACTATAAATAATGAATGCAATAAAAGATTTTTCTGCTAATAATTCCACATAAATTCAAATAAATTCTGGTGGATGGCAACTTCTCCCGGCACTCTCAATCAGAGACTTTTGCATGCGCAGTATAGTCTATACTCTCAAATTATTATAACTTCTTGTAATTTTGACGTTATTCTCATTATTTTATTCTTGAAACATTTTGACTTTATTCTCATATTTTGTTACTTTATTGATGAAATATTTTTATTTAATTCTTGTAACTTTGACTTTTATCTTGAAATATTTTGTCTATATATTTTTCGGGATATTTTGTATTTATTCTCGTAATTTTGACTTTATTCCCAACATATTACGATATTAAAATATTATTACTTTTACATGGCGCTAAAACGCGTGGTGTTATTAAGCAGTCTCAAATGTGATAATAAGAAATGCTTCTTAAACAGCACATCAGCATATAAAATGATTTCTGAAAAGATTATGTGACACTGAAGAGTAATAGTTGCTGAAAATTCAGCTTTGCTATTACAGGAATAAATTACATTTATAAATATATTCAAATAAAAAAAATATTTTAAATTCTAATAATATTTGCAGTATTACTTTACTGTGTTGTTGCTCAGATTAAATCTTGGTGGGTTAGTGTATACATTGTACAGTATATCGTCAAGAATAGATTATGTTAAAATAATCAACATCTTTCTGTATTTCTCCTTTCATCCCTCACAAACTGAATTGCAGACTAGTTTTGGACTAGGATATGAATAATTGGTTTCTCTTTTTCAGAGTGTGAGGCTTTGATCTCACTTATGGCCTTAGTTCCACCTGAAGTTAAACGTCACAGTCCTAACACACCAGTCAAGCTGACGTGTTACTGGATACTTCCTTCCTCTTTCTCTCTCTAACTCTCTCTCTCTCTCTCACACACACACACACACACACACACACACACATTCTCATCTCTGTCTTCTATAATCTGTTTTGACAAACCCTCCGGGTCACCACTGCATCTCACAAGTATTTAATTAATTATTTATATGTTCGATCATTAACCATTCATTTTCTCTCTGATTTCTCTGTCCAAGTATTCTGAAAGGATAGATGGACATGTGTCCATGGTACAAATTCCTCATAGTGTCTAATCACTAATGGATTATGCGTTCGGTCAGATTAGCATTAGCATAATGCTGCATTAAACGCAGCTGCGTTGCTGCCTTGGCTGTTCAGACCGAGGCCACCAGTTCATTAGTTTAATCCTGGCTCTCAAATTTATTAATAACAAGATCATGACTGACCTCGCAGCTGCAAGCACTGATGACTGTTTTAAATCGTGCATCATGTGCTCTTTGACCCTCAAGCCAGTGATTTCTTGGCCTTGTGATGTTTATATGATGCACTGTGGCAGATTAAAGATTTGAGCCCAAACTAAAAATATTTGTCAACACTTTATTATGTGATTTATAAATTATGAATGGATTATGACTTTTCAGACTTACAAAATGTTGATGGCATTACAAAAGCTGATGGCATTTATTAATTATAACTTATAACAACTTACTTTTTTTTTTTTTTTCAAATTAACTGGTGGTTAAATTACTAACTTCCTCAATATGATGAAAAAAAAATCACCATGCAAACTTTTGAACTTTTGAACATTTCTTTCTACTCTGAACTTTGAAATGGGAAGTACTTTTGCATATTTTTTATTTTATTTTATTTTATTTTATTTTATTTTATTTTATTTTATTTTATTTTATTTTATTTTATTATTTGTGTGTATAAAGTCATTAAGTCAATTTCAACTTGTAAAGTTATAATGTTGACTTATCTCATAATGCTGACTTTTTTTTTCCTAATTGCGACTTTTAAGCATAATTTTGACTTTTTATTTCGTAATTATTAAGTATGTCATAATTTCGTTTTTTTTATCTTGTAATTATGAGTTAAGAATGTCATAATTTTTACCTTTTATCTTGTAATTATGACTTAAGTTAGTGATCATTTTGACTTTTTAATCTCATAATTTTAACCTTTAAAGTCATAATTTTGACTTTGTAAGTCATAATTTCAATTTTTTTATCTCATAATTATGACTTTTTAAGTCATAATTTCAATTTTTATCTCGTAATTATTATTTAAGTGTGTCATAATTTCGACTTTTTATCCCAAAATTATAACATAAGTATGTCATAATCTGGATTTTTAAGGCATGAATTATTTTCTTATGTGGTCAGAAATGGGCTTTCAATATTTTTGACACTGATAACATCAATAACAAAAATAAATGAAGGGCCAAATATGGTCCTTAAATTATTTATATTATTAATTACTTATTTTAATTAGCTTTAATTAGCAATTTTTAGACCTTGCACTAATGCTTAACCCTGAAAAAAGTAATACAAATGAACAAATAAATAAATAAATAAATAATTGTGAATCATGAATAGGATAAATGCTTTTCAGGGATCTGACAAATTCAAATAATGTTTTTTTTTTTTTTTTAATGTGCAAAACAATATAAAGTCAGACTATTTAACATTATTTTTATTGTATTTTTACTATTTGACATTTTTATGACTGAAAACTGTCAAAACCTGTTGCCATATTTTAGAATGACTCAATATACAGTTTTAAATTCCTTAATTTAATCTTGGCCACATGAAAATAAGTACAGATATAAGGATGTCTTTTTTGGCACAGTTTGTCCATGCAGGTTGGCATGATCTTGCTAGCATAATCAAGTACAAAGCTAATGTTATACTGCCAACACTGTATTTACAGCGAGGAGTGCAACTCATCAATATCTTGACTGTAATTTATCTCAGAAGTAGAAGATGAGAGTACAATAATTGCTTTTATGAAACTGCAGGATTACTTTAGGAGATGGAAACAACTAATAGTAAGAGTTAAATTGCTGAAAATCAACATACTGCCTGATCTATAATTGAGTCTAATTAATTTACTCTGAAAATATTAATATGTAAATGCCTGGCAACAGAAATTTCCTACTCATATTCAACAGCTACCAAACAGTCTCTTACCTAGTTACAACCCACTCGTGGGTACACATATAAGATCGACCTCCCACATGACAACAAACCTGATAGATCAGTGCATCCTCATGCAAATCAAACACTTCCTTCTTCCTGCAGCACTAATTAAAATGTGCCTGCTGGAATGTAATACATGGGAACAATTTACTTACAGCAGCTGATGTTGATTCCTAAAGTTAATGCTGAATCTTTATTCATTAACTACAGGATATACATGGGATTTCTCAAAATTGAGGCATTTAAATGACTTGCAATGATGTAATGCTCAGTGTGAAAGTTAGAAAGTCTGTTGTCATGAGGGCCTATGACCTGTTTAGCATACAGATGCTGACCGATGATTTTCATTTTGCATGCATCAGCAACTAATCACGTTTAATTCAATCAGGCTTTGACCTGAATGACTACAGAAGCATTTCTAATGTCTATGTGATGATTCTATGCTTTCAGGCCTGGCTCCAGAATCAAATCTCTCAGGGTGCTCTAACCTTAATAAAGTGTTTTCACGACACGTCATCAATCGGCCATATTGGTGGCACTGAATGTAAACAAATGCCACTAAACCAAACAAAACTTGCATATTTAGCTAATTATTGCTGCTGAAAATGGTCAACTATTGTCACGTTTTGGGCTGTACTCATCGGTCGGACTGGGAAAAACATTTGGAGTACTATAGACAGCCAAAAGTTATAACAAATCAAGGAGAAGTGTGCTATCTAAGGAACAAAAGCTATTTGTGGTTGACCAAACTGAAACAGGATTTCCAGGGCAAGAATCTTAAGCCCCGGTCAGACTACACAATTTTTTGTCGGTTACGACAGGCGCTGTGTCAGATTATGCGATTTTGACTCATACAATCTTGTCGTGTCGTGTCGTGAACCAGAAACATGTCAGACTACACGATGCTACTAGAACATTTATCGTATGCCGTCATAACAACGTAAGTGCTATCATCTATACAGCGGGACCACGGTGCTCTGAGTGTAAACAAACAATGCTAGCAAACAGCGTGTTTTGCCCTGTCTTGTCATCAGAAAAGCCCCAAAAACAAAGAGGACCAGACATTAGACACACATCTGGATTACATGACAGGACAGCATGGGCTGTCAAAGAGAACTGAGGTAAAATAGTTTTTATTTTACCTTTCTTTCACTCTGTCACGGAAGTCCCTCATCATAAATGCGTGAGTAGCTTCACAGACGTTGTAAAATTCCTCCTAGCAGGACTGATACCATTGTCTCTTTTTCATTTCGGCGTGTTTGAAAGCTTGTAGGAATGCGTTTCTGTGCTCCTATTGGCCACTGTCACAGATGTGACGGATCTTGTAGTATACAATGTAAAAAATATTAAACATGCTAGTCTTTCTGTTTTGACGTCGTGAAGCATCGCAGACATGTCGTGGACTATGACACACTACACGATTTTGAAGCATTCGAATCTTGTGTCCCGACACCCATTATCGTATACGAATCCCTACGACACCCTACGACAAGCAAATTGAGGCAAAATCGGGCTAAAATCGTGTAGTCTGACCGGGGCTTTAACGACATGTGTGTATGTTCTACGTTAATCATTTCCAGCCAGGTAGGTGAAATATTACACTAATATCTTAATTAATACTGCTCGTACATATCTTTACCACCTATTAACTTTAGTTTAGCAAAATATTGCACTTTCCTGCTTACTAAGTCCTTCTCTGGGCTATATGATTTAGCAGTTTACACACGCTTTTTTTTCTGTGGTTTAGATAGCATAAATTTAATGCTGTTGTTTGTATTCGAGTATGGCCAATACTGTCATGCTTCCAGGTAACTGACAAAATCGTGACGTAAATCGCTACTAACCCTCTATAATTATATATTCTATGGTAATTACACAACAATATAATATTTTGTATATGTAACTTATAACGTTGTATTGTACAAAAAAAAAAAGTTTTCCACACTATATAACAACTTTGTGTTATGCGTTCATGTGCATTCAACTCGTAAAAAATCTATCCGACATGCCTTGAACGCCCCATTGTTTAATGAGATGTGCCCAACTGCTACTGGAAACTAACCCAAAACTAGCCCAATCGCGTTCTGAGTGGGGTTCTCCGTTAAAAAAAATTGCATTCTGGGGGATAAAAATACATGTTTTTTGTCGGGGTTCCCCTGGTAAATTCATATTTTAGGGGCTAAATATGATGTTATTGGGGTCGCTTCAACCCGCTGACTTCAAAAACTACCGCGGCAACAGTGTAAAAAGTAGCCCAATTGGCAACACTGAATGAGATGATTCGTGCTGAACCGAACACTCACCTGAACAAAAACTGAGTGTATTCTAACTTAAACGCCTCTGATTGGCTGTTGGGTTCCAGAAATCAACAGATATGTCTGTGATTGGCTGCATTGCTCAACGCTGCAAAACACGTTGAAATAGAAAACCGATCTGCAGAGTGCAAACCACAAGGCACTGAATAGTTTGGCAAATCTGCAATGAAATGCCATTGTTTCAGCTTTAACTGAGAGTGCTTAGCACACTCTAACACCTCGTAGAACCCGGTTTGTATGCTTTAGCTCAGAACCACTGTTTTTTTATAGGCTATAAAAAGATACAGCATATATTTATCTTTACATAGTAATATAGCCATTTATTTTCATTATGAAATCATCCCTACTTTTCAGTAACATTGTTAACTTTTGGTTTGATGTGCTTGTTTCATAATAATATTTTGTACTTTGCACTTTGTCAGAAAAGTTAATTAATTTCAATATCGTCATACATCTTGTAACATGGTGTTGTTACAAGATGCCTGAATATTAAGTATTCACTAGCTAATATTGTACATTTTATTTGTATATATTTTTATGCTAGATGGCATAAGGAACTACAGAAAAATATTCTGTAATAGGCTACATGTTGTGGAGGACTGTTTCATGAGAAAAAAATAGCAAGAGAAGACTGTTTAATGAGTAGGCTAATAAGAGGAAAAACGGTAAAAAAACACTTCAGATCTGGATTGTGGGTCCCCCTGCTGGTTACATAAGGGTAGAGCTTTTATGTTATGTTATGTTATTTTATTATTATTTTATTTCTCATGTATTAATTTATATATATATATATATATATATAAATTAATATTATTTTTTATTATTCTGTTTATGGATGTGTGTAAAAGTGTATGCATGTGTATAATGTTTCTAATACTCTGACGATGAAAAGCTTTTTTTTTTTTACCATGACAGTAAAGTTACTTGGATGGATGGATAACTGTCATCTGTTCAGGTGGATATAGACTCCTGTATATTTGTAAACATTCCACCTCTTGAAGACAAGCAGTTTTTTTTTCTAAATAGCAACCTTAATATCATGAATGACAATTGAAAACCCACACAAAACCCCACACATCTGCCCAGCACACTCTCCTGCGCAGGTTGTGTTTGGCCATTGTGCTGTTTGGCGTGACAGTGTGGCATTATTCTAGGCTTTGTGTGGGTCGGTATTGTTCTCCTGTGGGCTTCTTTGTTAAAGGAGGGGGTATAGTGGTGATGCTGCAGGGCATTGCTTTATGCTGACTCTGACCTGTGGGAATGGCAGGGAGCGATATGGCCCTATGACTAGGCCACAGAGAGAGAAAAGAAGGAGAAGGAGAGAGGAACAGCATCAGCAACACACATCCCATAAGAGCATCGATTTGGAAATGGACTAAAATACTACTGGATTAAAGACTCATCTGTTTAAGTCCAAGTGTAGCCATGCAGGAGAACCCAGGCTCCATAGGTGTGGATGGAGGGTACGCCAGCAATGTACCTGCTTTCCTCACTAAACTCTGGACTCTTGTGGAGGACCCAGAAACCAATCATCTGATTTGCTGGAGTACTGTGAGTTCACGCTGATGGCATCCTGGCTCATTTATAACCTACCAGTTTATGTTTATTAGAAGATGTCTCTTCTGCTCACCAAGCCTGCATTTATTTAATCCAAAATACAGCAAAAGCAGTAATATTGTGAAATATGTTTACTATTTAAAATAACTGCTTTCTATTTTAATATATTTTAAAATGTAATATTTTCTTGTGATCAAAGATCACATTTCAGCATTAGAATGATTTCTGAAGGATCATGTGACTGGAGTAATGAGGCTAAAATTCAGCTATGAAATCACAGGAATAAATTACATTTTAAAATATATTCAAATAGAAAACAGTTGTTTTAAATAGTACAAATATTTCACAATTTTACAGTTTTTTTGCTGTACAAAAACAACAACAACAACAACATTAAAAATCTTACTGTCCAAAAACTTTTTACTGGTAGTGTATATGATGATAAATTATGTGATAAACTGTGTAGATTTGAAATAGAATGGAATACACTGTTGTGGACATCTGATTAGATTTAATACGGCAAAGCAACAACTCATTTAAAACTTATGCAAATCAGGGATTTTTCAAACATTTTATCAGCAAAAACATCCAAATATAATGATTCCATTGCAATTAAATGGTAGCTATGTATTTGCAATATATAAACCCTTTTATATTTTGTGTGTGTGTGTGTGTTGTGCTGTTTACTAAATTAAACAACTTAATACTATTTGTTAGTTTCTACAGCTAAATATACTGAAATACTGAAAAATATTTTGTTAACAATGTATATGTTTGGTAATAAACATGTTTTGTATTTTCTAGTCCAAATTACAGTATCAGAGAAATATTGTCATAAATGTTTTTGTTCCATATATAATGAAGCTATATGAGAACACCATAGAAAATCCGAGAGAAATTTATAGGTTTCTTTGATATTGGATATTATTTGTCAAATTATACAGCTAAAATAATACTACAATACTGGAACATATTTACTTAGTTGTATGTTCCATATATAATTTTTTTTCCATCAAAATGTCTCTCAAATTTTCTGGGAACCCTCATGGAGCTATATGAGAGCACTACAGAAAATCACAAAAAAAAAAAAAAAAGTTTCTTTGATATTGTAATTTGGGGTACAAAAAATATTTTTGGTAAAGCAGATATAGTGTTAACTAAGCAAATATTCTACAATATTTTAATCATGGCAACACCTAATAATAAGATACCATTAGTTAACTAACAGTGAGCAATACATTTGTTACATTATAATGTTAGTAAAAGTATTCATTGTTAACTATTCATTGTTATTTAATGTTAGCTCAAATCAGTGACATTAATATATACAACTTTTAATTTTAATAATGCGTTAAATGAAATTAACATTAGCTAAGACCAATAAGTGTTTTAGATTTATTTTTCAGTTCATGTTAGCAAACGCAGTTAACTAATATTAACTAATGGAACCTTATTGAATATTGCTACCTAATAATTTGTTTAGTTGTAGTGCATTTGAAAGAGATTCATATGTATATTTCCGCATTTTATATTACGCCTTGTGTGAATCTGGCATATTATTCTTTGTGCATAATGGAAATTATGGTTTTACTCTAAAGATGGACTCTAAAGTGACTCTGGGACTGTTTGGTTTAGTCTCTATGTCTCTGAATTATTTATATTTTATTACTCATGATCTAGCTTACTATGTCATCTGAAAATGATTAATAAAAAGCACATCATATCCTCAGTATTCATTATGATCATACAAGCTATTCAAACTGCATCCGTATGAAAAGTATCTGTATCTCAATTTGAAATTAATATGAAATGAACATCAATGAAAGGTGCAATCAACGGCCAATAAATAAGGGGATTTACTGAACTTGTAACAACAACAACAACAACAAAAATCAATGAGAAACTCTTAAAAATAAATGAATTTTATCAATATGTAAGACTTGAATCCCTACCATTTAATTTAACATAAATTCAGCAATGAATCACCAGAACTGGACACACAAATTCATGCAAAAATCCTGTGTATCAAAAATCATTTAAGCTAGAGTTGTTTTCATTTAACATTCTGCGTGTGTGTGCAAAAAAAAGCAATAAACTAAATAGCAGCAGGAAGATGAGGTTGAAAAACTCAATGAGGTTGAAAAAACAAGCAGGCCGCTCTTAGCAGATGCTTCTCTCTGATTGACTGCAATCATGTGTCTCAGTTTTGCATTTAACAACGTCTTTCAGAAACAGCTTGAGGAAAAACATTAAAAAAAACTCTATAATCAAAGCAGACATGTTTCCTTCTTGGCTTGTTTTCTCTCATTCTAGACGGGCACCAGCTTCCATGTCTTTGACCAGGGCAGATTTGCCAAAGAGGTTCTGCCCAAATACTTCAAACACAATAACATGGCAAGCTTTGTACGCCAGCTCAACATGTGTAAGTATCATTCTGTGCAGACAAACATCTCAAAGCTATCACAGACACTTCAGATTGAAACAGTGTTTGCGTTAACCTCTCACTTCTCTCTCAGACGGCTTCAGGAAGGTGGTGAATATTGAGCAGAGTGGGCTGGTGAAGCCAGAGCGAGATGACACTGAGTTCCAGCACCTCTATTTCCTCCAAGGCCATGAGCATCTGCTTGAACACATTAAGCGCAAGGTGAGACATTTCATCTTTAAGTGATTCTCACTCTTGCTTTATTATCTCTGAGTCAGAGACCCTGAAACACACACACACACACACACACACACACAGGCTGGAGGTTTATGATCTCACATTACTGAGGATTGTTTATGTTTGTGTGCTCACAGGTGTCAATAGTGAAGAGCGAGGAGACTAAAGTTCGGCAGGAGGACTTGAGTAAGCTGTTGTATGAGGTGCAGGTGCTACGCAACCAACAAGAGAACATGGAGATGCAGATGCAGGATATGAAACAGTAAGATGTTATACATTCATACGTACCCAGTTAATCCCATGGCATCACTTACTGTGTATCCTTGCCTTTAGTAACAAAAAACTGAAGCCCAAACAACAACTTGACCTTTTACCTCTATTATGACTCTGACTTTTCACCTGCTTCTCATTCATTGGCTTTCCTGCTTTGTGAATCTCAGTGGTTTAGTGTTTTGTTTAAGCTGCCTCAATAGCACATTCAGTAGCTCACCTGACAGTTGGGGTGACTACCACAAAACAACTACTTACCATTACATCTGTCTTTCTATTGATCCATTAATCTTTCTATCTATCTATCTATCTGTCTATCTGTTTGTCTGTCTGTCTATCTATCTATCTATCTATCTATTAATACATCCATCTTCCATCTATCCAACCATCAGTTGTCTATCCATCCATCCATCCATCCATCGTTGATCCATCCATCCACCTATCTATCTATCTATCTATCTATATATCCATCTATCTATTAATACATCCATCTTCCATCTAACCATCAGTTGTCTATCCATCCATCTATCTATCTATCTATCTATATATCCATCTATCTATTAATACATCCATCTTCCATCTATCCAACCATCAGCTGTCTATCCATCCATCCATCCATCCATCGTTGATCCATCCATCCACCTATCTATCTATCTATCTATCTATCTATCTATCTATCTATCTATCTATCTATCTATCTATCTATCAATCTTTCTATCTATCTATCTGTTTGTCTGTCTGTCTATCTATCTATCTATTAATACATCCATCTTCCATCTATCCAACCATCAGTTGTCTATCCATCCATCCATCCATCCATTGTTGATCCATCCATCCACCTATCTATCTATCTATCTATCTATCTATCTATCTATATATATATCCATCTATCTATTAATACATCCATCTTCCATCTAACCATCAGTTGTCTATCCATCCATCTATCTATCTATCTATCTATATATCCATCTATCTATTAATACATCCATCAGTTGTCTATCCATCCATCCATCCATCCATCGTTGATCCATCCATCCACCTATCTATCTATCTATCTATCTATCTATCTATCTATCTATCTATCTATTAATACATCCATCTTCCATCTATCCAACCATCAGTTGTCTATCCATCCATCTGTCGTTGATCCATCCATCCATCTATCTACCTATCTATCTATCTATCTATCTATCTATCTATCTATCCATCTATCCATCTATCTATTAATACATCCATCTTCCATCTATCCAACCATCAGTTGTCTATCCATCCATCCATTGTTGATCCATCCATCCATCCACCTATCTATCTATCTATCTATCTATCTATCTATCTATCTATCTATCTATCTATCAATCTTTCTATCTATCTATCTGTTTGTCTGTCTATCTACTATCTATCTATCTATTAATACATCCATCTTCCATCTATCCAACCATCAGTTGTCTATACATCCATCCATCCATCCATTGTTGATCCATCCATCCACCTATCTATCTATCTATCTATCTATCTATCTATCTATCTATCTATCTATCTATCTATATATCCATCTATCTATTAATACATCCATCTTCCATCTAACCATCAGTTGTCTGTCTATCCATCCATCTATCTATCTATCTATCTATCTATATATCCATCTATCTATTAATACATCCATCTTCCATCTATCCAACCATCAGTTGTCTATCCATCCATCCATCCATCGTTGATCCATCCATCCACCTATCTATCTATCTATCTATCTATCTATCTATCTATCTATCCATCTATCTATTAATACATCCATCTTCCATCTATCCAACCATCAGTTGTCTATCCATCCATCTGTCGTTGATCCATCCATCCATCTATCTACCTATCTACCTATCTATCTATCTATCTATCTATCCATCCATCTATCTATTAATACATCCATCTTCCATCTGTCCAACCATCAGTTGTCTATCCATCCATCTGTCGTTGATCCATCCATCCATCTATCTACCTGTCTATCTATTAATACATCCATCTTCCATCCATCCAACCATCAGTTGTCTATCCATCCATCTGTCGTTGATCTATCCATCCATCTATCTATCTATCTATCTATCTATCTATTTTCCATCTATCCAACATCCAACCATTCACCTATCTATCATCCATCTATGTATCGTTCATCCATCTTTCATCTATACAATTATCCATCTATCCATCCATCCATCCATCCATTTATCTTCCATATATCCAACCATCGATCCATCCATTCGCTATCTTTCTGTCTGTAAGTCCATCCATCCATCTATTTATCTATCTATCCATTAATTAATTCATATTCCATCTATTCAACCATATATCTATTTGTTATCTTTTCTGTCTGTAAGACCATCCATCAATCTATCCATTAATCCATCCATCTTTCATCTATCCAACCATCTCTTGTCTGTAATCTGTCTGTGTCTGTCTGTCTATCTATCTATCTATCTATCCGTTATCTGTCTGTAAGTCCATCCATCCATCCATCTATTTATCTATTAACCCATCCATCTTCCATCTTCCATCTATCCAACCATCCATCCATTCATTATCTGTCTGTATGTCCATCTATCTATCTAGACAGAACGACGTTCTCTGGAGAGAGGTGGTATCACTGAGGCAGAATCACACACAGCAGCAAAAAGTCATGAACAAGGTAAGAAATACAGCTCATGACCACAATAGTGGGTGGGCTGATATAGCCATTATTGGGGAAGATGCCGTCGTGCAGATTTTTTGACTGAGTAACGCTGAATCACGCTCTGTTTCTCTGTTCTATTAATAGCTGATTCAGTTCCTGTTTAGCCAGATGCAGTCCAACACTCCCAGCACTGTGGGAATGAAGAGAAAGCTGTGAGTGTACCCATTCATCTGTAATGCAAATACTAATCTGAAGCACTTGATTTTGTATTGATACACACACAAACAACAAAAAAGCGCAAACTGAAAATAGCAATCAACAGCCTGATGCTCCAACACAAACACAGTAGAGGGAACGGCCAACTCAGCTGGAAACAGTCAGCTGATACAATTCACTGCCCTTGCTGGGATGAATGGACCTGAATGCTGAGTCAGACCTCCTGAGCTCTTGCTCTCACACATGCATCCACAAACACGCACACACCTGAACTGTAGCGCATGACCCTCTACCCTCTATTAAAAAGATGCACCGTCAGCTAGTGTGACGCATGAGAACAAACTGGGTAAGAGGGACCGCAAGAGCCAGTGCTTGGTATTCCACTGCAACTTTTAACTGACTTTGCTTCAACATTCTTTCACAGTCTTACCACTAGAGGGCAATAGGATTGTAATTCTCAACTACAGTCATAAGTTCTTTGTATTTGAGACCTGAACACTTATTGATGTGGCTTCTATCAATTATATGCTGCATTTTTCCTTCTCCCCAGTCCTCTCATGCTGGATGACGGCTGCTCCACCCCTCCTGCCTCAAAATTCAGCCATAGCCACTCCACAGAGTCCTTACAAGAATCCTTCTATATCCAGTCGGTGAGAAAGCTTTCATATTAAAGATTGAAGATCTGACATAGAAGATTTTACTCACTGTATCATGGCTCTTACAACTGGTGTTTTGATGATTTTCTCAATCAATAAAACATGACAGACTCTCTTTCATGTTCAACCAGCCATCCACAGAAAGTGCATCCTGTTCCACTAGCAATGTGATGACAGGAGGGCCAATAATCTCTGATGTCACTGAAATTTCACAGTCCAGCACCATGGCTTTACAAATGCAGGCAGAGGAATCTAGGTGAGTGGACCGACCTTCAGAGTTAAAGGGATCTTCATGTTGCTTTGGACCCCATTGACTTTCATTGTATGGGCACAAACATTCTTCTAAACAGGGTGAGAAAACAATGGCAGTATTTCTATTTCATGGTGAACTATCCCTTTAATATTAGCCTAATATTAATATTTGTTTAATATGGCCCTATAATTTCCACCATGTGGAAAATGTGGACAGAAAACATGAAATTTGAGGAAAAATACAACAAAATTTGATTAAGATGTGGTCTATTTGTTTAGAGAAAAGTGTCTAATGCTGATTAAGGAAGAGCCGGTGAGTCCTGGGGTGCAGGGACGAGGAGAGGGTGTACCACTTAGCTCCTGTGAGGTGTGCGCTGAACCCCCCGTCCTCCCTGTTGCCATGGTACAGTCCGTCCTAGAGGGCAGAGGATCTAATTTGGGAGAAAGAAGGGCCAAAAGACCAATGCTGGAGAGGTATAATATATTAGCCCTATAAAAGTAACAAATATCTACAACTTAGGATAGTTAAGACTTTTTGTTTTTCACAGATAAGCAGCACTTACATTTCAGTCAGTAAAAGTACAAATTAATTTCTTAATTTGTACATATATGTTCAAGATCAGAGATTCCTGATGGTGTGGAAAATGTTGACATGAGCCTGGAAGATTTACAGCTGCTTCTGAGGAGTCACCAGCAGAGCATGGAAACCGGTGTTGCAGCAATGGATGTAAGTCTGAATCGATACAGGGAGTGAGTGAATCCAACATACAGGTGAATGGGAAAATAACCTTTTCATTTTAATGACCTTAAAATACTTTGCACTTTCTTACAGCCCTTCACATTTAGTCTGTCTTTGAATGAGTGGAACTTCACAGAAATGGACCCAAACTTGAAATCAGTGAGTTAACTGTCATAAATATATTACAAATAAAAAACTTAAATGATTCAATTTGCATAAGTAATCATACCCATATCTAGGACTGTTAAAATTTAGAAACATTCATATTGCTTATAGATGTTAATACACCTTGAGTAAAGTTAACCTGTGGCAAATTCAATTGAATGTGGAAAAAAAATAATTTATAGCACGTTAAAAAGGCAGCACCATAACAAAACGTGAAAAAATGAAGGGGTATGAATACTTTAGTAAGGCAATGTGTGTGTGTGTGTGTGTGTGTGTGTGTGTGTATATATATATATATATATATATGAAGACTTCATCTGCAGAAACAGATACATCCGTTTTTAACCATTTTTAACAAAAATCATGTTTTTTTTTTGTTATTATGTATTCTAATTAATCTCAAACAAACTGCAGTTGGGTTATTTTAAATAAGTAAGAATAACTAAAAAATACAGATAACTAGCACAATAAAAAACAATAAAAACATGATAACATAATAAAAAAAAAAAAAATTGAAATAAGCTTGCAAATAAAATTGTGACGGATTTCCCGGGAAACAACATACTTTCATTACCCGTCCGTGTGTATTTATGCCATATCCATAAATAAAGGTAAGAAGGTTCGTGCTTGAACCGAAAAGAGTTTGTAAGCAAAAGCTTAATAAAACAAGAATCAACAAGAATCAAATCTTTGTGGTAAAGATACGTATGAACAGTATTAATTAAGACATTAGCCTAATATTTCACCTACCTTACTGCAAATGATAAGAACAAACACAAATATTGTCAAGATTCTTGCCCTGGAAATCCTGGTTCAGTTTGCCCAACCACAAACCGTTTTGTTCCTCAGACAGTTTGTTGCACTCTTCTCCTTGATAATGTTTGGCAGTCTATTCGCTTGTTAAGTGGTGACATAATGTGTTCAACGAACGCACCGACGAATGCTGTTTCCGGGTCCAAGCCCCAACTCATTTGACATAAGAATACTATCTTAGCAGCAGCTTATGAGCACTGTTTATTCATATTAGACATTTTATCTAAACATTTTCAAATTTACGGTGTACACTACAATCTCCGTGCTCACAGCGTCCCAAACACAAATAATTTTTATATTTTTAATTATAAATATAATTATATTTATATTTCATTGTCTGGGATTTCCGTATGGAGTTAAAGGGTAGGATTATATATTGTTGTAAGCATTATACCACATTGTGAATGTATAATTAGCACTATTTGTTGTTTTCTCGTGTCAGAGCGTTTGGACCCGGAATTCACGGAAGAGTGACGCGTGATGTCAAACTAAACAAGCGAATAGTACTCCAACCCCTGGTTTCACAGACAAGGCTTAAACCTAGTCCTAAACTAAAATGTAAGTCTGAGCTGTTTCAACTGAAAGAAACTTGCACTGACTGATTTTAAAATATATCAGTGCCTTTGTTTTGTGTCAAGATGCACACCAATAATGTTTTTTTTTTCTCTAAGGCACGTTTAATAAAATTTCTTAAATGTCTTAATTGAATATCCCTGCTGAAAAAAAAAACAGCTAAAATCAGCCGGTCTTAGCTGGATTAAGCTGGAAGTAGCTGGTCTCCCAGCCTGACCAACCTGACCAGCTAAGGAAGTGGGCAAAACCCCTCTAAAATCAGCCTGCTGACCAGCTAAAACCAGCCAAACATCTTAGGCTGGTTTTAGCTGTTTTTTTTTTTTCTTTTCAGCAAGGTATTGGCCTAATCCTGGCTTAGTCTAAGCCCTATATGTGAAATCATGCCCAAATGTTTTTCCTGGTCCGACCAATTAGTACAGCCCAAAACATGACAAAAATGTACCATTTTCAGCAGCAGCAATCAGCAAAATATGATACTTCCATTCAGTTCAGTGGCATTGTTTACATGCAGTGTAACATGGCCAAATGATGATGCGTCGGGACTAACCAACAATTAATTCAAATGTCCAATTAATGTTTAATATTTGGCCATTTCTTTATGACAGAAATTCTACAGCCACTGTAATTTCTTGAATATGTGGACGTCAAAACGTGTAAATTTAGAGCAAGTGTTTAAGCTTTTATTTTAAAATCGCGATTAACAGTTAAGTTCCATGATTTTTTTTAATCAAGTACTCGAATTTAATCGAGGAATTGTGACAGCCCTAAACTGATTTCAACAAGTGAAAACAACAACAGCATAAGTTACTTACCTGCTCATAAGACATATTTTTCGGGTATCTGATCAGGGATTTACGGTAGAGCCGTTTAATTTCCGACCCTAATGAAAACCACGCAAGCACAACTCCTCCGCAAGTAACTTGTAGTTCAATGTTTCATCCGCTAGAGGGAAATAAAGTTACATAGTGTGGCTTAAATGCATGATGGCTCAAAAAACGACAAGAGTGTTTTTCAACTTAATGTTTGCAGGATGATTATACTAACTGTTTTCCGAAATTTTTCTTTGTGCATTTGCAGGAGCTGGCTAATGCCCTCATCCCTGCTGCTGTGTCCCAGTACATGTTTCAGGGTCAGGAGGGGGAGACGTACCCCACCGCTGGCTATGAGGAGCAGTGAAGCCCTGATATGACAGCCAGCGCAGATCCCTCCTGAGAGAGAGCAGGTACTGTGACATGACGTCCAAGTCTTTTGCCTAAATAGTTGTATACTACTAAAATCTACCTCAAACTTATGGTTGCCTTGCTTCATTGTTTCTCTCAGAGTTATCCGTTTGAAAGCATGCCACTTGGATTACATTTTCCCATCATTGGAAAAGAAGGCTCAAATGTATCTGACTAGTAGATGTGGAGGTGATATACAGTACCAAGTAAATGTGCTGACCAGCCCAATGGCGGAAGCTGCATTTTTACAAAAACGTGAAGCAATTCAACTCTTTGGAGATGGAATATTTACATATTTACTTTCTCAAAGCCTATAAGGAGTTCAGGCTACATCAAGATCATTTTGAAGATTTTTCTCATGATAAAATGCATCCACTTCTGTTGCCAAGGAAAGGCAATATTAAGCATTTCCATTCCCAACGACTACAATGCAGGTGAACTGTATGCAATATGACGTAAATCATTGTGGCCCGAGTTTGAATGCACTTTAGTCTGTGTGTTGAAGTTTTTGCTTTGTGGAGATGTGATTTCATTTTCCCTAAAATGTAACTGTAAAAAAAAAACATATTTAGTTCAAATTGATATTATAATAAAGCACACACTTGTATTTCAATATATATTTGAAGACAAAAAGTACTGGTTTAATCATATTGTGTATGTAATGTGAGAAGTCTAGGGGTTAAAAATCAGACCTCGCAGGAAGAAAACTGAAACGATGCACTGCTTTTTGCACAATTTAGCGTCTTTTTTCTCAATAATACTTTAGTAACTGAAATACATTAAGACATCAAGTATCTTTGTATCAATCTATTCTTAAGCCTTTCAGAATTCACAGCTGTCTTTGATACGCTTATGAAATATTGTATGATATTTGCCCTCATTTGATACAAATGTGTTGGCCAAACTGGTTAGATGCTAAAGACGACAAAAACAGCAGTTGTTAATGCCTTTGGAGACTGTATCCCCATCAACCAAATTAGATCTAACAATGACAGTGCCTTAGGCTGTAGGTAAGACTGTGTTTATTTTTCCTGCCAAACCTCATATAATGAAGGCAAACAAACACACAACATACAATAACATTTCAGAGGCCATAATGCACTTTGTTATTACAGGGCAGCCATGTAGCAATGCAAAATACCCTAGATCTCTTACAAATGTGTTGAATTTTAGGTGCAATACTGCTGCATTTATTTATATGATTTCCCTAAAAAGCAATTTTTGCATTGATTTGTATGATTTCTCAAGGATGGAACATCTAATGGTGATTTAGATGGGAACTATGATGGAATAAAATAAATTGCACTATGGGTGATATCTGTATTAGAAATAGTGTTTATTCAGTGTTAGTTTATACTCTTATTTTTCCATTATTCCCTATTAAAGAACAATAATTACATGGTTTGTTTTGAGAAGGGTGCTTTTTCACACGGTTGCAAGTCATTGTATACTTATTTCTTCTTTCACAATGTAATTAATTGCACTGCAAATAAATGAATGTAGATTACCACGGCAAGACACAAAAGCATGAAAGCAAGACAGAAAGGAAACCAATGTTTCATATTGCTTCTGGATGTAGTCTGTTCCTGACTCCCACCAGCATAATGTTAAAATATGTACACACAAAAAAAATTTGTAAAATAATAAACCTATTTTAAAAGCATGCAGCAAATCTCATTGAAATATCTCTGTCTGTTGGACTGTCATATAAAGTGTTTTCACGACATCATCTGTAATATATCTTCCAGATGTAAATGTAGACATCATATAGATGTCTCTGTGATGTATGTGTGCTATCAGGGACAGATAAATGGTTTAACTTAATGGCTTATTTTGAGAAGGTTAAAAATGTCTTTTTTCCCATCCTGATTAGGCTACTTGGAGTGGTAATAAATGTAGATTAAACATGCAAGAAAGAAAGAAAGATGGCTTAATGAAATATAACATGTCAATAAGTATAATAAAAGACATTTCACTTATCCACCAATATAATGTTTATTAATATCAGGGCTCTCAAGTTTTACCAAAAGTTTGGGGTGAGCCATTCAAATATTTGCAGCAGCGGCCCCTTTGCCCCCACGCAGTTCTCTCAAGTTTTCGCTAGAAGTTCGAATTTAACTACTGTTCATAATTGACCAGCACAAAGTAGAAATTATAGCAACTGGTAAATCTAATACAAGTCAAATTCATACAAATTAAAATCAAATGTTCTATATATTTCAAAAATACGAATGTATAAAAAAATAAAAATTGGCCCCAATCAAGCCAACTGAACAGCAGTGCTAAATGTACATACTGTACACATACAGTATTGCAGAACTTGCCCTGAGCATGTTTGTCAGTCTGTGTGTGTGTGTGTGTGTGTGTGTGAGAGAGAGAGAGAGAGAGAGAGAGTACACATTATCTTATGACTGGTATTTTGTATTGCAAGTGTTTGTTGCACATTTTGATGCCTTGGTGACAGTGGTAGGGGCTCGAGCTTAGCTAGAGTAACTAGTTACCTATAATGGAATTATGTAATTTAATTGCAAAATAAATGTAACTAATCTGTTACAGTTACTGAGAAACAATATATAATTAAATTACATTTACTTCTGAAATGTTACATCTGAATATTTTCACAAATACAGATTTGATAGCCAGTGTACTCAGTGTGCATCTTGTATAGCAGTACAGATTTACTGTCCTCTGATAATAATTCAACATACAGCCATTATTGTCAAAATACCTGATAAGAGTACTATGTTGTTTAACCATGCAAAGCCATGCAAAGTCCTTTTCATCGTGTTCACGTTTTTGTCTGCTTGACAGGACCATACAAAGTTGTGTATCTTGTATTAGAGCAGTTAAAATATGGTGCTTTTTTTTAGTACAATTCTCTCATACTGATCACTGGATGTTCAACATGGCACTTCATGGCAAAGCAACACAACATGTAAAACAGACAGGGTTCGGCTAATGTACGTTTCTGTTGATGGATTCGCATTCTGACATCCCAATATATGACAACAACAGCGGTTAAAAGATACGTGGACAAACCATTATTTGTTCAATGCGAGTGCTGTATGCTGGATTATGAGCAGTCATTTATTCCGTCATATCCCTGGTGCTGATAACGCGTCTGTGCAGGTGAGACCTGAACAGCACACACTGCAATCTGTATTTAAACTAAACTCATTTAAGCTTTGCCAGTTTAAACACAGACACAGCAACAAGATCTGTGTGTGCGCTCATCCGAAGCGTACAAACCCGTGCCTCAGAATGCGTGCACATATTAAGCTCTCTTTGAAGTATTGTGTTTGAATGAACAAATTAACACAAAAATTATGTCAAAATGCCCGTCTTGGTAAGTGTCTGAGCAGACATAGCCGGCTAACGTTCAGTATCAGTGCACTGGATCAGTGCATTCTCTTAAAGTGACAGCACTTTCTTAATATTAATCAAACAGCAACAACAAAAAAATCACTCACTGCTCTTGATTGAATAGCTTTTGTAAGTTTAATAAAGAATAATCTTTAATTTATACTGTAAAATATGCAATGCTATTTTACATATACATGGTTTTTGAGTCAGTTTCTATTTTATGAAAACCATAATATAAACCAAACCATGAGTAAGTTGTACTGTTGCACCACTACATTGGACTCCTTAATATGGTTGCTTTGGTTATTTACGGGCGTGACAACCGCATTCTATAACTCACACCCAGAAATTTTCAGGACCCATGATTTGATGGATGAACTCACAGCTTGATTGGACTCAGAAGTGGTAATACTTTCAGTTTTATGGACGGTTGAAAAGCGTGTGTCGGTGAGACTTGCCTGAGACTTGAGAGCCCTGATTTAATGTTTATATATATATATATATATATAGATAGATAGATAGATAGATAGATAGATTTTATTAATGCTCAAAAACAGTAAAGAAAAAATAATCCATCAACAAAACTAATGGACAAAAACAATAACAAATTAAAAATTAAGAAGAGAAAGGGGGTGTTTAATACATTACAACTTGAAAAAGCAAAATTGAGACTTACATGTCATTAAAAATAGGAAAAGTGTTACAAACAGATAAAGTTTTTAGAGCTTTTTTGTTTTTAGACAACTGGATCAATGAAATTTATTGCTCAAATTCTTTCATAAAAACAAAATAGAGAGGTTTGGAGTTTGAATATTTGCATCTGTGGATGTGAAATTTAGCAAGAAGCTAGATCAAATTCACAACATAAAACTTTTTTTTTTTTAGACCAGTGGTTATCAAAGTCAGGCTCCCTCTAGTGGTACGCAGAGGAATCACTCAAATATAAATTAAATACAATTTAATTTAATCTTAATTTGAGTAAAGTTTTTATTTTAAGTTTTTTTACATTTAAGTACAGTAAGTTTTCATTTACCTGTTTGTAAGCACTGTGCAGTGTTAATTTTCAAACTGTGTATTTACAATGTTAAAGTGGCGGACAACAATAAATATTTTTATTAGGAAAAAAACTGCCTCATTTTTTGAGTTGTTGAGTTGTAGCTGAATAGTTAGGCCTACTGTGCTACTGTATTTTAATGTTGGACATTATGGTGGTACTTGGAGAGCCAAATATTTTCTGATGTGGTACATAGTATGAAAAGTTTGAGAACCACTGTTTTAGACTGATCATACTCAAAAAAAAAAAAAAAAATTTTTACTAGATTTTACTCCTAATGAAACTTAAATTAAAACATTTTTCCAAAATGTCTTCGTAAATGGACAATTCTAAAAAAAAAGATGAACAACAGTCTCAAAAGAGTCATCACAAAAAGAGCAACTGGAGGAAATATTATTTTTGAATTTCTTCATGTAATGATGGCAGGATAGAACTTATGAGGATATGAGGAAGCATCCACATTTTTTTTTTCCAGCAGATATTACCGACTGCATTATTCCAGTAAGCAGTCACAGCTGGCAGAGTAATATTCTGCTGAAACAATGACGGACTATTCTATTATTATTTTTGCAGGGAGAAGCAAAACATAACCTACCAACTAATGTATCAACAAAATTAAAAGTAATCAGTGAACGCACATTTCTCAACACCTGATGTGATAGACCCCATAACTATGGAAAACTCTTTTGGAGAAACAGGAAAATGAAAATTATCTAGAAATTCTTTATATGAGAATAATATCCATTGAGAGTTAATTTTCTGAAACCAATTTTAAAGAATGTGGATTTGGCTTTGTATAAAACATTACAGTTATTCCAAATAAAAAATCTGTGGGGTAAAAAAAATTGTGCTTGAATATCAGTGACCAAGCCAAGAGAACCTACCTATGAAAAGCAGATAATGTAGCTGGTAGTTTATCAATTTTATAATTGCACACAAGAAGAAAATCAAGTCTTCTTCTTCTTCTAGTATCGTTTATTGGTGGTTGGCAAGCCAACTTATGGTGTATTACCACAACCAACTAGACTGAAGTCTGAAGCATCGACGGGGATTAAGACAAAACAAAACAAAAACCAAGAAATAGGAGGGGAAAGAAAATAAATAAATAAATAAAAACAACACATTACAAAAACAAACAAAAAATTTTATTAATTCCAGGTTTACAATATATATATATATATATATATAACTTTTAAATTCTCCCTTCCAATCCTGTTATTTTGTAGAAAATCAAGTCCACCAAATGCCCTGATTTAATGTTTTATGTTAAAAATAGCCTCAATGCTGACGTATGTCAGGAAGCAGACGAGCCGTAAAGCGAAACGCCCGGTCGTAACACAGGACGTAGCCGGATGTCCCGGATGTGCTTTCACAGCAGAGTGCCGTATTCCAGTTTTCATCGAGCGCCAAGGCTGTGCTATTCAATCCCACTAATATCGTAATCAACAGTAAAAACGTGATTAGTGCAAAGATTAAGAAGCCACTATATTATCCGTCATACGATGTCAGTTGTACCTCCTAATCGATCATCTACAGGTTGGCCTCGTGGAGTAAATCAGTTCGGTAATAAATACATTAGCCAGCCGGCTAAACCGCTCACCCTGGAGAGAACAATCAATCTGTGAGTAACATTCACCAATGCAAACGGCGTGTGCAATTACATTTATTTCACAACCAAAGCTCACCGTTTCAAGTGGTGCATGATGGCTTCTTTCTGAAGTAGCATCACATTTGAAAATGGCAAACAGTCGTAACGTTAGCTCCTTCCTGATTAACTTACTGTTGTTTGGATGTGTGTGCACGTTTACAATCATTTTGTGCATTCACATGTAGGCTAGTAACGTTAACAAAATAGCTAAAATGTAATTCGAAGCACTGTTTTTGTTGTATTACATGGGTATTAGATGGTTTTGGTTTGCTTGTTGTTTTATTATAAGGTTCCACAATTAATTATTCGACAATAGCAGTAGTCGATTGGTGTAATTACCTAATCGTGAAAAGTTTTGATTACAACATTGCGTTTATGTCCATTACAGCCGTGACATTTGTTTCTGTTTACATATGTTTACAGTGAAACTAGCCAGCGCTAAGTGTACCGGTACAATTTTGTTTATTTGTTTAGTTAGTTAATTGTATCATCCAGATATTTCTCTCCAAAAGTTGTGAACAATTTAAATGTGACCCTGGACCACAAAACCAGTCCTAAGTAGCACAAGAATATTTGTAGCAATGGCCAACAATACGTTGTATGGATCAAAATGATTGACTTTTCTTTTATGCCAAAAATCATTAGGATATTAAATAAAGATCATGTTCCATTAAGATATTTTGTAAATTATCTACCATAAATATATATAAACTTAATTTTTGATCAGTAATATGCATTGCTAAGAACTTCATTTGGAAAAGGCAATTTTATTCATTTTATTTATTTCTCTCTCTCTCTCTCTCTCTCTCTCTCTCTCTCTCTCTCTCTCTCTCTCTCTCTCTCTCTCTCTCTCTCTCTCTCAGTATTTAGATTTTTTTTTTTTTCACCCTCAGATTCCTGTTTATATATTTGCATCTCGGTCAAATATTGTCCTACCCGAACAAACCATACATCTGTGGAAAGCTTATGTATTGTATAAATCTCAGTTAAACAATTGATGCTTATGACTGGTGGTTTTGTGGTCCAGGGTCACACAAATAATGTCTGTACTTGTTTAAACCAAGTTTCACACAGTTCTGACTGTTGTTTTTGGTCTTGTCATTTCATTTAAATGCAGGGTGTCCGCGGGTCCTTAAAAAGTCTTAAAATGTCTTAAATAACATTTTCCAAATATAAGGCCTTAAAAAGTCTTCAAATGTCTTAAATTCAGATTCAATGGGTCTTAAATTATTTTGGTCACATTACTGCTAAAATAGCTTCAGTCTGACAGACCTAATGTCTGTTTACAATCATTGGACAGACCGAAGATTGACTGAAATATAAAAAAAAAAAAAAAAAAAGTATCGAAACTCAAGAATCATTCTTCTTGTTTTAATACATTCAATGTAAACAGCGTTTAATAATGGATAGTGTATCTGATAGTGTTCTGGGTATCAAAATTGTGTTGCCTGTCTCTTGGTAAGAGACTTAAAAACAAATGAGAGAAATGGCACACATAAAGAAACTCAGAAGAAACACACTGAGGTAAAAATTTAAAATGTGTAGTTTATTTATAAAATATAGTTCAGTAACATACCAGCGGATCTTTCCTGAATATTATCACGATTGTAAATGTTACATTGATTTTCAGTAAACAAGTAATTAGTCAAGTATTTAAGTTACTTACATTTTAAACACAATATTTACTGTTTTGTTCCATTTTATTACCGAAAATAGTTCCAAACAAGGATCACAGCAGCACACTCTCCAAGCAACATGGCGGTGCTTTTTTATTGAATGATTCAGCGTTTTGAACTAATCAGTTGAAATTACTCATTGACTTGCTCAGTAAGTGACTTACCGCCGCCTATTGGTAGTTTAGTAAAAGTGTGCGTTTCCCCCCTGACATTTCTGATTTGTATATTCATAAATGCATTTAAAACATTAATCTCAAAATATAATGTTTTTGCTGTTTTAATTTTGCAGTGTAAATTATTTAATCTGACTGGTAACAGCCCTATAGAATTTATTGATAAGTTGTAATAATTTGACATTAAAGGTGATGCATACATTTCAAAAGTTTAAAAAATAGGTTTTTATAAAGGTAAATAAAAAATATGCAAATTTAAGTATGTAAAAAGTCTTACTTTTCACTTGTTCATATTTGCAGAAACCCTGAAATGACTCCTGATCATCATGATTTTTGTTTTTGCAGATACCCACTAACAAATTACACATTCGGCACCAAGGAGCCGCTCTATGAGAAGGACAGCTCGGTAGCCGCACGCTTTCAGCGGATGCGGGAAGAATTTGAGAAAATAGGGATGCGGCGGACGGTGGAAGGCGTTCTGATCGTTCACGAGCACAGACTCCCTCATGTGCTGCTGCTGCAGCTGGGAACCACCTTCTTCAAACTGTAAGTAGCCAGTGGTTCTCTAGAGTTTGTGTGTTATGAATATGATCAATTCAAATGGGTGCTTTTCAGTGGTTAAGCTTTACTGTATTGTTAAAAGTAACCTATCCTCAAGTATGCATGATTCTGTATACTTTTTTTTTTTTGATTATTTCACTATGATTTGTTTGCTTTTCTTTGCATTGTTGTGTTTGTTCATCATACATTTGATGAAAAACTGTTTACTAATGTTATATATTGTTTTTTACAGTCCTGGGGGTGAGTTGAACCCTGGAGAGGATGAGGTGGAGGGGTTAAAACGACTAATGACTGAGGTATTATTTGCTTTTCTGACTGTATTTAAAGTTATAATTGATGGCATTTACAGATATTTAACTACGATCTGAAATGCATGTAACAAAACTAGCAAAGAAAGATCTGAAATATGCTGAAGAATAATTCCTAAATTTATTTTTAAGATTTTGGGGCGTCAGGATGGAGTAAAACAGGACTGGGTCATTGATGACTGTATTGGGAACTGGTGGAGACCAAATTTTGAACCACCTCAGGTAACTCAGTTCCCTTTCCTTCAGACAGACACGTACTGAATCACTAACAGTATTTTGTTCACTTTCAAGCACGTTAACTATACAGAATGAAATACAGTTGAGGTCAAAAGTTTACTAAGTATTAGTATTAAGAATCAACCATATGTAAACTTTTGAGTCTTTTTTTTTTTATATATATAAATAAAAAATTTTAATTAACTTTTATTTTCTCTTGTGGACTATATGTAAATATTTGTATGTGAAATATCTTATTCAGTTCAGTACTAAATAAAAAACAACATGCATTTAGTATAATCCCTTTTATTTCGGTAAAGTAATTAGCATTTTGCAGATTCTGCAAGGTGTAAGTAAACTTTTGACCTCAACTGTATATAGTTACTATACTTTGATTCAATAGTAAATCACATTGAAAATGTCTCATTTGCTTTCACAGTACCCTTATATTCCAGCACATATTACTAAGCCTAAAGAACATAAGAAGCTTTTTCTAGTACAGCTGCAAGAGAAAGGTAAGGCGAATTGCATTTGGTTTACTTGATGAACCCTGAGTAAAAACTGATTAAATTTCGCTCATATTTTGTGTTGTGTGTGTGTGTTTTTTTTTTTTTTTTTTTTTTTTTTTTTTAGCATTGTTTGCTGTCCCAAAGAACTACAAGCTGGTGGCGGCTCCCTTGTTTGAGCTTTATGATAATGCTCCTGGATATGGCCCAATTATATCCAGTCTCCCACAGCTACTGAGCAGGTGAAATATTACTTTTGAACCCTGTAGCATGTAGTAAATGAGCTTCACATCTAGGGGTGTGCAATATTGACAAAAAATATCTTGATATTTTCTGGGATTTTGTCGATGGCAATAATTAGACGATATTTTTGCTGTGTGTGTTATTGTACTTCAAGGACTACAGTGCTAAAGTTTTTGCTATTACTCATATTCTGTGTGGTCAGTTCACAGCAGTGATAATTATTATTTTCCTAAAAGTTTAAATGGATTTTTAAATGGACCTTTTATGGGCATTTTTACCTTTTATAAAGTCATTTTTTCTAAAAGTGTGCATCAACTTTTGAGTCTAATTCTTACATTTAATCAGTCAATTATAATAATAGTACATTTTAGTCTAAACAAATCAAGTCAGTATCAACAAAATTCATATTTGCAGAAGTTGCATATAAAGTGGCATTTACACATTAAAACCGCCAGTAGGTGTCAGTAAGTCGCTGTAATAAGCGAGTCATTGCGATTGAACCGAATCATTTAAACGGTTGATTCATTCAAAAATGAAACGTCTTCAGGTTGCTCAGAGACGCAAAACAGTGCTGTGGCTGTGTTTGGAATGATTTTTGTTTGTCGAAATTAAGCAAACACAGGAAATATGCTGTCTAAAACGTAAGTTAATTTTAACTTGTCTCTTGAACTGTTGTATAAAATCAACGTCACATTTGTAGTCATGCTGATTTTTGAAGGAAATCTGCACTCTTCGTGTGGTATTGTTTAACTAGATGAAATTATATAAATATATACATTTTCTGTCCCCATATCTTGAATTCTGTGATCATTTATAAATGCATTTTAATAGATTGAATTATGCACTGTAAGAATGCACTCTAAATGCGTACTTACAGAATCATCACGTGTGCACTCTGTAGGTGTGTTTTGTTTGTTTTTCGCATTATACTCGATAATGTCAAATTGCACATCGTTAAAACAGCAATTGCGTTATTATCAAAGACGATATATATCGCACACCCCTATCACATCATTTAATATTGATAAGTAGTGTCTAATTAAGTTAATGATTACAAATGTTCATTCCCCTGCACAGGTTTAACTTCATCTACAATTGAGAAGCATGACATTTTTTCATGACCATGGGCTGTCTCTGTGAGCGCAGTCTGATGGGGTAACTGATGAGGATGTGTTGTTCAGGTGTTGGCGAGGTCCATTGAGGTTTACGAAATCTCTCACTTTCTGGCCTGTCTGCATTATGTTGATTTAGATTGCATAGAAATGTGTGCATTTTGTTTCTGTCATTTATAGATGCATTGCAAGTCTTTATTATTGAACTTTGTCATCAGGTAACTACATTTTTATGTTTGACTAAGTGGTGAACACAATGTCTTTAGAAAAAAATGTTTTGAGTGACTTTTTTTTTTTTTAAACCTTGTATATTTGTCAGTGCTTTTTATAATAAATTGTGTCATGGAGATGTTGCAGGTTTCCTGTTGTCATTTATTGTTGCTGTATATGAAAAAAGGATTTGCATTTTTGTAACTGATATGCTGTACTATACATGTTCATGTTAATCAAGGTTACTTTGTCCAAAAAAAAGTCAAAATACATTTTCCAGAGACCCTAGGAACTAAACAGACTGTTTTGCTCTAAAATCTGTTTAAATGGGCGGACAGATATGAATCAAAATCTTGTTGCAAAAATATTTTTTTAAGCAGAGCCACATTTGCTACACCATAGCCATAGCCTTATTAAAGGAAAGGTTCACCAAAAAATACAAAATCCGCTCTACCCACCCTCAGGTTATCTGAAGTATAGATGAGTTTGTTTCTTAATCTGAACAGATTTGGAGAAATTTAGTGCAGTGAATGGGTGCTGTCAGAGTGACTGTTTAAAGAGCTGATAAAAACATCACAATAATTTGGCCAGAAGCAGCAGTTTTAAATTAAATACTTAAATGGTGGTTTTGTTTCTTATAAACCCAGATTTTCACTTCACAAGACATTCACTGATGGACTGGAGCCATGTGAATCACTTGTGGATTATTGAAATGTTTTTATCAGGTGTTTGGACTCTCATTCTGATGGTACTTATTCACTGCAAAAGATTTCTATTGTTGAGAGACTTTTTTTCTCCACATTAATCTACACTTAATACGCCATGACAAAGCAAAAAAACGGTTTGTGACAACTTTGCAAATTTATGAGAAATAATAACTGAAATAAGTACATTGCATAAGTGTTCATACCCTTAATGTGGTACTTGGTTGCAGCATGTTTATAGCCTCAAGTCTTTTTGGGTATGATGCAGCAAGATTTGCAAACAACATTTGGCAATTATCTGCCGTTCTTCGCCTCACCTCTTCACCTCTCAAGTTCTGTCAGCTTGAATGGGGGCAGACGCACATTTTCAGGTTTCACCAGAAATGTTTGTGTTCAAGCCTGTGGCTGGGCCACTCAAAGACATTCAGAGTTGTCTACAAAGCCACTCTCTCTGTGTGCTTAGGCTTTCTGTGTGCTTTCTCCTATCTGCATATATAATTATGGATCTCAACTAGAGTGACCATTAGCTTCTTGGTCACCAGTCTACCCAAGACCCTTCTCCATAGAATGCTCAGTTTGCTTTAGGAAGAGTCCTAGTTGTTTAAGACTTCTTCCATTATGGATAATGGAGGCTACATGCTTCTGTGAACCTTCAGTGCAGCAGCATTTTTTCTGAACTCGACCACAGACGAGTGGCTTAACGCAATCCTGTCTCTAAGCTCAATAGGCAGTTTTTTGAACCTCAGGGCTTGGTTTTTGCTCTGATATGCATTTTCAGCTGTTAAACCTTTTATTGAGAGGTGTGTGCCTTTCCAAATCGTACTCATTCAGTTGAATTTGCTACAAGATAAAACAACACAAAAAAGTGCAGTAACATCTTCAAGCGATATGAATGCTTCTGATCTAAATTTGAAGTGTCCCAGAAACTTATACAATGGAGTCATTTCAGTTTTTATTTCTAATAAAGTTGCAAAATTGTTACAAACTTGTTTTACTTTGTCATTATGGTATATGGAGTGTAGACTGAGTTCAACATAAGGCTGCAACATAAAACATGAAAAACAATGAATACTTTTGCAAGGTACTGTATGTTTTCTTTTTAAATCTATGTGTATTTGCATGTTATAAAAACACTGGTCACTCTTGAATATAACTTAATATAACATGATTTTACATTAGAATCCTGACCAGAACATTACTGAAAGTGCATTGAAATTTAGTCTTTAATATGTTCATTTTGCTTGTACACCAACTATTGATCTTTTATCATATAATGATAGACTGTCATATTGCTAATTACTTATTAATGAAAGCGCTTCTAAAAACCTGTGCTTGATGTGTGGTCTTTGTTGTGTTTCTAGCTATAGGTGAGAATGCCATTTAGCATATGTTGTTTTGTGGGAGGGTTTATTTCAATAACTCATATATTTAGTTTCTAATATTCTAGATTCAAAATATTTTTGATCATGATGGAGAGCAACATAGGCTGCAATTCAACATCAAACAGCACTGCTGTGGGTTCAGAGAGGATCGCTCCTGCTGTAGTTCTGGGTTTGTGCTGTTTGGTTGGTTTGCCAAGCAACATCACAGTGATCATCAGCATTGCTCATGAGTGGAACAAAAATCTGAGCTTCACCTTCAAGCTAATGCTAAACCTTGCTGTCTCTGATGCTTTGACCCTGTGCTTGGCTCCTTTTGTTATGTATGGAGTACTGTTTGGATGGATATTTGGCCTTTGGTCTTGTAAGTTTCTGTTTTTTTGGGTCACTGGAGTCTGTATGTTGGTGTCCTGACCGTCACATCCATGAGCGTGCACCGCTATCACAATGTCATCAAGTCAGGAGTCACTAACAGGATGATACTGCAGAGACTAGAAAGACGGCACAGGCACCTTCAGCTGATTGGAATCTGGATTCTAGCTTTTGCTTTTTCCCTACCAGTAATTTTCACTCAGGGAGTCAATGATGGATTGCTAAGATGTCAGAGGACAATGGACTCTCAGTCTGTAGAAGTGACTGTTTTGCTGTTTGAAATCCTGTTGGGGTTCGTCATCCCATTTTTGACGATGTTGACATGTTATCTATGGTTGGACAAAGGGTTGAGACAAAAAGCCAAGAGATCCAGTCTAACTAGAGCCCCACAGGACCAGGAACCCAGAAACCAGGGGACAAACTTTAGGGCTTACAAGAAGAGACTTGTGATCAGCATTGTTGCGGCTTTCTTTGTGTTTTGGACTCCCGTGCACATTATCAATGTGACTGATATAGTCACAACTCTGATTAAAACATCTCATCCAGAGGTTCATTGTCAGTTGAAGTCCTTCCGTCGAGTATATGGTGATGCAAGCAAGACTCTGGCTTTGCTAAACTGCTGTCTGAATCCTTTTCTCTATGCCATCTCTTCAGGAAATCTTATGAAATTTTTCAGAAAGAGATCATTTAACATTTCTGATTGAATTATTTATTTTGTCAAATACAGGTCCTTCTCAAAAAATTAGCTTATTGTGATAAAGTTCATTATTTTCTGTAATGTACTGATAAACATTAGACTTTCATATATTTTAGATTCATTACACACAACTGAAGTAGTTCAAGCCTTTTTTTTTTTGTTTTAATATTGATGATTTTGGCATACAGCTCATGAAAACCCAAAATTCCTATCTCAAAAAATTAGCATATTTCATCCGACCAATAAAAGAAAAATGTTTTTAATACAAAAAAAGTCAACCTTCAAATAATTATGTTCAGTTATGCACTCAATACTTGGTCGGGAATCCTTTTGCAGAAATGACTGCTTCAATGCGGCGTGGCATGGAGGCAATCAGCCTGTGGCACTGCTGAGGTGTTATGGAGGCCCAGGATGCTTCGATAGCGGCCTTAAGCTCATCCAGAGTGTTGGGTCTTGCGTCTCTCAACTTTCTCTTCACAATATCCCACAGATTCTCTATGGGGTTCAGGTCAGGAGAGTTGGCAGGCCAATTGAGCACAGTAATACCATGGTCAGTAAACCATTTACCAGTGGTTTTGGCACTGTGAGCAGGTGCCAGGTCGTGCTGAAAAATGAAATCTTCATCTCCATAAAGCTTTTCAGCAGATGGAAGCATGAAGTGCTCCAAAATCTCCTGATAGCTTGCTGCATTGACCCTGCCCTTGATAAAACACAGTGGACCAACACCAGCAGCTGACATGGCACCCCAGACCATCACTGACTGTGGGTACTTGACACTGGACTTTCCCTCTCCCCAGTCTTCCTCCAGACTCTGGCACCTTGATTTCCGAATGACATGCAAAATTTGCTTTCATCCGAAAAAAGTACTTTGGACCACTGAGCAACAGTCCAGTGCTGCTTCTCTGTAGCCCAGGTTAGGCGCTTCTGCCGCTGTTTCTGGTTCAAAAGTGGCTTGACCTGGGGAATGCGGCACCTGTAGCCCATTTCCTGCACACGCCTGTACACGGCGGCTCTGGATGTTTCTACTCCAGACTCAGTCCACTGCTTCCGCAGGTCCCCCTCTCGTTGTGCAGCGTTTTCTGCCACACTTTTTCCTTCCCACAGACTTCCCACTGAGGTGCCTTGATACAGCACTCTGGGAACAGCCTATTCGTTCAGAAATTTCTTTCTGTGTCTTACCCTCTTGATTGAGGGTGTCAATGATGGCCTTCTGGACAGCAGTCAGGTCGGCAGTCTTACCCATGATTGCGGTTTTGAGTAATGAACCAGGCTGGGAGTTTTTAAAAGCCTCAGGAATCTTTTGCAGGTATTTAGAGTTACTTAGTTGATTCAGATGATTAGGTTAATAGCTCGTTTAGAGAACCTTTTCATGATATGCTAATTTTTTGAGATAGGAATTTTGGGTTTTCATGAGCTGTATGCCAAAATCATCAATATTAAAACAAAAAAAAGGCTTGAACTACTTCAGTTGTGTGTAATGAATCTAAAATATATGAAAGTCTAATGTTTATCAGTACATTACAGAAAATAATGAACTTTATCACAATATGCTAATTTTTTGAGAAGGACCTGTATGCTTTAAAGACTTATTGCACTATTAAGAAAAATGGGTGTAAACTCTTTCGGTTTGTAACAATAGCAGAAGCCTTTTTATAAGGTTCCAACAGCCATTTTATTTGATTGCTGTAAATGTTATTTAACAGATGAAAATATTCATATCAAGGTTGCAGGATTTGAGATCAATTGGACAATTTACACACACACACATATACATATACAGGGGTTGGACAATGAAACTGAAACACTGGCCAATATAGCGTTGGGGGTTTCATGGCTATATTTGCGCAGCCTGGTGGCCAATCTTATTGCACATTCCACCAGTAAGAGCAAAGTGTGAAGGTTGACTATGTGCACCCAATGGTTCAGACATTGTACCCTAAAGGTGGTGCCATGTATAAGGATGATAATGCACTAATACACACAGCAAGACTGGTGACAGAGAGGTTTGATGAACATGAAAGTAAAGTTGAACATCTCCCATGGCCTGCACAGTCACCAGATCTGAATATTATTGAGGCACTTTGGGATGTTTTGGAGGAGCGAGTCAGGAAACGTTTTCCTACACCAGAATCACAAAGTGACCTGGCCACTGTTCTATAAAAGGAATGGCTCAAAATCCCTCTGGCAACTGTGCATGACATGAATTTGTCAATCCCAAAGCAAAATGATGCTGTATTGGCCACAAAAGGAGGCCCAACACCATACTAATTGTGGTCTAAAACCAAGAGTTTTAGTTTCATTGTCCAACCCCAGTATATATATATATATATATATATATATGTGTGTGTATGTGTATGTGTGTGTGTGTGTGTGTGTGTGTGTGTGTGTGTGTGTGTGTGTGGGTGGGTGGGTGGTTATGATATGTCTGTACATAGAAGGCAAGAAAAAATGTTTGAGGTGAATGTATTCAGATGTAAGAGAAACGGAAGACAAAGCAGTGTGTGAAAACCACAACAAGAAAGAACACAAAGAAGAATATTGCAAAGTGGCGGCATTAACACAATTGATGGACTGAGCGTGAGACTTCTTGCAGAAGGAGGACTGGACAATACAAATGACAGAGCTCACCCTCCAAACGGTGACCCTACAAAGTATTTTGCTGGTTTGTTGATTTATTCTGCTTATTGCTTAACTGATTTTGACATTTTATATTTTAATACTTTATCAACCTTATTTTTCACTGTAGAAGCAAATTGTTTCCTACAAATGTGCTAGACATCAAATTTTGCTTGGGTCTGATTGATCAGTTGCTGTCGCTGTCATGCACTGCAGCGGTTTATATAGTGTTTTGTCTGCATAGCATTATCGATTATGTAATTTACAATGCTTCATGGGACACACTGAATATAACTTAATATAACATGATTTTACATTAGAATCCTGAACAGATCATTACTGAATGTACACTGAAATTTAGTCTTCAGTAAGTTTTCATATTTGTTTGTACACCAACTATTGATCTTTTATCATATAATGGTAGACTGTCATACTGCTAATTACTTATTAATTAAAGTGCTTCTAAAAACCTGTGCTTCATATGTGGTCTTTGTGTTTCTAGCTATAGGTGAGCATGCCATTTAGCATATGTTGTTTTGTGGGAGGGTTTATTTCAATAACTCATATATTTTGTTTCTAATATTCTAGATTCAAAATATTTTTGATCATGATGGAGAGCAACATAGGCTGCAATACAACATCTAACAGCACTACTGTAGGTTCACAGAAGATCACTCCTGCTGTAGTTCTGGGTTTGTGCTGTTTGTTTGGTTTGCCAAGCAACATCACAGTGATCATCAGCATTGCTCATGAGTGGAACAAAAATCTGAGCTTTACCTTAAAACTAATGCTAAACCTTGCAGTGTCTGATGCTTTGACCCTGTGCTTGGCTCCTTTTGTTATGTATGGAGTACTGTTTGGATGGATATTCGGCCTTTGGTCTTGTAAGTTTCTGTTTTTTTTGGGTCACTGGAGTCTGTATGTTGGTGTCCTGACGGTTACAACCATGAGCGTGCACCGCTATCACAATGTCATCAAGTCAAGAGTCACTAACAGGATGATACTGCAGAGACTAGAAAGACGGCACAGGCACCTTCAGCTGATTGGAATCTGGATTCTAGCCTTTGCCTTGGCCCTACCAGCAATTTTCACTCACGGAGTCAATGATGGATTGCTAAGATGTCAGAGGACAATTGACTCACAGTCTGTAAAAGTGACTGTTTTGCTGTTTGAAATCCTGTTGGGGTTCGTCATCCCATTTTTAACAATGTTGATGTGTTATCTATGGTTGGACAAAGGGTTGAGACAAAAAGCCAAAAGATCCAGTCTAACTAGAGCCCCACAGGACCAGGAACCCAGAAACCAGGGGACAAACGTTAGGGCTTACAAGAAGAGACTTGTGATCAGCCTCATTGCGGCTTTCTTTGTGTTTTGGACTCCTGTGCACATTATCAATGTGACTGATATAGTTACAACTCTGATAAAAAGAAATCATCCAGATGTTCATTGTCAACTGAAGTCCTTCCGTCGAGTATATGGTGATGCAAGCAAGACTCTGGCTTTGCTAAACTGCTGTCTGAATCCTTTTCTCTATGCTATCTCTTCAGGAAATCGTATGAAATGTTTCAGAAAGAGATAATTCAACACTTCTGGACATCGCTGCAAATTATACATTAAAAGTAAGAATTAAGAACATCTATAAGTGCAGATATGAGATGTCCATACATAGAAGGTGAGAAAAAAAGGATGAGGTAAATGTCTTCAAATGTAAGAAAAGCGGAAGAGAAAGCAGCATGCGAAAACCACAAAACGAGAAAGAACATCAAGAAGAATATTGTAAAGTGAACGGAATATTGAAACACTATACGGTGACCCTACAAAGTATTTTGCTGGTTTGAGTTGATTTATTTAGTTTATTGCTTAAGGCGAGACACTGCAGGTGAATAGGGTAAAAAAAATAACTAATAGTTATCACCTTACTTACCCAGTTGATTGATTACATTGATAATTGCAAACGTTTTCTAAAATGTTAGATTTAAATATGCTCGAGCACCCGCCCCTTTTGCTCAGATGCCCAAAGTGCCCTTCTGTCAAACCACTGCAGAAAACCATAAGTTTTTTACATTTTGGGGGAGAATAAAATGTTGTATATAATCAAGCAAATTATATATGAACAAATCCCTCTGCAAAAGCCTTCAGGAAATGGACAGGAATAAAAAATTTAAGTTTGGTGTGTGTAAGTGCTACTGAAGTGGAGATTTATGGCTTAGTGTATGAGAAAAAACTTATTTTGAGAAAACGGCCTTTAAAAATATGTATTGTAATTGAAATCTATTGACACAAATAGATAAAGTGCTATAAAGAAACATTTAACAGTGTCTTTTGGATGTTCTCCTTCCACTAGTCTGAAAAACCAAAAAGCCCAAAATCTCAAATTTGAGAGGTGCATGAAAAAACTGTTTTTGCCTGCAGTGTCTCACCTTACCTGATTTGGACATTATAAATTTTAATACTTGAAGAATTCAAATGCAAAAGCCTCTAAATCCATCTGACATCTTTCTTTAAAAAATGCATTTTATTAGGCTTCGATGGCAATGCTTCATGGGAGTGGGCATACACTGTAGAGCTTTTGTGGTTTGATTTGCTCATTGAGACATATTAGTTAAACATTTTTATTTAAAAAATAACCTGAAATAACACAAGTTATGTGCTGTCAGTGCTGTCAAGCGATAAAAAACACAACTAATTAATCACACATTTTTCTGAAAGTAATCACGATTAGCCCCTACTGCATGCATTTAGATGGTACATGATAAAAAATAATTATTCCACATAACTTTTTTGTTTATTTGGGAACATTTTACTCATCATTTAAAAAAAAAAAAAAAAAACGACACTACAGAGTGCGGGACAAAACTTGATGGGCGAGTGCGGGTGCGGGCGGGTAGAGACTCCTGTGTGTGCGGGATGCGGGAAAATAAAATGATTCGCGGGACTCCCGCAAAATAGAAATATCTAAACATTAAATATCTAAAAGCAAATAAATTTTTATTCATCTATTGCACAAAAGCAGCAAGAACAACTAACATAAAAATGATTAGCAAGCGCAAGGCAAGAGCAAGTTAAGATTGTTACTGTTTCAGCTAATAAAATAGTTACATTTTGTATGCAATGCCAAAGTGATTATATGTCGTTTTGTTTTTTATTAAGTTAATTTAGAAAAACGTTTGGAGCATTTATTTTATTTGCTAAATATACGTTTTTGTTTTTTAAAGTAAGGAACAGCGGCCAGCGGAAGACTGTTCATAGTCTGTTTGATCAATTTACCTTCTCAAATCATCAGGACTTATCTAAAATAAAATCTATAGATATAATACAGTTCAAGCAGCTATAAAATAATGTTAGTTTAAATGTTAAACAGATAAATGTGTGCTATTAGGCACATATCCAATCTTTTTTTGCAGAGAGGGAAAGCTGAATGCAGGTCATGGAGGCGCCAGCGCAATCATTCGCATTTTTTTCAGCAGAAACTATTTAAAATTATCCGTCATTTTTGCTTACAAAGGCTGAGTAATAGATCATTCGGAAATATTAAGGGTGTACTTTTATTTGTGTGCACTCAAGATTTCAACAAAATGCTACGAACAGTGGTTTTATAAAATAAAGAAAACAAACATGATGCGCATTCTGCCCTCTCTTAAATAGCAGCGCTTCACAAAAAATTATCAAAACTCAGCGCATAAATGCCTCACAAACATGATAAATATATAAATATAAAGCTTTAAATTATTACTTAACAAAATTAACCAAATCGAGAAAAAAATCTTTCATTGTGTAATTCGTAAAGATGCATTTCTCTCTGGTGCATCCAAACAGGAGATTGCGAGTCAGGGTCTTTGCGACACTCTCTCAGAATACACTAGTTTATTAATGAATCATTCAAATATCTCCTTACACATTCATTGTAATTACTTTTGCTGGTGCTTTGTGACAAGATTGTGTTTCAGATGTGCGGTGTGTCCGTCTTGCTCATGTGCTGTTCTCGTTATGTTCTGCTTATAATGACATACAGGCTTATGCTCCGATTAAAAGGTGGTGTGTATTCAAGCAGGTGTTCGTTGGTCAATTTTTATAACAGACGCATTTTTGCTGGTTTTTGCGGGCGGGAGCGGGACAAAACATGAATGTCGCGGGCGGGGGCGGGGGCGGGAGCGGGACCAGATTACATATATTTCTGCGGGAGCGGGACAGAATCTTGCGGGAGCGGGACTGAAAAATCCGTCCTGCGCAGGTCTCTACTGTGGACCCCTGCTTCCTTACCCCTTATTGCACAACGTTGCCCTGAGGCAACGAAAAGAAAAACTGAATTTCTAAACATGCAAAATAAAAATAAAAATTCAGAAAACCTGATAAAAGTCTTCTCTACACCTTCATACACACATACATATTTTTATGTATAGTTCATGCCATTTTAAATAAGATTACTAAAGCCAATAATCATGCCTTCTTCTCACACCATGTGCTTGTGTGACCATGTGTCGCAACAGGACATCACACCTTCAAATGGTGCATGATAGTGACCTTATTGGACTGTTCTTTGTTACTTTTTAAATATTTTAGTTGGTTGCAATCATTTAAAAAACCATCTACTGAACATGGGGCATAAGAAAACTTTCCGTTGCCTATATGCAGGGTTTAATTATGATTAATCCCAACTAACATTAAAGAAAATATAAATAAAATATATTTTTATATTGCAATAATTTCACATTCAATCTTCAAACGAATGTAGAAACAACATAAAGACAGTATATTTTTCATATTTGTTTTTCAATTATTTTTATGAACTAAAGGTATCACTGATATCAATATTACTGATGCCTCTAGGAAATGTTTTCCTTATATTTTCCTTATATAACAATTGACTATAGCCATTCAACATTACAGTATATTTGGGAGCTATCCATATTATCATTTATTAAACTTTAAAAAATAACAACTTCTAATTTAAGTGAACTTAAAACAATCTTCTCATATAGGAAACATGAAATGCACAGAAATAAAATAAAGTTATCAAACACTAAATACTAAATAAAATATAGATGAATCCCTAAAGCTACAAAAGTTCAAAAGCTACAAAAGGTTTCCTCGTTTTTCTTTTGTTCTTTCATTAATAGACATCACAGCAGCTGGGTTAATAGCTTATTTGGCTGCTATTATTTTAAGAGCTGCCACTGCTGAATGTGGCAGGATCTGACATGTATACTTGTAGTTTCATTCATAGTTTTGCAAGCACTGCTGTATTTGTGCATGCAATTGAAGTGTGCATGCTACAAGCCTGGGTGGGGGATTTCTTTTAAGTTTTGGGTTACTCTTCTGGGTAACTGAAACTGGCGTTATTTTCATCTATGTTGTACATATCACGTTGCTGACTCGTTCTGTCTTTCATTTCATTCTTTTAAACGCCTCCCGGGCAGCTTTTTCAGGCAGGCATTCTTTGAATTGGGAACAATTAGAAATTTGCCAAATTCGCCAAAAATTTGGCTTGCAAAATTGACCGGAGAAGTAGGGAGGCCCGGAGTAAAAAAGGTTGAGAACCCCTGGTCTATACAGTATGCACTGTTAGACATTTCTGTAATTTCTACAGTTATTTACTATATATCACCTAGTATAATACTGCAAATTTGCTTTACAGTAAATAACTGTAGTACCATTTGCATTATGGGAATATTCTGTGACGTCAGAGCACACATACAGAGACTCACTGTATTTTTTAAAATTGCTGTATACTACTGTATTTGCTGTAACCGCCTCTTTGGTACATTCTACTGAGGTTGCTTTATTTTCCTCAATTCTTACATTTGGATTGACATTGTATAACGTTTGTTGCCAACCGCCATTAAATCCTAGAAGAAGAAGTAGAAGAAGAAGGATTGACATTTTCCGTAACTTGCAGCGTAACAGTTTGGGACTGACTACACTGGACGCGTAACATCGCTTGTAATGACTGGGAATTCATTTGTCATTCATTTCAGAAACCGCGTGAGCGCTTGGAGTACATATGTACGTCAGAAATATATCACTTTACTGTCCGTATCCACTGGAGATAGTATATGGGTTTTATATTGTCTTTTGCCGAGCCGCACCACCACGCCTCGCCACGCGAGTCCGAGGAAGGCAGGGAAGAAGCGCGCCGGCGCATCGGATTTACCCGGGGATAAAACCGCAAGAGTGGAAGAGTTCCGGAGAACATAAGCGCTGTGTGTCGACGCATCTTACGAGAGAATAAAACCAGCAATCAAGGTAATAATATATTTACGTTTGTCTGTGTGTTTATGGCAGATTTTGCACATCAGTTTAAACTTTTACCCGTAACATTTACTTGTCACATGGCGATAACTTTACCATGGCAAACTGCGCGGTCGTTTCAAACGACTTTGTCAGCTTATTGAATTAAGTTACCGATTTAAATTTGTTTTTAACAAGCAACGCTTGTTTTATATTAACATTGGGTTAGCTAATGTAAAGTTTTTGTTCAAATGTTAGTAGTTAATGTTGGCCAGTAACCTAATGAGAAAGTAAAATCGTATTTTAGTTAGGTTTACCCAAGTTTTATGGCTAGCTGCCTTTTTAGCTTTACAATTAGTTTGTAATAGTTTTTAAATAAAATTTTAGATTTACTGCATTTTTTTGTATTTGTGTTTTAAAGGCAACTCCAGTGAAGCATTAAGAAAGACGAGCATGCCAGCCACCTCCTGAGACTGACAATTCATGGTAAGAGAACAACTATGGTTTTGAGAGGTTTCTGTATTCTATGGGGTTTGCCTTTTAAAAGTGTGCCATTTCTACTTCTTGTTTTTCAGAGAAGACATTTCTGTCAAAGTGGATGATGAGCAAAGCTGGTGGCCATGTTTTGGAACAGTACTTGGGTTTTGCAGATGGCTATTCTTTGACTGTCTTTTTTACCTAATGTGTTTCTGTTGCCTAAAGATTCTTTGCGAGGATAAATCAAGATGATACAACAAGATGCACTGTTCCAGCATTGGAAGTACTACATTGGAAGTATTGGACTGTATTTTTAAGTGTTATACATTCAATGTTTTAAATAAAGAATTTGACATTTTGGAATTATTTTGTCTGTTTTAATTGAATACAGTATTATAGAGTAAAAATATAATGAATAAAATAAAAATGAATAAAATCTAATGGAATATATATTAAAATTAATTAATTACAGTAGTATACTGATAAATTTGATTGTTTTACAGTAAATCACTCTAAAACAGTACAGTTTGCAACTGTAAATCAAATGCAGTTTGTTACTGTAATTTTTAATTACAGTAACTTACTGGCAACAGTGTTGCCAGTAATTTACTGTAAAAAACCCTTGATATGTCTAACAGTGTGGATATGGGTAGTATGAATGAAATTTGGATATACTATGCTTCTCTCTAAAGAGTTACACTTTTTCCAGCTAAAAATGACATAATTTGAAAGGTTGAAAGGTTTTGTTTCATATCAAAATTAAGCTGCTCTGTCTGTCAGCACATTGTCAGTGTACTGTACTCTTTGATCTGCAAGGTGTTTTTTTTTATGCACTCCATGAGAAAATGGACATGTGATGTGAATGTGAACATGTGGTAACCCAGAATATTTCACCTCACAGTGGAAATGAAAGAGACATTTGAAGTTTATCTCAGAATATTGTGCTCACAGTGGAAGAGAAAACCATTCCATCACAATCTTCTGATTGATTTTGTTCCTGAGTGTCCTGTTGCTGTGTGTTTGGTGTGGACAAATTTCTTGTTATCAGAACCTCATCGCATCTTGTTAGGACATGTGTGAAGGTGTAGGCGTATTTTAAATATTCAGAAGGGAGCTTTACTGATTTTTGTTTGTTTGTCTGTTCCTTATTCTAGGGAAGTGAGTCCAAAGCTGTGGGTTTGGTCTAGACGTGGGAGGTGTTAACATAACCCCTGTTCCTCAAACAGTCACAGCCCATTAATTTAGTGTCTGATGAAAAAATATTTAGCATTTTCCAGACAACAAAGTTTGATGATGGAGCTAATATGCTTCAATTCAACATCTAACAGCACTACTGTAGGTTCACAGAAGATCGCTCCTGCTGTAGTTCTGGGTTTGTGCTGTTTGGTTGGTTTGCCAAGCAACATCACAGTGATCATCAGCATTGCTCGTGAGTGGAACAAAAATCTGAGCTTTACCTTAAAACTAATGCTAAACCTTGCGGTGTCAGATGCTTTGACCCTGTGCTTGGCTCCTTTCGTTATGTATGGAGTACTGTTTGGATGGATATTCGGCCTTTGGTCTTGTAAGTTTCTGTTTTTTTTGGGTCACTGGAGTCTGTATGTTGGTGTTCTGACGGTCACATCCATGAGCGTGCACCGCTATCACAATGTCATCAAGTCAAGAGTCACTAACAGGATGATACTGCAGAGACTAGAAAGATGGCACAGGCACCTTCAGCTGATTGGAATCTGGATTCTAGCCTTTGCTTTTGCCCTACCAATATATTTTATTCAAGGACTCAAAGACAATGATGGATTGCAAAGATGTCAGAGGACAGTGGAGGAACAGTCTGTGGAAGTGACTGTTTTGTTTTTCAATATCCTGTTGGGGTTCGTCATCCCATTTTTGACAATGTTGACATGTTATCTATGGTTGCACCAAGGGTTGAGTCAAAAAGCCAAGGGCTCCATTGTAACTAGAGCCCCACAGAACCAGGAACCCAGAAACCAGCGGACAAACATTAGGACTTACAAGAAGAGACTTGTGATCAGCATTGTTGTGGCTTTCTTTCTGTTTTGGACACCTGTACACATTATCAGTGTGATTGATATAGTCACAACTCTGACTAAAACGTCTCATCCAGATGTTCATTGTCAACTAAAGTCCTTCCACCGAATATATGGTGACACAAGCAGGGCTCTGGCTTTGCTAAATTGCTGTCTGAATCCTTTTCTCTACGCCATCTCTTTGGGAAATCTTATGAAATGTTTCAGAAAGAGGTAAATAATGATTTCCAGTTGAATGCTTTATTTTCAGTTAAATATGTCTCTGGCTTGTAACAGTAAGCAGAACCCTTTTATAAGGTTCCATAAACAACAATGCTTTTAAAGTGCTATATATTGGAGGACCTTTATTGTTGTTATAACCATTTCATAATAGTGTATTGTGTAATAAAATATCTAATATTTAATATTGTTTAAAAATATCGAGTAGCCTGTAGTAAAACAAAAAACAATTTATTGTTGTGAAATAGTAATGAAGACCAAATTCCAGTGAAATATCTTAGTCCAGGGTTCCTCAATTAGTTTTCACCGAGGGCCAAATTCTGCCAACAATACCAAGCTGAGGGCCACTGACCATGTTATGACCAAAATGTTTGCTCTTGTTGTTGCTGCTGTTTTTTTTTTTGTTTGTTTGTTTGTTTGTTTTTTTTTGGTTAAAAGAGCCAGAAGATAAATATTCTTATATAATTAGCTATAAGTTTTTTTTTTATTGTTTTTTTTTTTTTCACAGAAGTCTGTTTTATTCAAACAATTATGAACATTTTTGTATTCAGATACAGAAAACTAAATAACTTTCCTGGTTGAATATTAAAAACAAAAGGAACAAACAAAAAATCTGGATTTCCATGTCAACTGTTCCTGCTCACACTGGATCTGCACTTTCCCTAATTGCAAATTTAATTATTAGATCTATCAGCATTAATATTTTTCTGATTTTTGGGGGATCAAACTGTGGGTCACTGTGTCCCAACCAGACGTGACACGATAAAAGGTATCTTTTCCATGTAGTTTTTGTCCTAAACATGCGCGCAGTGACAAGCGAAAGGGATTTTATTTTTCGAAATGGTTTCAATTTCTGCGACGTCGCGGCTGGAACAACATACAAACTATGACAGTGATAATCCCAGGTATTGATTACATGCTTTATTCATTATTAAAATAGTCTAATGTGAGTTTGAATATCATATTGCGTGACATTTATACCCAGCAAGCAATTTTTGGTTTAAAAGACGTCTATTAGACGTTGAAACACAGCCCTTACGTCTAGGCTAAAACATGGCAAAAAATGGGCTGTCAGTGAAAAGTTAATAGACGTCTAACCATAGCCCAATAATAGACTAGACATCAGTTAGACCACTATTGAACAACTACATGTATACGTCTAATAGACAGTGAATATGGGTCTAGGCTAAAACAAGACTGAATTTGGGCTGTCAGTGAAAAGTTAATAGACGTCTAACCATAGCCCAAGGCTAAACTAGTCATCAAATAGACAGCTAATGAACGCCTACATATAAACATCTAATAGACAACAAAATGACAATCCATTTGTATAAACAAATATACAGCTTTTATTAAGAAAAAACAATTTTAACAACTTTAGACAATACAAATGCATAAAAATTCTAAAGAATTATTGACAAAATAAAATGTTATAAGTATAATACACTTAAATATAAATATTATGATAGGGAATTTACCAACTAATGTTAGCAAAAAAAAACATGAAAATGAAAAAAAATATATATATTTTTAAATAATTTAAGATGTTTAAAATAAATCAATCTAATACAAATCAAGAGCATATTATCACACTTAACATTAAAACATTATGGATAAATGACAATGTAAAAAAATAACCCTTTTGTTGGTTTATTTAACAAATAAAACAACCATAGTGAACAGAAATTATTAATTATTGTTTTTATACGTTTTATAAAATGCTTCCCCAACTGCATTCCTCAAATCCAACTCTGTTGCTTCCGGGAAGTTGGCAGCATCTGCCAAATAAGAAAAAAAATTGCATAAGAAAAGCTTTTTTGACATAATTTGACGCATTTATTAACACTAACTGTGACAGAAAACAAAAGTAAATGTTTTACTTTACATGTGGGGAATCTAGAATATATGAAAATTTCATTTTTTGCAATAAGTTACAATAAAATAATAAACCTTTTCATGATGTTCTAACTTCTTGAGCTGCACCTGTATATTGTGTATCACCATTCAGTGTGTAAAAATGAGAGAAGCTCTCTGGTAAATGCTGTGTTTTGTATATACATACCTCTAATGACCGAGAACAGTGCAGTCTTTTCAAATGCCTCCTTCTGCAGCAGACCACCCTCCTTCATGTTGAACTGAAAACCCTCAAATATAATACAGATTGAGGTGGTTAATAATTGCAGACAAAGTTTGATATTTCCAAATGACCAGTAAAGGATTTTTAAATTTCTGAATTGCATTGTAGCTTATTAAGTATTGACACCACAATATTTGAGTAATTTTTTGAAGACTTTACCTGTCCAGAATCCTTCTGGTGCTGTCTTTGAGGTTTCTCCCTTCAATTCTGCACAACTGTGACACCTGAATAACAAATGTCAGGAAGGTAGTATTACATGCATCAGTGAACAAGTGTCCAAAATTGTCTGGCACAACTGATTTTAATAACAACAGTGATAGCTGCTGTAAATAAAAAGTAGCCCAGTACACACATTAAACTCCATTATACATGGAATAATAAATTCACCCCTGCAGTTTTTAATTATGTTTTCTGATTGAACTGTTTAGTTTTTAATGCTGCATTGCACATCTTAGCTATCTGCACTATTTTAATACTGCTGCAAACTTTTTATAATTGATAATTTTAATATATTAATTTAAATATTTTAAATCATTCATATTTTTAAGCTTTAGTATCAATTTGGCTTCAAACTAAATCTTATTGTACTTGTAGAATGACAGATATTCAGTTAGCTCATGCTCTCTGTATGTAACAAGCCATTGTTCAGTCATAAATTCAATTCAATATAGTTAAAATAAATGATTGACTTTGTCAGATGAGAGCTTTTGTGAGGAATTTTATTTTACTTTATTTATTTATTTTTACCATTGCTGCCTGGATCTCCTCATTTTCTATCCACTTTTCCAGATGTTGAAACTCCTATTCAGTTTCTTCCTATTCATTCAGTGTGTTCACTGTATAAATTAATAGATTAATCTTTGTCAACGCTGTGTTTGTTATATTGTTTGCCCTTTCACCTCTTTTTGCACTGTTTTACAACGATTGAGTTTGTAAACACGGACGAATTATAAACTTTAAATCTATTATCTGTTACATTTAGCAATTCTCTGATCACATGAAAACTGAACCGTGGGCCTAGTCAAGGATCACTATCAACTACAATCTTCCTACACATGATAGCAAATAATATAGATAAACAATGAACACATGTCAAAATGAAAACAGGAATACTTACAAGACCACGTAGGAATGTCCTTTATCGTTTGTCCTGTTGCTCTCCGACAAGCAAACTTAGTGCTGTTTCATACAAAAACAAAATTCAAAAAGCTGAAATCGCGAGATTTCGCAGCGGTTATTCCTTACTAACTGTCAAGTCTCGCGTTGCCAGCAGTCATGTCTCGGTATTGTAATTGCATTTTTCTTTGTAAAATGAAAGAGTCAAATAATATCGTTTGTGTATGAACGTAACACTTAGCTTGTGGGATGCATGGCATAATATTATGAAATGCAATTAAACTTTTGAAACATTTAAATTAATTATTTTGGCATAATTAATAATGCTATATTTAATAATGCTATAAAATATAAAACCATGCTAATTTAAATGTTTCAGAAGTTTACTTGCATTTGATAATAAGCGTAAATTTCATGTAAACGACTGTAAGACTATTTTGGCCGTGCTCATCGCTGGTCTGATATTGGTCTATTCCAAACCGTTACAAATATAGACCACGGATCGCCTCTATTTCGCCAGGTGGGCTAAAAGCAGACTACATATAGCCCATCCAATTCAGAGCTAAATCGTGTCTACATATAGACCATATCATGAAATTACACGTATATCTTTATAGATGTTATTGATACTGCAAACATGATGGTATATATCAGTCATCTCATGTGCTGTCTGGCCAAAAACTACAATGAATCAGGTTTGACTATCAGTGGTCAACAAATAGCCGGTCTGGCTATGAGCTAAATCTCGGCTACGCACAGGCTATGAATAGAACATGTCAAAGAAATCAAACACCTTCTAAACGCTGCTTACTTTGCTTACTTGATGGAATATCATACAACTCAAGTTATTTTACCAAAAAAACAACATGTGTCCAAATTCAAGGTTATTTGGGCTAGAAGGGGGTTACACATAGCCAGACTATATCGGGTCTATAGGTAACCGAGACGGTGAAATGACGTCTATTGCTTGCTGGGTAGCCATACTGAAAGCAACAACAGATTACATCAGATCTAAAAAATAAAATAAAACAAACATTAAAACTGCGAACTTAATGCGGACCAACAAGTGTTTTCCATGACAAAGAAGGTATCAGTCACTCAGTATGTAGTTTTAATAATGTTAAATATTTAAATAGCTATCTATATAGGTTTAATATTTATTAATTAGATTACAAACTTGTCCATTTCGTTGTGAGTACAGTGTTCTTCTCACTTTTGAATGGCTGTGATATTTAAATAATTCTGTCGCATTGCGTTGTTGCATCGCGTCTGGTTAGGAGTGTGAAGCGGCTTACACACCGAACGCGGTTCACGAGTTCACACTTACGGATAATAAACAGAATAAAAGGTTATGCGTATTTGGCGTGCTGTCCGGGAGAGGGCTCAAAGCTCGGTAGTCTTTCCCGAGCCCGGGGCACTCCCCCTGCCCGGGAGAGGGGTCCGAGCTCAGCATTTGGCCCGAATCCAAAGCGCTCCCCCCGAATAGGCTGAAGGAGAGGAGACGGGGTGGTGGAAGGGTGCTGAAAAGACGAGAGAAAATGAAGGTAGGACTGTTTGGTATTTATATGGATTCTTTCTTGTGCTGATTGGACAGGGATTGTGATTGCTGATGATCAATTGGCCGTGTTAATTATCTGCGCGTGCTCCTCCCGAAATTTGTTAATAAAACATCGTGATCGACGCTTGCGCGCCAGTGGTGCGCTCCGCTGCTCGTGCGCTTAAAAGTCGACGCAGCACCAAACCGTGCTCGCGAGTCGCAAGCCAAGCCAGTTGAATAGATTTCATAGCGCAGTGCTTTATGCGTTTGGTGTGAAAGCCCTTAAAAGGCTGAATTTTCATGCCACATTATTCGAAATTAGCGCGGGCCAAATAATTTTCTCTCACGGGCCGGATGTGGCCCGTGGGTCGCCAATTGAGGAACCCTGTCTTAGTCCATTATTATGTATACATTTTGGTGTACTTGAGTGCCAGTTGTAGGATGTGATGCATCTGAAATACACAATTGACTTTGGAGTTACAGTGTGTCTGTTCCATTTATATAAAATCAATGTTTATGATGACCAAATGGATAGTGTGTGAGCTTCACAATGCTAAAAGTAAACTAATCATAGAAAGTCTCAACATCTATCTGATAAAAACAAATGTCTGAAGTGATAAGAGATGCATACAAAATGGGCAGAGTGGTAGTATGTAAGGACTGGAACTGAGAAATACTGGTCTAGAAGAACTGTTTTAATTGATAATATGAACATTTCAGCCAGGGTTTCCCTAAACTCAGTTGAATTCAAATTTATTATCTGGTTTAAACTGGTTAAAATTGGATGTGTTGCAAGAAATGCTGACTGGAAGTGGAACGTTAAAACTAAGAACGTCTATAAATAGAGTCATGAGATGGCGGTAGGAGGCGTGAAAAAAAGCATGAGGTTTTCGGTTTGCAAAAGGGACATCAAAAGTCAACAAGTGAGATGCAAACCGGAATATACATAAATGTGTGAATACCACAACGCAAGAATGAACATCAAGAAGAAGATTGCAAGAATTAAACACTGGTTGAATAAATTTCTACTCTGCATAATTTAATTGAAAGAGATTTTAACCCTCTAAACCAAGGTGTCTTTTTTCTCACCTCTTATGTACGGCCATCAACCTCAGTGGCTTAAAGTGTTAATAGCTCCTGTCTAAAGACTGAACATGTTAAAACAAAAATGAACATTTTACTTGTATATTTTCTAAAGAAAGCAACCGTAGAAAATTTGTGAAATTCCGTATCCATATCCGTATATTATAGCACATATTTGCTCCATTATAGAGAAGGACATAGATAATCTTACAGAAGATCAACCAACTAAATTTAACAGGATCACAGAACAAATTAGACAAAATTTACAGAAGGAAGACTGAGGGTGCATTCGTTTGCTCTAAAAAATGTGCAAAATTGTACCTTCAGGGGTCACTGGGGTAGTACCCTTAAGGGTACACCCGTTGTACCCCTTCACATGGGTACTGTCCCTTGCAGTATGTTTCAAAGGCAAATATGTGCCTCTGCTGACTTAATTGTACCTTTTAGTGCTATGGTACCATAATGTACCTTTAAAAAAGGTGCAAATTTGTCCTTTTAAGGGTACTGCCCCAGTGACAAGTCTTTTGTACCTTGTGATGGCAAATTTGTATTGCATACAGCCCATTAAAAAGGCCAGAATTCTGTTTATTACATTTATTGAACTTTCAAAACTATTACATTCGTTTTTCACAGGATGAATGTTTTAAGGGTTACCTATCATAACAGGACGCATATATTGAGCAATTTGACTTTTTTCAAAAAAAGTTTTTCGTTTATAATCTTTAACTTTGTAAAACATTTTGTACAATTGTAAACAGCAAGAATGTTAAGCTTAATATTATATTAAACTTTTTTCAAAATCAGTACATCCCATTTCATTTTTAACATGTAACATTATGAATCACAAAGTAATTTCACTTTTTTCAAAATATCACTAGATCTAAAGTAAATTTTCTACTACATTCTAAATTTTTAAAAGCAATATCAAGAATCAAAAAGCAATCCTTTTTCCAAAAGTACACATTTCATGAATTGCACTGATACACTGACATACAGTACTAATTTGAACTTTTTAAACATTATTGAGGATCACAAACAATTTATCAGCAGCGACAAGGGCCTGAAAGTCCATCTCTTGCCCTGGTTTTATTATACACCATTCAAAATTATATAAACAATATAAACCATATTGTGACTATTAACTTACAACTTGCATCGTGCAACTAAACTGCGGGTACAATTGATACATTGTCTCAACGTTACCCCGCTGACCTCCTCGAACATTTCTCTAGATTTTACAAACTTTAACAGTCATGTAAGTAAGAGAAGCTATTCAATGTGGAAGAGATATGGTGAAGTGAAAAATTCGCAGATATCTTTAGACTGGAGAAGCGCACATACTACACATTTCCCAGGCTTAAAGAGGGCGCTAATAATACACGTGTGAAGCAAATACCACACATCAGACTTGTTGCGCATGCAAGTTATTTAAGGTGTTTCAACTGTACCCCTGTACCAATTGTACCCAATCTACCCTACTTCACACTGCCAACAGTTACTTTTGTTTTACGTCTTTTTTCTACACCTTGTGCATCGATATGGTTGTGACATTTTTAACACAGGATATTAATTATTCAGGTGACAGTTATTAGAAGGGGTTTGCCACCCACCTCAGTAATCAATGGCATGCTGCAGGAAGTTCAGTGTATTCTTCATGTAAATTGGATAAAACAAGTTGAAGACAAATGTGTAAAACAGCTCATTTTCATGACTGACTAATCAATGGTTTGAATGAGTTGGTCAAATCTGTTCTAAACAGCTCATGATATGCATTTTCTTTTCTTTTCTTTTTTCTCATATTAGTGGCTCAGTTTTGGACAAAGTGTTCGGTGCAGTGCAAAGACAAAGTACTTTGAAGAAAGGCTGTAAGTTAACAGTAGAATGGATTGTTTTAAGTTTAAAGTCGGCATGAAACGGAAGTTACGATCGTCTTTTCTTCTCTACTGTGACGTATATCCGAGTGAAACAGCATCTGAAATGAGAGGGAGGGACTTGACGTTGTCCTTCGGGAGTTGATTGGATCGTTGAAAGTTGGGCGTTACTAACAAAATGGAGGCAGATTTGAATGCCAGTTTGCACATTCAGTTGTGGGCGATTCCTCTCCACCGAACTCATTGCCAACACCCTAACATAAAGAATAAAGAATTTTGTTTATTGAGGATGACGAGGACGATCAACGGCTAAAACAGCGTGAGCGCGCGCACGAGAGAGCGAGTGAGAGACCTCATCCTTTTAATGATTAAGGTTAATGTTTAATATACTTCCCCGTGACTGGTGTCAGTGCTGATCAATGCATTGATATCTATAAAGTGAAGCATCGGCTTTAGCTCTCCTGGTCTCCCCCTGTCATTTACCCCTCACGTCACAGTTCCAGCTTGTGACCGGAAGCGAAGAGGTGTGGCTTTGAGGGGGAGGGGAGGTTTACATTTTTGATTAAAGATTATGAGGACACATGAATTTTTAAAAAATAATGAAGTGCATGGAAACATTATTTATACTAAACACTACAGTATTCCATTACAAAATAAGAATTGTACATTTTGATTTCATGCCGACTTTAAGAGAATGAATTTACATTGGAAACATATTTTTTTTTTCTGCAAATGAATAAAAGTTAATAAATATTTTCTAATGCAATTTGAGTCTTTGACAACTTTATTGCATTTTCATGAGAAATTGTAACATCAAATTAAAGGTAAAATGATTAAATTTGTAATTATAATGTTTTTACTTGTTTTTACAGATAAGTGAATAATATGGTTAGAGGAAATACATTTAAGTTCAATGAGAAATTTAATTGAATTTGAATTGACTTTCTCTAATATAGTCTAATATAAATATTCGGGTTGAATGAACTAAAATTATATAAGTGTGATTGACCTAGGAAATTAAGTCTGAAAAACTTAAAATTTTTAGGTGTTACCAATTGAAGTAATATTTTTAAGTTGGTCCAACTGTTCACTTTTTACAGTATGTTGTGAAAAATAAAGTTTTTAATGTTATTTATATGTCTATGTGGTGCTTTTAATATGATTTAAGACAGTGGTCAGAAACCTATGGCTCGCGAGTCACACGTGGCTCTTTGACAAAAATGACGTGGCTCGCCAGCAGTCTCCCTTCAATAACCGCAACAACCATGAGTGGTGATGGCAAAAAGAAAACATTCAGAGGAGCATCGACCACCAGGTTTCAAAATGAGTGGACAGAAACATTTGCTTTTATTGAAAGCTATGTGCTCTGCTCTGTCTGGTTTGCTCAGATCAGTTGTCGTCGCAAAACTGATTTAAATCCAATATTCAATTCCCGCATTATATTTAAATTTAAAGGAGATCACATCAAGGAAAGCAACAGATAAGTGGTGCATTTTGTTAATTATCAGCTAATTTCAAGATGAAAGACCGCAAGAGGATAGAATGCAGTGTCCCCACTGCAAAGGTAAGTTCGTTTCACTACTTAAATGAAGATGATTGTGCGTTGAGCATCTGCCACTTACTTTCAGTTCCATTTAGCAGTTTGCGTGTCGGCTTGCTGAAGAGATAATTAGCTAGTCATCCGCGGCAATGTTAGTTGCATTCTGGCTATAACATGCCATATAGCCTATAAAACTCTCTCACACGTTTGTTATTTTCACATTTTGGGAGGAGTAAAATTTGCATATGTGGTTTCAACAACCAGATGCAGTTTCGTGTTGAACGCGTCCCAGACTACCTCCTGAAGTGGTTTGAGAGATCGGATTTAAATCCGTCTCGAAAGCATTTCAGAAGGCTTTTTCACCTGGTCTTTTCACAAGAAAACCTTTATTTTTTTTATTATAGTAATACATTGTTATTGTTTTTAAGTTGATCAAACTGTTCACTTGTTTACAGTGTAAACAAGTGTTTACACACTGTTTACAACAAGTGTTTACACACTGTTTACAGTGTGTGGTAAAAATCAAGTTTTAATGTTATTTATATGTCTGTGTGGTGTTTTTAATATGCTTTAAAACCAATGACTTGCGAGTCACACATGGCTCTTTGACAAAAATGACGTGGCTCGTCAGCAGTCTCCCTTCAATAACCGCAACAACCGTGAGTGGTGATGGCAAAAAGAAAACATTTAGAGGAGCATTGACCACCAAGTTTCAAAATGAGTGGACAGAAACATTTGCTTTTATTGAAAGCTATGTGCTCTGCTTTTCACGAGCAGATAGATATCCAATCAGAGAAAGACACATAAAGTGACCGGGTGTAAACAAAAACCGAAATAAGTAAATGCTATTTTTATAGTAAAATATTAGTTTATTTTAAATTGTATTTGTGAAAAAAATGCATTAGCCAGAATTTAAAAATGTGCGTGTTTTTTATGCATGCATTCAGCATGTGATGCTTCATATTTGTTCATTTTTGAGTGACAAATAAAGGTTTTGTTATTGAAAACCTTTATTTTTTTATTATAGTAATACATTGATCCAACTGTTCACTTTTTACAGTGTGTGGTGAAAATCAAGTTTTAATGTTATTTATATGTCTATGTGGTGTTTTTAATATGCTTTAATACCTATGACTCGCGAGTCACACATGGCATGACAAATAAAGGTGAATGAAGCATCACAAATAAAGGTTTTGTTATTGAAAACCTGTATTTTTTTATTATATTAATACATTGTTGTTGTTTTTTTCAGTGGCTCTTTTGAAAAAATTTGCTGGCCAAAAAATAAAAAAATGGCTCTTTGGTGAAAAAAGGTTCCCGACCCGTGCTTTAAGACAAACAATGTGAATATTTGTGTCAACACCATTGCTGAGTATTTTCTCTTTTTAAACTGCAGTGAACTCAAAAACTTTGTGACTTTGTGAATTAGCCCTTTAAAGTGATAGCAGTCTAATAATCCAGAGCAATCACAACTGAAAAACTTTACATTAAATTTATCCTTTTTCTGTTGTCATTTTGTAATTCTGTTGTCATCTTGTAATTACATACATTGTTCTTATTTTATTACTGTTTACTTCTTAAGTTTGATAATGTTTTACTCTACATTAGACTAGTATTTTTTATTAAAATTATTTTCTGCAAAAGTAATATTGTGATGACGTGTATTACTAACGTGAAATAAAATTACTCATTTCGTGATATAACCCTCTACTGCATGAATTTAGATGGCACATGATAAACAATTATTCCACATTATTTTTTGGTTTACTTGGGAACATTTTACTGATAAAACTTTTTTTTTTTTCAATTTCAAATAAATAATTTAAAATAATTATGACTGGTTTTGTGGTCTAGGGTCACATATTATCAGGAAATATGATTATTATTATTATTATTATTATTTAATAAATATTGGATTCGATTAACAATTAAAAAAAATAATAAATCCTCTGGAACGAATAGACTAATAGATGGGCTAATATCATTTTGCCCAGCAGATGGCGGCATTCTTATTGCATACATTTCATGAGAGTATTTCCAATGGTCAGCTTCCATCAAGTATGAATCAACGTCTTATCACACTTGCTCCAAAGTCAAAGAAGGATCTGTTATTTATTAATAATTGGCGACCAAAATGTCTACTGAATAATGATTTTAAAATGCTATGGTTTTGCTTAGAGAATTAAAACTGTTCTAGATTCAGTTATTGATCAAATGCTAACAGGGGTTCATGAAGAATAGACACATTTCCAATAATATTAGACCAGTTTTGGATATTTTAAATATATATATATAGTCAGGGTGCGATTTGTGAAAAAAGCAGAGGGGGGATGCTTTTGAAAACTAACGTTAGTGTAATCTGTTAACATTGCACATTATATACATCTTTTTAGACAAGTACCAGATAATGAGCGTCATGTCATGAAATGTGATTACAATTTCATAAAAACATTAGTTAGCCCTATTAATTGTAACGATTTCATTTCAAACAACGAATAAATTATATAAAGCGAGCAAAGATCAACCACTACGTCGCAAAATGATTCACTGTTTCGAAGCGCTCCAATCAGATCGCGAATCATTTGATTCAGAACGGGATATCAAAGAGCGTATGGCGAATCATTTGGTTCAGAGCCGGACTTTAAAGTGCCTATCGCGAATCATTTGATCTAGAACCGGACTTTAAAGCGCGTATCGCAAATCATTTGACTCAAAAAGGGACTTCAAAGCGCGTATGGCGAATCATTTGGTTCAGAGCCGGACTTTAAAGTGCGTATCGCGAATCATTTGATTCAGAACCGGAATTTAAAGCGCGTATCGCGAATCATTTGACTCAAAAAGGGACTTTTGATTCATTTGATTCAGAACCGGACTTAAAGCGCGTATCGCGAATCATTTGACTCAAAAAGGGACTTCAAAGCGCGTATGGCGAATCATGTGATCGAATCATCATCCCACCGGGGATAATAATAATTCAGCAGAGGCAGGGATGCATAGACCAGAGGGGGGGAAATCCACACCATCTTCCCCAGCAAATCGCACCCTGTATATAGTTATAGCCTATTTAATTTCTGGATTTTTTCAAAACATTTGATACTCTTAAACACAATTTTTCTTTTCCTTAGTTATAAAAGGTTTGATTTGGTCCCTTTATTTGTAATGCAATTAGATCTTTATTGTAATGCTAATAACTCAGTCCCACATTCACATGATTCACAAGATCGCTTCTGCTGTAGCTCCTCCTTTGTTCCTTTGGCCATAAGGTTGCTAAACTCTGACTCAATGGACATGTTTGTGTGATTGTTATTTGTTTTTGTGTTGTTGTTGTTGTTGGTATTTTCAGTTGTGCAGCTCTTCATCTATTTGTAATGCCCAAAACAAATTTCCCCTTGAGGGACAAATAAAGTTAAGTAAGTAAGTAAGTAAGTAAGTAAGTAGCTCTGGGTTTGTGCTGGTTTGCCAAGCAACATTGCGGTGATAATCAGCATTGCTCATGGGTGGAATCTTAATCTCATGGGTGTTTACTTAAACGGGGAGTCTTCTCAATTATCACCAGTAAAGTATGGAGTGCCACAAGGATCTGTCCTAGGTCCTCTGCTTTTCTCAATATACATGTTGCCCCTTGGCAATATTATTAGGAATTATGGAATTAGTTTCCATTGTTATGCTGATGATACTCAACTATATATCTCAACAAGACCAGATGAAACTTCTAAATTATCAAAGTTAACAGAGTGTGTTAAAAATGTAAAAGACTGGATGACCAATAATTTTCTCCTATTAAATTCAGATAAGACAGAGATATTACTTATCGGACCAAAAATTAATACACAAAATCTCTTGGATTACAATTTGCAACTAGATGGATGTACTGCTGCTTCCTCTACAGTCAAAAGTCTGGGTGTTATATTAGACAGCAACTTGTCTTTTGAAAATCATATTTCCCATGTTACAAAAACAGCATTCTTCCATCTTAGAAACATTGCCAAGCTGCGAAACATGTTACCTGTTTCTGATGCAGAAAAGTTAGTTCATGCATTTATGACCTCTAGGCTGGACTATTGTAATGCATTGCTAGGTGGTTGTCCTGCATCTTCAATAAACAAGCTGCAGTTAGTCCAAAATGCAGCTGCTAGAGTCCTTACCAGGTCAAGAAAATATGACCATATTACCCCAATTTTAAAGTCTCTGCACTGGCTTCCTATTAGGTTCCGTATCAACTATAAAATACTACTTCTTACCTATAAGGCCCTAAATGGTTCAGCTCCTGCGTACCTAACTAGTCTTCTACCTCGCTACAATCCATCGCGCTCCCTAAGGTCGCAAAACTCAGGACTCTTGGTAGTACCTAGAATAGCAAAGTCCACTAAAGGAGGTAGAGCTTTTTCACATTTGGCTCCCAAACTCTGGAATAGCCTTCCTGATAATGTTCGGGGTTCAGACACACTCTCTCTGTTTAAATCTAGATTAAAGACACATCTTTTTAGCCAAGCATTCACATAACGCATCTCATAATCTTTTACTGCTGTTATATCTGATCAATTGCACATTATGAATCCTTAGCTTTGGTTGAACAAATCCTTTTGCTTGGTTTGAACAGCAGCTACGCTAATTATGTTCCTATTGTTCTCTGTTTCTGCCACGGGATTGACATCCCGTGGTAACTAGGAATAACACAAGCTACAGTCTGGATCAGGAGCACCGAAGAAGAGATGATGATGCCAACCCCTTGGAGGACTTTAGATGATATCAGCCCTGAAACACCATACATCACTACCGAATTTTACTACAGTGATTTGATTGCAACATATAATCATTAATGTTAACATTATACAAATTGTACAAACTTTAATTATTGTACAAATTCTAATTTAACAAACGTTATTGTACAAACTTTAATTATTGTACAAACTTTAATTTAACAAACTTTAATTATTGTACAAACTTTTAATTTGCTGTTAAGCTGCTTTGAAACGATTTGTTTCGTGAAAAGCGCTATACAAATAAACTTGACTTGACTTGACTTGACTTGAATCTGAGCTTCACCTTAAAACTGATGCTCAGTCTTTGATGATTTGACCCTGTGCTTGGCACGTTTTGTGCTGTATGGAATTCTGTTTGGATGAAAACTCTGCCTTTGATCTTGTAGGTTCCTGTTTTTTGGGTCACTGGAGTTTGTATGTTGGTGTCCTGATGGTCACATCCATTAGCGTGCACTGCTATCACAATGTCATCAACTCATATTAGAGATTGGAAAGATGACATAGGTGCCTTCAGCTGATTGGCATGTGGATTGTAGCCTTTGTTTTTTCCCAGTATTTTTTCCCAAGGACTCAAAGACGAAGATGGATTGTTAAGTTGTCTGAGGACAATGAACTCACAGTTTGTAGAAGTGACTGTTTTGAGTTTTAAGATCCTGTTGGGGTTTGTCATCCCATTTTGGACAATGTTGATGTGTTATCTCTGGCTGCACAAAGGGTTGAGACAAAAAGCCAAGAGATCCAGAGTAACTACAGCTCCACAGGATCAGGAACCCAGAAACCAGCCGACAAATGTCAGGACTTACAAGAGACTTGTGATCAGCATCGTTGTGGTTTTCTTTGTGTTTTGGACTACTGTGCACATTATCATTGTAATTGATATAGTCGCAACTCTGACTAAAACATCTCATCTATATGTTTATTCTTAACTGAAGTAATTCTGCCAAGTACATGGGGATACAAGCAAGACGCTGACTTTGCTAAACTGTTGTCTGAATCCTTTTCTCTATGCCTTCTTTTCAGGAAATCTAATGAGAGGTTTCTGAAGGAAATATGAAAACATTTCTGACCATTTCTGATTTATTTTCAGGCAAATATGTGCATTTGTGTGATATAAGTGATAAAAAGTCATAGGATAGCTTCAATGTTTTTGTTGTGACTGGATATGTTTATGCATAAACTTAAGTAATAATTACTTATATATATATATATATATATATATATATATATATATATATATAAGTTTTAAATCAGTTTATTTAAAATACAAAAATATAATGTTGGAAAAAAATGTAACAATATGCTACTATTTCATATATATATTTGAAGAGTTTATTTGCAAAAACAGATAACTTTTTTAAATGTTCAAAAATCATGTTTATGTTAGCATGTTTTTATTGTGTCTTATTGTGTTAGTTGTATATATATATATATATATATATATATATATATATTTATATATATGGACTTAAACCGTATTTATGAGTAGATAGAAATCAAATACACATCCAAATTAAAGAGGGAAATGAATTACCAAAGAGTTCAAAATAAGAATCATTTAGCTTCAGTTTATTGCATTTTATTGAATATCATTGAATGTGTGTTGTTGTTGACTCTTCACAAGCTGTTTAATTGACGGTAGCCTATAAATGCTTGGTAATAATATTTAACATTTTCAAGTCTATTTATTATGTGTACTTGTGCCAGCCATCCAATAAGTGCAATTTGCTTTTTGTTACTTTTAGAATAACATAAATTGTGTCCCAAAGTACAAACAATTAATCAGTCATTCTTGAGAAGTGGGACAAAACAGGGTGCAAAATTTAAAAAAAAAAACATTGTACTCAGATAAATAAAACTACATTTATGTATCTTATATGTACTAAGCTACTGAGCTGTGCTTTGATATAACTCTTCTCTCTTTTTTACAAAATGTGCTTTTTTGCCTTGGACTGTGTAGAGCAGGAAGGTGTCAGGTTTTGGGACTCTTTTTGTTGTGTTTTGATTTGGTTTAGTCCTGTTTGTCTTTGGTTCCTTCCACTTCCTGTTTGCCCTTATTTGGTTTTGTTCCTGTCTCCACCCCTAATTAAGTCATTATCAGTTAAGTGCCTTCACCTGTCTGTGTCTTGTTAACCACCCTATTTAAGTTAGATTCTGTTCATTGTTTGGTTGTCTGTTCTCGTCGTTGTGTGCGTGTCTCCTTGCCTGTCACCCTGTGGATTATTTCTGTGGATTTTGTTTTATTAAAGACTTGTTTTGCTCCCGATCTCGACCTTGTACTCCTTGTTTGTCCTCCCTGCACGACAGAAGGTGGCAAGGGGTCCTTTAGAGTGACAGCTGCGTCTGATATTCCCTGATTTTATTACATTTGAATGAATGACTGAAGGTTTTGACAAAAGTGGGGACAGATTCTGAAAGCTGAATAAATAAGCTTTTTCACTGATGTATGGTTTGTTAGGATCGGACAATATTTGTTAGAGATACAACTAATTGAAAATCTGGAATCTAAAAGAATCTAAATATTGAGAAAATCGCCTTTAAAATTGTTCAAATTAATTTCTAGCAATGCATTATACTTATCAAAAATTACGTTTTGATACATTTACGGTAGGACATTTTCAAAATATCTAAATGGAATATGATCTTTACTTAATATCCTAATGATTTTTGGCATAAAAGAAAAATCAATAATTTTGACCCAAACAATGTATTTTTGGCTATTGCTACAAGTATACCCCAGCGACTTACGACTGGTTTTGTGGTCCAGGGTCACAAATCGTCAATAAAACAGCTTTTAAATAGCATAACAGTCGTAACAACCTCATAATGGCAACAAATTTTTTTTTTTTTTTGTATTTTCATAAATCAGCCAGTTAACTGCTACAGACTCTTTTAATTAAATAACAAAATATTAATCTCAAAATTTTTACTTTGTTCTAAAAATATTATGGTACTAAAACGCTGCCATATTTACTAAAGTACTTAATGCAAACATGCAAAATGCAAAAAGACAGAAAGTAAATTTAAAAAATTCTCACTATTCACATTTTAGTTGTAATTAATTTATTTTAGATTAAACAGAGTGGGCATTTTGACTTAAATTCAGCCACTACAATTCCCCTTAACCTGGTGGACATTTTGAAGTTGACCACATCAGATTGGAAAGATAAAATAAGTAAAACAGTAATTAACAAAACACAGACTCTCACTCACCTTCCCTAGTTGTTTTCCCTCCATCATGTCAGCCATTTTATGTGATGTAATTTCTTTTTCCAACTTTCATTTAAAGGGTAAGTAGTTGAAAATAACAGGGTGAACAATATTTTGACTGACAAGTTAAAAACTAGTGATCAACCGATAAAACCTTTTTTATTATTATAATACATTACTAATACATAAACTAATATATACATTAGAGAAGAGACTGTCCTCAAAGAAAATACCACCCAATTGTACGTTATCCACCTTATACGACCCATTTTTACGTTTTAAAGTTAAGCACCCTCTAGCGGGCGTAAAAATAATGACAGTGTCGCGTTGGATCTGACGTCATGAAATGACGTATGAGTTTTTACGCCGATCTCAAGGTAATTCAAACATATTTTACTAGGTGTAATTCGTATGAATGACCACAGCTAACCCTACCCTAAACCTACCCCTTACATAAATAGTGCAAAATCATGCTTTATAGTGCATATTCCAAAAAAAAAAAAAACATTCTATGAGAACATGTACGTTCTCTGGTATCAAACCTGTGTTCATATGATTACACCACTTTGTAGTGCAACACTCTTTCTAACTGAGCTACACATAATCCTGAAAGTGCATTGGATACCTGTTGCTGATAGGGGAGCAATTGTTGTATAAACTCTATGAAGACATATTTTGAGGATTTGTGAAAACGACTCACGTCAGGCGTGTAAGTTGGAGGACAAGTTAGGCAGACACAGACCTGCGGACATAGAAATAATGGTGATATTTGGTAGTTTAAAATGTTTAGAATGACTTAAAAAAAAGTTCAAAAGGTGTTATTTACAACAAAGACTTTAAAACTTTAAAATTGATGATTTAAGGCAATAATCTTTACTGGGAACACAAAAGGCACCGAATCCCAGGAATAACCCACATATTAATGTCGTTAATTACTCTACCTTAATGTTGTTCCAAACCTGATATTTATGATGAACTCCAAGAGCTATCTGACCGCCCATAGACAGCAAGGGTCCACGTTCATGACCCAGAATGGTACCACAAACATCAGTGGTTGTGCAATCATCGTTTTATGAAACTACGAGAAAAAAAAAATTCAATAGTTCCAACAAATAGTTTGGAACTACTGAGAGCTCCATGAACCATGTAACAGTGAGACCGAAGCATGTCACAACTCCATTTCTCAATGGCTCTGGTGTAACACAGAACAACATATTGCAAAACAACATAACAATGTTAACGTGAAGTGTGAGTTCATTTGTTCTCTGTATTTTACTAAGTAATTGTTTATGTTTAGTAATTAAGTAATTGTTGTTATTTTTAGCTGTGATGTAATTACATTACATAAAGCTATACAGAAGGAAGCTTTAAGTTTTTTGTTTTTTTTTACCTTGGGTGTTTTGTATTTATGCAACCTTGTTTTTTGTAAAGACTGAAGTGAGAACAAAGCTGTGGTTTTGGTTTAGATGTGGGAGGTGTTAACAAAGCCCCGGTCATAGCTCATTTATGTTGTTTGTAATGAAAAAAGATTCTGCATTTTCAGACGACAACATCTGATGATGGAGCTAGGATTAGGCTTCAATTCAACATCAAACAGCACTGTTGTGGGTTCAGAGAAGATTGCTCCTGCTGTAGTTCTGGGTTTGTGCTGTTTGGTTGGTTTGCCAAGCAACATCGCGGTGATCATCAGCATTGCTTGTGAGTGGAACAGAAATCTGAGCTTCACCTTGAAGCTAATGCTAAACCTTGCGGTGTCTGATGCTTTGACTCTTTGCTTGGCACCTTTCCTTATGTATGGAATATGGTTTGGATGGAAACTTGGTCTTTGGTCTTGTAGATTCCTGTTTTTTTTTAGTTACTGGAGTCTGTACGTTGGTGTCCTGACGGTTACATCCATGAGCGTGCACCGCTATCACAATGTCATCAAGTCAAGAGTCACTAACAGGATGATACTGCACCGACTGGAAAGACGGCACAGGTGTCTTCAGCTGATTGGGATCTGGATTCTAGCCTTTGCTTTTGCCCTACCAGTACTTTTTACTCAAGGACTCAAAGAAAGAAAGAATGGATTGCTAAGATGTCAGAGAACAGTGGAGTCACAGTCCGTAAAAGTGACTGTTTTGCTTTTCGAGATCTTTTTGGGGTTCGTCATCCCATTTTTGACAATGTTGACATGTTATCTGTGGCTGCACAAAGGGTTGAGTGAAAAAGCCAAAAGCTCCAATGTAACTACAGCTCCACAGGACCAGGCACCTAGAGACACTTACAGAAAGAGGCTATTGATCAGCATTGTTGTGGCTTTCTTTGTGTTTTGGACTCCTGTGCACATTATCAATGTGATTGATATAGTCACAACTCTGACTAAAACATCTCATCCAGATGTTCATTCTCAACTGAAGTCCTTCCGCGGAGTATATGGTGATATAAGCAAGACTTTGGCTTTGCTAAACTGTTGTCTGAATCCTTTTCTCTATGTTTTCTTTTCAAGAATTGTCATCAAGTGTACTAAGTAGAACCCACATTTGTTTATTTCACAGTTAAAAATTCGAATAAATATTCTGCAGTTTGTCTGCTAAGGTCTTATATTTTTGTACTAGAACCATACTGGAAGAGCAATGGGAAATTCCCTTGGTCATACCCTTGATTCTAAATGCTAAAACACAAACAGGAAACACTGCGCATGGTGATTTGACCATTTTTAGTTTCAGATGAGTACCAGACATGCAATTGACATGATGATCGGTTTGCATTGCACCATTTGAACAATATGTATGTGTTTTAAATAAACGAGTATCACTTAAAACATGATTAATAGCAAGATGGACTGGAATTTATTTTTTTAATGAAAATATATTAAACATATATTTCCAGTTATGCAATTTACAGTAACATATATGTCAATATCATTCAAATCCTTGAACACAGATTTGAGAACAGAATAACAGTACAACATATATCAGGTCACCGTTTGGCTTAAATGCTTCTTTTTTCACTCTTTTTTTTTTTCAACTGGATAAGGATTTCGACTATATGCACAACAACATGTTGCAGTACTTAAAAAGTTTAATAAGTTTCATTAAACTACTTTTCTGACATATTCTTAAATTTAGAATACAACCAACAGGGAGCTAGAAGACAAGGCGAGGGAAGTCGAGGCAGGTGGTTCAGATGCAATGGAGGAAGAGTTTTACACAAGCTGGTTTTGGATATAGTATATTTGTGCACTGACCGCCTCAGTCTATGTTGGCTGTGGTGTGATATCTGAGAGACAAGGGATAGAAATAAAATCAAGGACTCTCAGGATGTTGTTGCCACGATGTACCTGTCCAGCAGGAAGTGGCACTACAGTGGAGGAGGTCAAATGATGCTGAAGGACTAAATATTGGCTAATCAGATTTCAAATAATGACGTGATATGTTATCAAACTAGCCTAAAACATGGCAGAGAGGCGCAGCCATGAACAGGCATTTGAGAGCTTACAGGCAGGGAGTATTTCATGAATTTTTTGCAAATTGCTCCGGATTTATTTTCAAAAGTAGTCAAAATTGAGTAAGGTATTCTCTACTTTTTTTTTTTGTTGTTGTTGCTTTGCATTGGTAAATATGGGTAAATAAGGCTGTGTTCACACTGCAGGCAAATGTGTCCCAAATCCGATGTAATTCGGATCTGTTTTTCTCTTGACAGTGTGAACAGCACAAACCGCATGGAATCTAATCTTTTCAATTCCGATTCATGCCACTTCCATATGTGGTACTAAATCTGATACAGGTCTGTAGTATGAACAGTCATATTGAAATGCATGCAACTTTTACGTCACTCTAGATCAAGATTCTGCGCTCATGGGAGACACAAGTGTTGCCAAGTCCACAGTTTTACTGCGGAATTGGGCTACGTTTTCACCGTTGGCTGTGGGTTGTTTTCAACTCTGTGGGATGAGGTGACCCCACTAAAGCTATTCTTACCTCCGGGAATGTGGCTGAGCTAGTTTTAGACTATTTGTGAGAAGCAATTGGGTGGATTTTGTTGTGAAAACATGGCAACCCTGTTCTTATTGCACATGCATGTCAGTTCAGAACCATGATCTGTTCACACTGTAAATCTAATATTGGCCACATTTAAAACAACAATGTGAACAGCTATACCAAAAAAAAAAGATCTGAGCAGAAATTGAGCACTAAGGCTCACAGTAAGGCTACATTCACACTGCAGGTAAATGTGGGCCAAATCTGATTTTTTTTTGCTCACATGTGACTCTAAGCAGTTTTTTTCATGACAATGTGAACAGCACAGAACACATGAAATCTGATATTTTCAATTCTGATTTGTGCCACTTCCATATGTGATACTAAATCCTATAAAAGTCAGATGTTTTGAAATGCGATTGTAGTATGAACAGTCATATCGGAATGAATACTCTAAATCAACATTTGCCATGATTCTGGAAGTGTTGCCAAGTCCACAGTTTTACAGCCGAATAGGGCTACTTTTTCACTGTTGTCTGTGGGTTGTTTTTCAACTTTGTGAGTTGATGCAACCCCACTAACACTATATTTACCCAAAGGAACACGACTGGGCTAGTTTTGGATTAGTTTTGAGAAGCAATTGGGCGGATTTTGTTGTGAAAACCTGGCAACCCTGTTTATATTGTTCTTTTGCGCATGCGGGTCAGTTCAGAACCATGATCTATTTACACTGAAAACCTGATATTGGCCACATTTAAAACAACGTGAACAGCTATACAAAAGGATCTGAGCAGAAATCAGAACTGAGCACTAAGGCTCGCAGTGTGAACGTAGCCATTGCTTTGCATTGGTAAATATGGGTAAATAAAAATGGATAAATAAGGCTACATTCAAACTGCAGGCAAATGCTGGCCTCACATAGATCAACATTCGCCACGATTCTGTGCTTATGGGAAACACAAGTGTTGCCAAGTCCACAGTTTTACCACAGATTTGGGCTACTTTTCTTACTGTTGACTGCAGGTTGTTTTTCAACACTGTGGGTTGAAGTGACCCAACTAAGGCTAGATTCACCCCCGGGAACTTGATTGGGCTAGTTTTGGACTAGTTTTAAGAAGCCATTTGATGTCAGAACTCATAAGTATTACAATGACAACTCTATATACAAGCAAAATGAGGGATTGCATCATAAATAATCTTCTGTCACATCCTTGTCTTTATTTTTCATATTGCCTGCACATAATTTCAGTGGTTTCTTTGGCAGATTACCAATAAATATAAACATAATCGCTTACTTTATGTCCTCCGTGTTTACTTCCGTATGAAGTATTGCCAAGTCCACAGTTTTACAGCAAAATTGGGCTACCTTTTTTGCTTGTTGCTACGGGTTTTTTAACTTCATGGGTTGAAGCGACCCACTAACGCTGTATTTACCCCCGGCATATGATTGGGATAGTTTTCGACTAGTTTTGAGAAGCAACTGGGTGGATTTTGTTGTGAAAACCTGGCAACCCTGTTTGGTTCTTTTGCACATGCGGGTCAGTTCAGAACCATGATCTGTTCACACTGGAAACCTGATATTGTGAACAGCTATACAGAAAGACATATCTGAGCAAAAATCTGAATTGAGCACTAAGGCTCGCAGTGTGAACATAGCCTAAGTCACCTGAACTCTCACAGTAAATAAGAAGAATGCCTCATGTCTGTCAGTCGGCTCACTTCCAGCATGCTTTGCGTTCAGCAGCAACAGCAAGAGGATAAACGTCAAACGCCATTTTTTGCTTCCAACAGGCAAAATTCATTAAAAAAAGCCTCCATTGTTGATCTACAGAAATGGTTGTACTTCTACATACACGTTTAAAATTTTAAACACCTTTAGTCAGCATCTCATAATAATAATGATGACAATTATAATAATCAGAGCAATAATTACAGTTTCGCTATAATAATGCATAATGTCTTAAATCTACTCTTTAGATATTTTCCTTCTCTTTCTCCTCCCGTGTTCAAAAAGTTCCTCAACCGTCTGCATTTAGCAACTTAAATATTTACAATGATTCATTTACAACCAATGGCTCCGCCTGTCCTTTTCAGAGATAAAAAGCTCGTGGCACAGGGTACATTTGTCCAGTGAGTTTACATTTGTCCTCGGGCGCATTCACATGGCCAGTAGCTGATTGAGCGCCATGCGGAACTGCTGGGTACAGCCAGCGAGCTCCCGCACCCTTTCCGTCATGTCTCTGGCAGCCCCTGGTGAGGGGTACTGCAGGGCTGCCGTCTTGGTGCTGACCACAATGTCTTTGAGCTTTTCGCAGAGCGTGTTGCTGTGCTGCGCCACCCTGGTGCGGACATCGGGAGACTTGGCTTGCCTGGAGAGCGTGTCTCCGATAAAGACAAGCTTGTGAGCACTGAGAATGACGAATTTGCTGTGGGCGACGAAGATTTTGGGCGGCTGGTTGTTGTTGATGGAGGAGTAGAAAGCGTCGATGGCATTGGTGAGCGTGGTGATGTTGGCCTCGCACTGCTCCATGTAAAAGAGCAGCAGCTGCCGGTCACCCATGCACAGCTTACTGCGCGGCGTCTGTGGGTACTGAGAGGGCGGAGTCCAGCCCGAAATGTCATTGTTGATTGGCCGGGAGACCTCCTGTTCCAGTCGCTCAAACTGCTTCAGCTGTCGGGGACACGAGTGAGTAATATTGTATTTAATAGATGAACAAAAATACCATATTTAATCATTTATTTGTTTACTTATGTATTTATATAAGACTGTGTGTGTACATACACATACTAAGATTTTTTTATGTTTTTTAAAGAAGTCTCTTGTGCTCATCAAAGTCTCATTTGTTTGATCAAAAATGCAGGGAAAAAAAAGGAATATTATGAAATATTATTGCAATTTAAAATAACAATTTTCAATTTTAGTATACTTTAAAATATTATTTTTTTGATGCAACGCTAAATTTTCATCAGCCATTACTCCAGTCGTCAGTTTCATATGATCCTAAAGATCTAATTTATATCAATGTTGGAAACAGTTCTGCTGCTTAATATTTTTTTGGAACCTGTGATACTTTTTTCAGGATTTTTGATGAATAAAACATTTAAAGAACAGCATTTATTTTTTTAACGTTTTATTCATCAAAGAACCCTGAAAAAAAGACACTTACGACTGGAGTAATGGTTGAAAATTCAGCTTTGCATCACAGGAATAAAATCTATTTTAAAGTATATTCAAATTTAAAAAAAAACTGTTTTAAATTACAATAGTATTTCACAAATTACATTTTTTTCTGTATTTTTAATTAAATAAATGCAGCCTTGATGAGCAGAAAAGACTTCTGAAAAAAAAAAAAATTAAAATAGTACTGATCCCAATCTTTTGAACTGCACTATGTATATAAATTATAATATATAAAAAAAAAAAAAAAAAATTAATCCACAACTACATGTGGCTTTGAAATTTACACAATGAATTACATTTATAATAAATGCAACTAAACTGACATAAATACCTGCCATATTCAGAGGGTTCACTGTATTATTATGTTCCTTGATAATTGTGTTTATGGATGTTATTTTATTAGATTCAATTCTGAATCATTAATGTCCCTCAAAAAAATGATATTGTCATATTGTAGAGATTTCTGTGAATAAAGTGTTACAGTCTCACATACCTGTTGCTGTTCCAGCAGTGTCTTATTGTGTTTGATGCTCCCTTTTTCCAACAGCTGTCTTTGGTTCTTTTCAAACTCTTCTTTACCCTAAAACAGAAAATGAAAATACATTAATAAATAAATAAATAGTTTACTGTCCATGGATAGGTGGGTGGACAATTGTAATGCATGTTCAACTTCATGTAAGCAAAAAAAGTACAAGATCATGTTAAATTATTTGTGCATAACCAAATATTACAACATACAACTGTTCTGATTGTTTTTAAATACTTTCTTCTTCAAATTCAAATAATGTGCACTGAAAAATGTCTGCTTAGTCCATTAGGGGGCAGTGTAATATTACAGTGAAACTCAACACAGCCATTTTCAGAAGTCATATGCCCATTCAAACATGCTGCTTCTGATTTGTCAGCTAAGAGGATTTCAAATGCAAATTAAATATACGAAGAGTTCAGATGCAAAACCCCCTAAAAGCCACCTTGATCAAAAATGAGATGATACAGAGTGAATGCTCGTGACACATATTATACATCCATCAAAAGTCTGTCTTTAAAAAAATCCATTTTTATTAGGCTCCGATGTATAGTGGTGTAAAGTAGTGGTACTTCTGGTTGGGCTGACTGAACTCTTATATATATATATATATATATATATATATATATATATGTGTGTGTGTGTGTGTGTGTGTGTGTGTGAAACACTGACAGAAATGAGCAAATATGCTTTCAAAAACTATTAAAAAACAATGTAAAATACTAAAAATACTATAGATTTTTTATAATTTAAAATTATGCCGTTTATAATAAAATCAAATAATGATATATACTAAAGAATAATATATAATAAATACAATATATACACTTTTTCTAACTATAGGGGCCCCAAATGAGCAAAGATTGCTACTGAATAAAAACATGTGCCTGACATGCCTGAAAGATGAAGAAATATCTGTGTGACAGAACAGAACTCATCTTATCTGCAGTTTCACTGGAAGTTTTGACAGAACCACACAGCAGACATGCAACAGCTAGTGCTAAAGGAAGATATATGTGGGTTTTAAGGAAAAGCAGGTCTGCACATGCAATCAGAGTGATTGATGAGAAGACCTGAGGCTCGACACATTGGGGATTACAGGCAGAGCCCATATAGAGATGCATGCAGACCATTGATCATATCGATGGCTGAGAACATGCACCTGGATCCTGTTCTCAAAAGGAAATAAATTGCAATGTGTACCTGTAAATGGACATAGTCATAGTCCTCCATCCAACCCTCCTCTGTCGTCTCGTACGGCCTGTCCTGAGTCTCTTCCTCAGCTGAGAATTTGGGAGGGGAGGGTAACGGGCGGGACTGGATGTTGGCCCGTTCAGGAGTGCCTGACTGATAGGCTGAGATGTTGTTGTTGTCGGTATGAGGAACGGGCGGCAACGGCAGTTGCTGCTGTTTGTTTGTCCGTTTGAAAAGCAAAGAGGCATTGCCATGGAGAAACGATGCTAACTGCTTGGTGTCATCAGGCACGCCACGGGCACACATGACCAGCCGGTCTAGATCGTCCCCACCGGTGCCTGTAGGAGGTGCCATCAGAGCCGCAGGGGACCAGCCCAATGATTCTAGCGCCTGACTGTACCTCACCAGACCTTGGAAGGCCTCCTCCATCTTCTGCACCTGCTTGCTGAGCTTGGTCTGCAGTGTACGGTCGGTGGCCTGGGTGGCGTTGGCCACGGCTCCTCTAGCGAACTCTAGCAGGTCCCTGACGGCCACACGAATGCGGTCCACTGCCTGTCGGATGGCAGGGAGGTTGGACTCCATCTGAGTGGGGCTGCGCCAGTTCCCACTGATGAATGACATGAGGAGGGACACCGAGCTCTCCACAGCCTGTTGATGACGGGACAACCGCTCCATGGCCTGGTCTAGATCCAGGAGCAGCAGGCGTCCAGGCCCGGACGATTCCCGCACTGGCACCATATCCAAAGAGGACGTTGAGAGGTTACTGCGAGTGCTTCCTGTGCTGGATGCCGACAGCCGTTTGAAGCTTACAGTGAGCTCCTCGGTGGCCGCTGCATCACGCACCACTTGCGGAGGCACATCGTACACATAATCGCCCAATTCTTCACCGGCAGGTCGCTCGCGGGGAAAGTCATACACATCTGCGGGATGGTGGTCCTGTGGGCCGCCCTTTCGCAGACTGGCGGGGATGTCGTAGATCTCCTGGCCCTCAGGCTGCCGTTTTCCTATTAGCTGAGGAGGAGGAACATCATAGACGTCCTCTGGTATGGGAGGCTCGGGACCACCTGGGATCTGAGACAGATAGGCCTGGTTCTGATTCTCTAGACTCTTCATCTTGGCAAAGTGAGGAGGAACGTCGTACGTTTCCTCCCTGATTGGACCATCTGGAACATCTTTGCTGACAGATGGAGGAATGTCATATACCTGTAAAGAGGAATAATGTGTTTACCAAAACTAGCCTTGTATAATCATAACTCATCAGGGATGTACCGATATTAAAATCCTAGTTGATATGGATAAGCTGATAACCAGTCAATCATTTGAAATGCTGAAGTGAATTTAGGCATCACAACATTATACAAATTAAAATGGAACATTGGTAACACTTTACAATAATGTTCATTAGGTAACACTAGTTAACTACATTAGGTAACATGAAATAAGAATGAACAATACTTCTACGGCAGTTATTAATCTTAGTTTAAGTGAATTTCAACATTTACTAATGAATTATTAAAATCAAAAGTTGTGATTGTTAACAGTAGTTAATGCACTGTGAATTAACATGAACTAACAATGAACAACTGAGTTTTTATTAACTAACAAAGATGACTAAATTCTGTAATAAATGTATTGCTCATTGTCATAAAAACACTATTGAGAGATCTGTTAGAACAGATGGGAGTAAAAATATACAGGTCAAAAGTTTACATACACCTTGTAAAATCTGAAAAATGTTAATTATTTTAACAAAATAAGAGGGATCATACAAAATGCAAGGTATTGTTTATTTAGTAATGACCTAAATAAGATATTTCACATAAAAGACGTTTACCTATAGTTCACAAGAGAAAGTAAAGGTTGAGTTTATAAAATGACCTCGTTCGAAAGTTTACATATGCCTGTTTCTTAATACTGTGTTGTTACCTGCATGATCCACAGCTGTTTTTTTGTTTGTTTTGTTTAGTGATAGTTGTTCATGCCCGCTGTTATTCAGAAAAATTCTTCAGGTCCCACAAATTCTTTGGTTTTTAAGCGTTTTTGTGTATTTGAACCCTTTCCAACAATGACTGTGTAATTTTGAGATCCATCTTTTCACTCTGAGAACAACTGAAGGACTCATATGCAACTGTTACATAAGATTCAAATGCTCACTTACACTCTAGAAAGAAAAACTATGCATTAAGAGCCAGGGTGAAAACTTTTGAACAGAATGAAGATGTGTACATTTTTCTTATGTAGCCTAAACATCATATTTTTTTTTATTTAGTACTGTCCTTCAGAAACTACAGAACACACTTTCCCAGAAGACAAAATTACCCTGATCTTTACCCTTCTCTTTAAATTCAAAACGTTTTTACCCCCAGCTCTTCAGAAACTGTGTTTCCTTTTGAAGCATCAGTAAGGAAAAACCAAAGAATTTGTGGGACCCGAAGGATTTTTCTGATGAACAGTGAGCAGTTCAGGACAAACAAAGACTCATGAACAACTATCACTAAATAAATAAATAAATAAATAAAAAATTAGCTGTAGATGACTTACAACAACAACACAGCATTAAGAATCAAGTGTATGTAAACTTTTGAACAGGGTAATTTTTATAAATTCAACTATTATTATCACTTGTGGACTAATGTAAATGTATACAATATGAAATATTTTTGTATTTGTACATGCATTTTGTATGACACCTCTTATTTTGGTAAAATAATTTACATTTTGTAGATTCTGCAAGGTGTATGTAAACTTTTGACCTCAACTGTTTTTGTTGAATACAGCTGTATTTGCTTCCCTGCACTAATATAGAAGTACACCAAACTATAATGACTTCTGCTTCGTATGGAACCCAAATATTGTGCTAGAATAAATATGAAAGTTATACACTTTTCAGTTTTTTTTTTCACTATCTGGCAGATGTCACTAAAATAGGTGTCTTATGACTGACTAGCCGATCAGAAATAATTATTGCTTGTGAGTCATTTTACACTGCTGGCTTTTCTGTCATTGGGTTGGTTGAAAAGTCATTAGTGGGCAGGGTTTTGGAGGGGCGGCATGTTTTTCGCAGCAGGCGGATGCCTAACTCAGCTGCCAAGTCTGGCTAAAGGTAGCAAAATGACTGAAATGGCTGACAGAACCTATTCTGAATGCATTTTGTCATTGTAAGTGGTCAGTGGTGTTTGTTTCAGGATATACAGATCTCTTTAACCCACATTAATGTGCAGATCAAAGGTGTACATAAAACTGGAGTGTAATTGATTTGTGTCAGTCTTGTTTAGAGAAAAGATGGAGTGTTACCGTTTGTTGGTAGTGCAGCTGGCTCTTGTCCACACTAGGTGGAGTGTCATAGATCTCCTGACCATCTCTGCTGGGTGGACCTTTCATAGCCATGGGAGGAGTATCATAAACCTGCGACCCAGAGAAAGGAATAGGGTCAAAAAAGACATAAAACTCATTTGCTAATTTAAACACACATTCAAAACATAATCTGACCTGTAAAGGAAGTAGCTATTTAATAAACATGCGGATACTAGTTGTTTGTTGAAAGGAATTGAATATAGGGAGGGCCTGTGCATTTGTTTCTGTCTGTTTCTCTTGTTTATTTTACACCCCAGGGCCCCTGATTCCCCTCCTTCTCTGGCAAACTTTGTCCTTTTCTGTCTTTTTCTCTCTCTTCCTTCTGTCTGTTTTTGTGCATATTGGAGGAGAATTGGGATTGAGGCAGTTGGATGATTGGGGGTCGGAGGGAACACAGGTACACCCGATAGGGGACACACTCCCACTGATGTGGAGAGATTACAGGAGCATGACCTCAGACAGGAACAGCTGGAGGAAATCAGCAGTGCTGCAGAGATGCTGACCTCCACCTTCACCCACAATCTCTCTCTTTCTCTTTGCTACCTGTCTTTCTTTGCTCACTGTTCGGGCTGAGATTTTGATTGTGTGATAGTAAAGGATTTTTTTATTGATTTATATATATATATATATATATATATATATATATATATATATATATATATATATATATATACAGGGGTTGGACAATGAAACTGAAACACTTGGTTTTAGACCACAATTAGTATGGTGTTGGGACTTTTTGTGGCCAATACAGCATCATTTCGTTTTGGGATTGACAAATACATGTCATGCACAGTAGCCAGAGGGATTTTGAGCCATTCCTTTTATAGAACAGTGGCCAGGTCACTATGTGATTCTGGTGTAGGAAAACGTTTCCTGACTCGCTCCTCCAAAACATCCCAAAGTGCCTCAACAATATTCAGATCTGGTGACTGTGCAGGCCATGGGAGATGTTCAACTTTATTTTCATGTTCATCAAACCTCTCTGTCACCGGTCTTGCTGTGTGTATTAGTGCATTATCATCCTTATACATGGCACCACCTTTAGGGTACAATGTCTGAACCACTGGGTGCACATAGTCAACCTTCACACTTTGCTCTTACTGGTGGAATGTGCAATAAGATTGGCCACCAGGCTGCGCAAATATAGCCATGAAACCCCCAACGCTATATTGGCCAGTGTTTCAGTTTCATTGTCCAACCCCTGTATATGTATATGTTTATATATATTTTATATATATATATTTATTTATTTTATTTTTTATTTTATTTTATTTTTGTGGAGAGCCTTTAGTGCAGATATGCAGAGCTACCAAAGCCTTCCATGTCTTTATGAAAACAACCATTATAACAATAAGAACAAAGATTACATTATGTGAAATACTATAAAAGTCACCAGCTATGTTGCGTTTGGGATCAGTAAGATTTTTTATATTTTTAAAGAAGTTTCTAATGCTCATCAAAGCTGCATTTATGTGATTAAAAAAAAAAAGTAAAATTGTTAAATATTATTTAAATGTTTTCTATGTGAATATATTTTAAAATGTAATTTATTCCTATGATGCAAATCTGAATTTTTAGTATCATTGCTCCAGTCTTCAGTGTCACATGATCCTTCAGAAATCATTGTAATATGCTGATTTATTATCAATATTGGAAACAGTTAATTAATATTTTTTGGAACCTGTAATACTCTTTTCAGGATTCTTTGATGAATAAAACATTAAAAAGAACAGCATTTGTTTCAAATAAAAATCTTTTGCAACAATATACACTACCGTTCAAAGTTTGGGGTCAGTAAATTTGTATTCCTTTTTTTTTTTTTTAAAGAAATTAATAGTTTTATTCAGCAAGGATGTGTTAAATCAATAAAAAGTGATAGCAATGACTTATATTGTTAGAAAATATTTCTATTTTAAATAAATGCTGTTCTTTTTGACATTTTATTCATCAAATCATCAACAATCAAGACTGGAGTAATGGCCGATGAAAATTCAGCTTTGCACCACAGGAATAAATTGTGACCCTGGACCACAAAACCAGTCATAAGTGTCAATTTTTCAAAATTGAGATCTATATATCATCTGAAAGTTAAATAAATAAGCTTTCCATTGATGTATGGTTTGTAAGAATCTGGCAATATTTGGTCGAGATACAACTATTTGAAATCTGGAATCTGAGAGTGCAAAAAAATACAAATATTTGGAGAAAATCACCTTCAAAGTTGACCAAATAAAGTTCTTAGCAATGCATATTACTTACCAAAAATGAAGTTTTGATACATTTACGGTATGAAATTTACAAAATGTATGATTTTTGCTTAATATCCTAATGATTTGTAGCATAATTTTTTTTTTTTCATAATTTTGACCCATACAATGTATTTTTGGCTATTGCTTCAAATATACCCCAGCGACTTAAGGCTGGTTTTGTAATCCAGGGTCACAATTATATTTTAAAAATATATTAAAATAGAAAGCCAGTATTTTAAACTTTAATAATATTTCAGTATTTTTGATCAAGTAAATTTAGCCTCGATGAGCATAAGAGACTTCTTTAAAAAAACATTACCTTACTGATCTCAACCTTTAGAATGCCAGTGTGTGTATATAAAAATGTTTTCGATTAGAGACTAACCCTACCCACCAAGGAACCATTTTTAGATTACTGTAAGAATAAATGTATATATTTTATTTATGGAACATTTTTTCCAGTTGAGGGCGCCCCCAGATGTATAATTAAAGCAAACCCACACACACATTGCATGCATTCAGCACTACAACAACGATATTGACTCGAGTTTCAGAACGTGCTATAAATGAAGTGTGACTTCCTGTCCCAATGCTCTGTCAAACCTTTGACGACTGAGATAAATATCAAATAATGCCTGCAGCTCAACTGGTACAAACAAGAAAAAATAACCACAAACACGCACACACAAACACACACAAAGGCTGAGAGCGCTCGAATTTTAGTAAAGGATTAAAACCTAATAAACGTTTTACAGTGCTAGCAGTAAAAGTGTGATTTTTCCACTACTGCATCTGATATGGGTGAAATGAGGTCGAGGGAATTTGGATTAAGCTGAAGTATAATCTTGTCTGAGATAGAGTGTCACACACACTTAGGGAATGGTAAATTTCAATAGTACACTTTTAGTTTAATGCTAAGGCATTAATAATTTAAACCAGTGGCTCACAAAACTGCCCTTTAAGGATTTTAATGGCATTAAATGTATATTATTACAAACGCTGCTGTTAGATATAGACCTCTTGTTGTCGTACAGTACAAGACGTATTTTATGGACAGCTAAAATGTCAAATTTAGCATTATATACCACTCCCTCATTTATTACTCCTAGGAGCTCCTGATGACTCCTGCTAGCAGCAATAATCATTGTTTCTAACAAATATGTGTCACATACAAAGTGAAAATGTTCCATTTTAGAGTTAAAAATGTTCTCCAAGATGGGGTGCTACGTAACTGTCAAACATCCATTGATTTAAACAATTTACACCTCAAGCAACAAGCACAAACTCGCACAAAGAATCCTAATATACGCCTTTAATGTGTACTAGAGACTTTTCAAGTCATGTCTACTCTACACTTCTATCAATACTGCACCAATCACACACATACACACACATCCTTACACAAACACCATTAGCATTTATAATGCTGGCCAAACAATGGCTCTCAATCTGTTGTGCACCCCCAGGAGAGCCTGCAGTCAGAGTCTAAGGCAGGAGAACCCATGAATACCAAAACCACTCATTGAGCATCCAGCAGCCGCTGTGCCAGCTCCATTTGATTAAACGACCATGTTTTTTCCTCCGTATCGCTCTAATCTGAGAGATGCCGATTTGTTACAATGAATATTTGGAGCGAGTTTGAGGTGGAAGTGGTTTGGCTTGCAGCATTTTTGGTCAGTGTGAGAAAATTGAGCAAATTTACTAAACAGTTGCTGCATGGCCTTTTTGTGTAAAAATATGCACTTTATTCACTAACCTCCAATGAATCAGATTAATGAGATGCCAAATACGCTTGTACAGAGCTGCGTTATTAAATCATGAATAAATTAAATACCTGACTCTTTCCCCTAAGCTTTAATATATGGTAACATCCTCCAAAATCAGCCTACAAAATAAGGAAACTGTATTCATTCCATTTAGTTTTTCATGTTTGGGTGCTGGAGAGTTTTATGTTTGTTTTACACCATTTATGTTTGTACATTTCTACTGGATATACTGTTGCGTTTTGGCACACAAATAACAAATTGATGTGCCTCGCTTCATCTGTCCTGTTTAGTCCACTCTTCTGTCATTTACAGCATGTGCTCGGATCTTTGCTGTCGTCCATGATTCCCTCTGTATGGCTGTGCTGCAGGCTATGTGTGTGTTGGAATTGTGAGGTCTGGGTATTTGTGGCCTTTGCCGTGAGCCAGGCTTTGTCTGTCTCTCTCTGCCCTAGTCCTAGTGTGTGTTTGTGTGTGTGTGTGTGTGTGTGTGTGTGTGTGTGTGTGTGTGTGTGTGTGTGTGTGTGTGTGTGTGTGTGTATTGCACTGAAGGACTGATCTCGCTGACAGCACATTCCCTCTCATATACACACAATGCACACACGTGTGCACACACAGCAGTCTTGGGATATTCTGCTTCACACACACACACACACACACACACACACACACACACACACAATGCTGACCTTCTTTTTGAAATGCCTCCAGACACTAAAATATCTACTTCCACTGCAAGTAATGCATGACCTCATCTAAAAATAGGCATGCAGTCATCAAGCCAACAGGAATATAAGGATGCAGGAATAAAGAGAGAGGAAGAAAGAGTGAGCAAAAGAGTGAAAATGAATGAAAGATGGGAAGATGAAAGCAAGTGAAAGAGTAAAAGAAACAGAAAAAAGAACAAGAATGAAAAGCAAAACAAGAACATTAAAGAATGCAAGCAAAAGGAAGTGAATGAAAGAAAGAAAGCAAAATAAAGTGAAAAAGTGAAGAAAAAATAAGCCAGAAGAAATCAAAATAGTGAAAGAAAGAAGAAGTGAGAAAATGAAAAAATGCGATAAAGCAAGAGTCAGCAAAAGAAAGCAAAGGTGAGTATTAAGAAAAGAAGTCAAAGAAAAAAAAGCAAAAGAAAAACACTGCTAAATTGAAAGGTAAGAATGAGCAAAAGAAGGAAAAAAGAGTAAGAATGAGAAAGTTCAGGCAAAAAAAATAAGAAAAAAATATAAAGAAAGATAAAGAAAGAAAGAAAGATTTAATATTCTTATTGCTTGTATTATTAATGAAAGTGTAAAAGAGTAAGGTAAAAAAAAAAAGTGTCAGTAAAAGTGTTAGTAAAAGAAAAAAGTGAGAATGAGACGTGAAAGCAAAGAAAGAAAGAAAGAAAGAAAGAAAGAAAGAAATAAAGATGTAATATTCTCAGTATTATTAATAAAAGTGTAAAAGAGTTAGTGAAAAAATAAAAAAGAGTGAGAATGAGAAAGTGCAAGCAAAGAAAGAAAGAAAGATGTAATATTCTTAGTATTATTAATGAAAGTGTAAAAGAGTATGGTAAAACAAAGGTAAAAAAATAAAAAAGTGAGAATGAGTAAATGCGAGAAAAAAAATTTAGAAAGAAAGATTTAAAGTTCATTGCTTGCATTATTTTTAAAGTGTTAAAGAGTAAGGTACAAAAGGTAAAAGAGTAAAAGAAAGAAAAACGTGAGAAAGGTGCGAGCAAAAATGTAAAGACAAAATTATCAAGAAGGAAAGACAGAAAAAGAAAGAAAAAAGATTTAATATTATCATTACTTTTCTTTAGTATTATTAAAGAAAGTGTAAGAGTGTGGTAAAAATAAGGTAAAAGAATGAGAAAGTGCAAGCAAAAAAATTGAGAGAGAAAATCTTCAAGAAAGAAATAAAGAAGAAAGAAAAAATTCATATTCTCATTGGTAAAAGAAAGGTAAAAGAGTTAGTGAAAGAAAGAAAAAAGTGAGAAAGTGTGAGCAAAAAATGAGAAAGAAAATGATCATGAAAGAAAGAAAGGTGTAATATTCTCATTGCTTGTATTATCAATGAATGTGGAGGTTCTTCGCCAGAGTCTGGCAGAGTGTGTGATGATCATCTATTACACGCACACACACACACACACACTCCAGACATCTGAGATACACTTAAAGACTATTATCATCAATAACTGGCTCATCCACAGATTACTAGATATCAAATAACCTACAGCGTAATGATCTTCACATGGACATTAAAGTGCATATGAAACTCAACACAGTGACATAATCAGGGGCATGTGATGCTTCTGTCCAGATGAATTCTTTACCTGTTGATTGTACTGGGTGCGGGTGGGCGGCACGTCATAGATATCCTGGGTGGGTGGGAGGTGTCTGGGGACGTCATACTCATCCTGTTCATTTTTCCCGGTGTCGTACACATACATTTGACCAACCCGTGTGGGAACAACCACCTGAGAAAAAGAGGAAAACAACTGCGTGAGACTGTGTGGATGAATGGCTAGGCACATAAAGAAGGATAAATATGCTGCCCTGATGGCGCCATTCATACCAGGTTAACACAAACACAACTACAACAAATCTGGGGTCTCAGAGGTCACCGTGGGAACAGGGGCCGTGCTTTTGTCCGCCTGTTTACATTCTGTCTTAGGCTTTGAGGACTGTGTCGACCTCGTGAGCCTGGGAAATGAAAACAAGCTACGACCCCATATTTGTACAACGCCTGAGACATAATACCAATCACAACACACACTCAGATGAGCTGTTCAGCATGTGGAACACAAAGATCGTAGCTTATGCCGCTAACGCATACTCACAGAATACTGTGATATATTTGGGATGCAAGACGTTTTATGTTGCGGCCTTATGTTAAACTGCTTTAAAAAACTTTTTTCCCCATATCAGTCTACACTCCAGACACCATAATGAGAAAGCAAAAAACTGTTTTGTGACAACTTTGAAAACGTAATAAAATTAAAAAACTGAAATAAGTACATTGCATAAATATTCATACCTTTAACAAAGTACTTAGTTGAAGCCCTTTTACAGCCTCAAGTCTTTTTGGGTAAGATGCCGCAAGCTTTACACATCTGTATTTGGCAATTATCAGCTTTGTCAGCTTGGATGGGGGCAGAAATGTTTGACTGGGTTCAAGCCCAGGCTGTGACTGGGCCACTCAAGTTGTCTATAAGCCACTCTTGTACACACTGCCTGTGTGCCTTAAGCCGGGCTCACATTGTGCGATTTTTAATAGTCCTTTACGATTGTTGCTTGTCAGACTGTATGAACATGATGATCATGTCACACTGTGGGATCTCAGTGTTGTTAATGTCAGACTGTACGACAGTCAAGACGCGTTCAAAACGGGTGCGCGCAAGAAAACCTGTCCGGAGTTTTACCATACATGTTCAATGACTATTCATTTCAATGCCTTGGGTGGCGCGAGGACGGTTTGTTGCTGCGTCGTCCAAAGTACACGCGCAGTGGAGCGCGCAAGCCGCGTTCAAAGTTCAAAATAGTTTAACTTTTGCCGCTGCTCTATGAAGGGCTGCGCTGAACCCCGCAGCCAGCGGAGTGCTTTCCGCGTTCACTGTGAAAGACGCTTTAAACACAGGGCTTAAATGTTGGCTATCATTAAGTTTATGAATAGCGTAAGCAGCACTACAAACACGCAAATGGAAACAGCGGCACAACCGGTGTTTATTTTAGCACATGCAGCATATCATATGATTTCGGTGCACGGCTGATGGGAGTTTATGCGGTTAGAAGAAATCTCTAGCAATAATTCTAATCATGGCTTGTCTTGATCGTTTGACGTTCGTCGTAGGAGAAGTCACACTGCAGGATTGTGCGCCAAATCTTCTGACACTGCCAGAATTTCGTCGGAGGTAAAATTTGATTGCAACAGCCATTAATCGGCTGTCGGTGAACATGTCAAACCAGCGATCAAAGACTACAGATTTTAGCCTAGGATTATAGGAATCTTTTAGGATTTTCAAAATTTGTCTCAGACGACCAAATTGTGGCCAAAATCGCACAGTGTGAGCCAGGCTTTAGGCTCATTGTCCTGTTGGAAGGTGAACCTTCTGCCAAGTCTAAAGTTCTGAATACTCTGGATCTCTACATTTTGCTGTGTGGAGCTTTCCTTCTACTCTGACAAGTCCCTCAGTCCCTTCCACTGAAAAACAGCCCCACAGCATGAGGCAGCTACCACCACACTTTACTTTTGGGATGGTATTGTGCAGGTGATGAGCCGTCCCTGGTTTCCTCTAAACGTGATGCTTGAAATCGAGGTTCAGACCAGAGAATCATGTGTCTTACAATCTGAGAGTTCTTTAGGGGCTTTGTTGCAAATTCCAAGTTGGTTTTCATGTGTCTTCACTGAGCAGGGGATTGACTTTGGCCACACCACCATAAATACTGGATTGGTGGTGTGTTGCAGTGATGTTTGTTCTTCTGTAAGTTTCTCCCATCTGCATATATGATCATGGAGCTCAACGCAGCTTCTTGATTACCACTCTAGCCAAGACCCTTCTCCATCGAATGCTCAGTTTGGCCAGGAGTCCTGGTTGTTCCAAACTTCTTCCATTATGGATAATGGAGGCTACATGCTTCTGTAAACCTGCAATGCAGGAGAATTTTTTCTGAAGTCTTCCCCAGATGTGTGGCTGGACACAATCCTGTCTCTGAGCTTTACAGACAGTTTGTTTGACCTCAGGGCTTGATCTTTGCTCTGATATGCATTACAGCTGTTAGACATTTTATTGAGAAGTGTGTGCCTTTCAAAATCATACCTATTCAATTAAATTTACCACATGTTAACTCCACTCAAAGTGTAGTAACATCTTAAAGTAATACGAATGCTCCAGAGCTAAATTTTACGTGTCCCAGAAAAGGGTATGAATACTTCTGCAATGAAATAATTTCCATTTTTTATTTCTAATAAATTTGTTACAAATATTTTTTTTTACTTTTTCATTATGGTGTATGGCGTGTAGATTGATGTGGGGAAAAAAGTTATTTAAAGCAGTTTAACATAAGGCTGCAATATAAAACAAAGAAAATGAAGGGGTCTGAATACTTTCTCAAGGCACTGTAAATCATTACCATATCAGTTAATTTAGTGTTTTATTTTTTATTTATTTAAAGAAAATATTGAAGAATTTTAATATGTTGCTTCTCTATGTTTTATAAATTGGATAGTTCTGGCTCTAAGTGAATTTACCACGGTCAAGGGGTTTTGTTGAGCATGAAGCAGAGCAAAATCACCGTAACACATTGCCTCAAGAGGTTTAGTGCTTTAGTATGTTAGTAATGCACTCTGTTCTCTCCTTAATATAAAACATGTATGGACGGGCAGCATTGGTTTGTGTTCACTGGTAAGGTGTGGACCGTAATGATCAAGGTGGAGTAAGCTTTATGTAGTTTTCATGATTCCCCGCAGGCCAGTTAAACATGATTGCTGGCCTTCACTCATAACACTGAGTTAATGAGATTACTTGCGCTTTCATTCTTGCTCTCTTTCTCCCTTTATCACTTCACACCAGCCAGTCTATAGGAACGCACTGTGCCAGCCTTGCGTTTGGACGTCACTTCTCGCATACTAAACAACAGTTTCTCAGATGCATCATACAGACACAGATTTGTAGAAGTCACTCAATAATTCAAGTACAGGAGTGAATCTTATATGCTTATATGACCAGATCACATTTCACCCTTAAATCAAAAGAAAGAAACAAGAAATTATTTTTTATTTAAAGAAAATAAAGCAAATATTTAGTTATAATGTTAAGTAAATAGTAATCTTAAAAAATATTATATTATTTAAATTGGTTATTTAAATTAAGTGTATTAATGTTAATGTTAGAAATGAATAAAAACAAAAACAATCAATATGAAAATGAAAAAAAAAAAAAGGTTCATTTTTGTGCAAAATATAATTTCTAAATTCACAGAAGTCTTCACTTATTGTCAGGGAGGGCAAAGCAGTGCTGATTAACCACACAGACTCAATGAAGCTTTTCTTTGTGAGGCGTTCATGCTTTGTTAGATTAAATCTAGTGGCTATGGTAACCAGGCACGAGCGACGACAAGACGAGCACAATGGAAAGCAGAAGTGCACATATGTAAAATGCTTTTAAAAGAACTATACTGTCTTCCCAACACTACATTGTTGCTTGTCATGTATAGAAAGTGCAACATAAAGAAAGAAAGAAGACAGTAGGCTAATGAAAATCCCAGAGATCTTGTATTAATATTTACTCTCCCACTCACACAGCCTGTCACTTTAGATGTGACATCCCTGCTAACCATCCAATTAAGCCGTTCTCATTAAAGAAAGCTGGCAATCTGTCACTGTTAATTCTCATCTTTCTCACTCTCTCTCTCACTCTCGTTTTCTCTCGCTCTTCACCTGTCACACCCCTCTGCCTGATTCTTGGCCCTTTTATTTCCAAATGGCAGTGCAAAATCGATGATAAATTCCTTTGGATTTTTGGTCGGTGGGGTAAAAGCATGTTATTGGTGTGATTTATTGGAGAAACCCTGTGACTTGTCGACCACCCCGTCTCTACCTCCAGAACATCCACACACTCACGACCTTTCCCGCTCTCTCTGACACTGTTGTGGTAAATGGCCGCATTCTCCACGGTGCTGTACACACTTTCACACACATTAAGACCGAACTGCAGGTGTTTCATCTGACACATCCACACATATACACAACCTCCGGTGGCGTCACACTTTCTGCATTTTCACTTAGCCTGACTCACCCAAACAAAGGTGAATCTATGTATGTATCTATCTAGTTTAGTTAGTATCTTTCTAACCATTGGGGCTGGGTTTTGACACAGCTTTCATGATTTGATTGATTCAGATTCACAAGCCTGCAATTTGATATTGATCATTTTGTATAAACAGTTGAAGTCCGAAGTTTACATACACCTTGCAGAATCTGCAAAATGTTAATTATTTTACCAAAATAAAAGGGATCATACAGCATACATGTTATTTTTTTTAATTAGTACTGACCTGAATAAGATATTCACATAAAGTAATTTACATATAGTCCACAAGAGAAAATAATTGTTATATTTACACAAATTACCCTGTTCAAAAGTGTGTGAGATTTTTGTGCATTAAGAGCCAGGGGTGTAAACTTTTGAACAGAATGATGATTGAAGGTTGATATCTATCTATCTATCTATCTATCTATCTATCTATCTATCTATCTATCTATCAGATCAGATGAGCTACATAATCACAGTCCTGCATGATTGGTCAATACACCATTCCAACAATGCAAAAATACACCACACACCAACATCTATAATATGAAACATCTGTTTACAGACTTTGTATATCACTGTAGAGCATCCATAGAATAACATTATGTTATCGCTTACAGGTCAGAGACTATATATACATCAATGCTGTCCACACTGTGGTTCTTTAGTTCCGCACACCCTTGGTTTTATTTCACTGCCCTCTCAGACCTGCGCTTAGCCTTAAGTAATAGTCACTCCATCCCGCTGAGAGCCTCTGAAGGGCCGTCCATAATGAACGTCGATCAATAATGTGAATTATCAATGAGCGCTGCTCTGGGGAGCGGAGATGGCACATATGGCGCATTGCCATCATCTAGCCCTCATCAATATAGCTGAAAGGGTCTGGTCATAGAGAGTGGGTGGGTCCAGGCCTCCAGCTGTCACAACACAATCTCAGGGGGGGCGGGGTGAAGTGCCTGTAATGATGATGTCACAAAGAGGCAAACACTCCCCGGTGTGGAAGGAAACAATAGGGGAGCGGTGACCGTCTGACTGCGTTGCCCTGCGCCATGACAGCTGGCCAAGAGTCACAATCACAGCAGCTACACGGCCATTAGGTTCAGGCCTGAAGAGAGGGACAGATTGCAAAGGCTGCTTTACAAAAGCCCCCGTACCCCCTGCTGCATCGACGAGCTGTGACCTCCTTACCTCAGCTGACACAATGACACATGCCACCACTCTAAAGAGTGCAGCCAAGGTCTGCTGAAGACATTCCAGCCAGGCCTGGCTCCTTGGATCATGAATGTCGCTAATTTTAATCTACGCCTGCAATCCGAATACCTGACTGAGGATTTTGGAAGATCTCAAGAGGGCTATGAATTGCATTATGAATGCATGCTTAAAATAAAACACTAGCTTTTAACTGTGACTAAAATAGATATCTTTCTCCTTTGTTTTGTTCTGTGCTCAGATGCACATTTTTGCTTTCTCTTTCTTAAAATCATCACGCTGAAAGCTTTTGAAATGTAATCTTTATTATTTACTCAGTCATCATTCGCGTCTTTTTTTTTTCAGACTTTCAAATTGAGGTCAGAAGTCACAACGCATTTCCTCAACTCACAGCTACAAGAATAATTACTTTAATTTAATAACGCCAAGAAAATGTGAAATAGCTGTGAATAGAGTAATCCGTTAAACACAATTTCAGCCCGTCTCACATTCCTCGCGAGCCATTCATTTCAGTTTCCAATCTTCAAAAGAGTTTCCTATCCTTTTTTAAAACACATTCACAGATTCAAGGTTGCAATAGTTAGATTTAACAAGTTTCCCCTACGCTTGGCTTTGATTCAATGCAGTGCCATGAATAACTGCGTCCAGAGGCCTGGAACATAATGAGGGGTCAAAGTCCAAACGCTGAAGGGCTTCCACATACCTTCACATGCACTTTTTCTCTATATAAGTGGCCGTGCATAAGAATTTCCCCCGTAGCCCCCTACCACCGCTCTTGCCTTGGCCATCTGTGAAGCAAGCTGTCCTCTTCACCGTGTGCGAAGCGAGGGGTGCAGGTCAGGGTTCTGTGTGTGTTGGCATCATGTACACTTCAGTTTTACCCTCATTTTCCACTAGTCTTAGTATTTACTTAACTGAGCTTATTTTGTCAGTCAGTTTCAGAAGAACATTTGGTCTTTCCATGTACAGGATTTGTAATATATTAAAGGAATATTTCAGATTCAGTAGTTCAACAGCATTTGGGGTGAATACAACAAAAATTAATTTAGACTTGTTCTTTCCTAAAAAAGAAAAAAAAAGAAGGCCACGGAGAGCCACTTAGAAGTTAATGGTGGCCAATTTTTGGAGGATTATTTATTTTTAGAAGGATTTTTAGAAATCTGAAGCTTATAATTTTGTAAAAGCATGTACTGAAAATTGAATTCTTCTGTTAAATGGTGTGTATAATTGAGTTGTATAATTGTTGTTGTTTAAATCATTATTAGGGTTGATTTATAGTTTATGGCACTATACAGTTGAGGCCAAAAGTTTACATACACCTTGCAGAGTCTGCAAACTGGTAATTATTTTACCTCAATAAGAGGGATCATACGCAATGCATGTTATTTTTTAAGAAGTACCGACATGAATACATATACAAGAGAAAATAATAGTTGAATTTCAAAAGTTTACATACACTTGATTCTTAATACTGTGTTGTTACCTGAATGATACACAGCTGTTTTTTATTTATTTATTTATTTTTGTTTAGTGATAGTTGTTCATGTGTTCTTCTTTTTCAAAAAAAAAAAAAAAAAAAAATCCTTCAGGTCCCACAAATTATTTTTTTTTATTCAGTTTTTTAGCATTTCACCTTTTCATACTCAGGACAACTGAGGGGCTCATATGCAACTATTACAGAAGATTCAAATGCTCACAATGGTCCAGCAGGAAAATAATGCATACGTATCTTTTTTTTTCATTTAGTACAAGCTACTACAGAAAATCCTTACATGTTTCCCAGAAGACAAAATAAGTTAAATTTACCCTGATCTTCAAATTTAAGATACACAAATTAAAATACACAAAAACGCTGAAAAGCTAGCAAAACCTGAAGGATTTTTCTGAAGAACAGTGGGCATTTTCACTCTCATGAACAACTATCACAAAAAAAAGGATAATTCAGGTAACAACACAGTATTAAGAATAAAGTATGTAAACTTTTGAAAGCAGTCATTTTTATAAATTCAACTATTTATAACTGTTCTTAAAGAAAAGGAGAGACGTGGAATTTATTGAAGGACGTTTGCAGTAATGCCTTTTACTAGAGGTGCTGTCATGGTTAACAGTGGTCCACATGCCCTAGTGAAAGATGTCCATCACTGAAATGAGGCTTCTCTAGGCTACAGCTGTGGAGAGCTCAGCTGGGCTATGTGACTTGGTGTGATGTGGGTGCCAGTAGAGCCTCATCTGGACCATGGACACACAATCCCAATGCAATCCCACAGAGAACTGCCTCCCTTGGGCACATCTGCAGATGTACTGGATGAATTTTTGCATGAGTTGGGTTTGAAAGTCCACTTTTGGGTTTTATGTAAACATGAGTGAGTCAAAGCTTGACTTTGGTCGCTTTTAAGGTTTTTGGTGGACAGTTTAATGTGGGGAATCTCTATAAGTCGTGAATTTTACTTAAAGGTTTATTTCACTTGCACGATAAAAAATTCCTGATAATTTACTCAGACTCCATGTCTAAAGAAAGAAAGACATGAACTTCTTGGATGACAGCACTGCACCACAGCTAAATCCATAGTTCCTTGGCAAAACAAAAATGTGTATGAGTTAAATATGAAAAAAGGTAGGTATAGTTTGGATCAATTATGAGGAAAGGGTTCCTTTACTGCAAAAACATAATCCAGTAGGAAACACTTTGTGCAGCTAATCCTTCAAAATGGGCCACTTAGAACTCAAAACTTAAAGGGTTTAAGTGAAAATTGCTGTCGGGTGACCCAAATCAGAATCTCAATCTCTGAAACATTAACAGCCATGGCAGCAAAGTGCCAAAAATGAAACGAATGAAACAGAAAAAGTGGGGTAGCGGTAAGGATATATAGCCCATATACCCATCTTCATCGTCTGCTGTGGAATTAATCAGTGGCTAATTAGCTCACACTTGTGAATCTGAGCTTTGCTTGGGGCCAGTGCCATGTGGCATGTGCCACATGTGAGGGTGTGTGACGGGGCGGCTGGTGGGACGGGAGACCGGAGGGACTCCTGGAGACAGAGAGCCCCCGGGTACTAATCCACACAGATCTCCAGTAATAGCCCCCTAAAGCCCTCTGACACATGCCCCACATTACTGCCATGACCAGGATGGGCGTGAAACGTCCCTTAAAGGGATAGTGCACCTAAAAAAGAAAATTCTAATATTAATTTGTCACCCATATGTCGTTCGAAACCCGTAAGACCTTCATTCATCTTCGGAACACAAATTAAGATATTTCTGATGAAATCCGAGAACTTTCTGACCCTGTTTAGACAGCTACGCAAATGACACATTCAAGGCCCAGAAAGGCAGTAAAGACATCAATAAAATATTCCATGTTTCATCAGTTTTGAAGCAATGAGAATACTTTCTGACTTTAAAACTTTCATTCTGTCTCCTCTATTTGATTATTTGTTTCTTTCAGAGCATATTCTTCTCTTCGTTCGTCCTTTTTTTTTTTTCTTTATCGTTCACAAATAGTTTACCTGTGGTACGCATGAGTGGCATTTATTTAAGCCACCTCAGCATATCGTCTTTCTGTGTGTGCATTTCCTTCCTGCTCTTCCTTTCCTTTTCTCTCATTTCTTTCTGATGCTGGTTGCAAAAGCACATATAACTGAGACAGCATATGTGCAGACCTCCGTACACACAGATACACACACACACACACACACACACACACACACACACACACTTCCTCTCCCTCTGCTCTCCTGGCAACACAACACTCAGGCCTGTCCGCAGCACCTATTAATAAGACAGAGATGAGTGTGTCTCCTTGGAGACCACACCGTCCCTGTGGCCAGTGATCAAAGGTTAGTCCCTGCCCAAGACCATTGTGCATGTTTGAGGAAGTGAAAGACGCTGAAAAGAGATATCATTCAGGATATTTAGACATGAAAGTGCATTTAAAGGGACAGTTGAGGCAAAAATCTCTCATCATTTATTCACCCTCATGCTGTTTTAAACCTGTATGACTTTATTTCTTCTCTGGAAGATCTTCAGAGATGTTGTTTGGGACCTAGTCTTGTTACTGTTAACTAACTATCCATTAAAGATTTTAAATAAAAGGTGCAAAGAAAAGGTAAATGAAAATCCTTAAAAAAAAAAAAACTGAAGTGAAATAAATTAAAGCTAAATATACAGTCAAACCAAAATGTATTCAGACACCTTTAACATTTCTCACATTTTCACAGTTTATTTGCCATACTTTAGAAATGGTAATAAAATATGACAAGGACTCAAGAGTTAAAGTGTGTCAGAACAAATTCACCTTAACAATGTCAGATAATACTGAAGGTATGTAGCAAAACATGGTAAGGTCAAAGTGTCAATTTTACTAGTAGTCCACTATATTAAGAATTTTGAAGTATAATATATCATAGTTTACTTTATTTTGCTATCCTTACTTACATAAATGAACTGTAGTACCCAATAGTAATTTTTTTTTCAATTATATCTAAATAATTTTTGGTTTGACTGTAAATATGAATATTGATATATTCACAAAAATAAGAGCTAATTAAACAGAATAATAAATACTATAATAATTTACTATAAAAATACTAAATAATTTTAAAATAACACATATTGGACCCCAATGACTTACTGTATGGACAAAATAAAATCAAGACATGTTTTTGTTTGACATGAGAGTGAGTAAATGACTGAATTTTCATTCAACTTTCCAGCTCCAGCTACGAATAAACAAAACGTGACAATAAATATGACATTTTTACATAAGGCCACATTTGGTCTTCATTACAACTACAACTAGCTGTAATTTCCTGTATCCTCCGACCTTCAGGGAAAGATGTAAAACATCACAGAGATGGTTTAAGTGGTGACCACTGAGTTTAGCCCGTGGTGCTGGAGTTAGCTTTTCACAAGCCAATTAAAATCTGACACCGTGCCTCTTTTAAACCTACTCTTACATACATATATGAACATAAAGCGAATGATGAATAACACATCGAGAGCAAAGGTTGTGTGTACTCTTCAGCGGAAGACATACAGCGTGTGTGAAGACGCAGTAAATGAGTTTGCGGCTCCATTAGGCCCCCTGTTCTTTTCTCTGATCTGTGTTTTTTTGTAGTCCTTTCAACTCCCTGCAGTACAAAGTGAACCCTGTGGCCTCCTGTGATATTCCAGCCCTTTGATGAAGGCCACTGGAGCACAAATAAAGGCTCGCAGTGGTCTGCTGTTTACGCTGAGGGGCCCGCATCGGGCCCTGTCTCCCCTCCTCTCCCTCGATCTGCTGCTGGCTATGTGGGGACGTTAATGACAGGACACAGTGCACGAGAAGAGAAAACCTCCTCCCGCGGCTCCACCCGCCATCGCCGCTCAGGCTGCTAATTCTGTCCCACTGATCTCGCCGTTTTTCTCTGCTCCCTTCAGCTGTCAATCTCCCGTCCCCTCGCTCGGCACACGCTGTCAGAGCAGAAAATGAGACCACAGCAGGTAATGGAGGAGATCCTGCTAGGAAGATTCCTATTTTGTCTTTCTTTACACAGACACACGCTGTCTTTTTCACTCTCTATTGTACATGACCTGTGGCTGTGCGGCTGTGTTAACTGACAAAGTGGTATGCTCAAGGTTACAGGGCACAGAGACCCCCTTGCTGGTTCTTCCTGACCTAGTGAAGTTCTCCTGAGGCCTGAAGGTGAACACCAAATGGACACATGATGTGTCCGACAGTGATGTGTCCTCGAAGACAGTCACTTTGAAGCAGTAGCTTCTTAAGCTTAAAACTACTCACAAAGTAGTTCAACTACAGACTGGAAAATATCTTAAATCAGTTTAAGCCAGGGGCAAGGGAGGCAATGTACGACGACATTGCCTCCCATTGCCTTCTCAAAATATTTCAATCTTTATTCTCAAAACATTTTACTTTATTCTTGTAATATTTCAACTTCACTTTTGTAATATTTCCACTTCATTCTCAAAACATTTCGACTTTATTCTCGTAATATTTTGACTTTATTGTTGTGATATTTCGACTTTATTCTCATAATATTTCAGCTTTATTTTTTAAAATATTTCGACTTTATTCTCGTTAGGGCTGGGCGATATGGCAAAAAATTAAAATCTCATTTTTTTTTTCATAACATTTCACCAAATTTTTAACTAGTCAACTTGAAAATGTAACTATTAGATGATTTAAGTAACTTGTTTTTTATTAACCCTCTAGTTAAAAAAAATCTATTTCAAGTGTACCACATGAAGTTGTGAGCATGATGTAAATTGTAAACAAATCACTTGTTAAATATATTTGCAGAAAAGGTGCATAAACTACAACTGCATCTTGTACAAACTTTTTTTATGCATATTATATGTTCAGAAATAATAAGGAAAATGCTTTAAAAAAATCTCAAAAGTCAAGGTAATTCAAATTCAAAATGGCTGAAAGTAGAACATCAGTAGACTATTATTAATTATAAATGTTTTGGCAATTGTTCAGCTTTCAGCCTGTCACCACGATGCAAACTTAATGTCACCATGAAATATCAGACATACAGTGGTAGTTCTTCACAGGGTTTTTATTTCGATTCTGCTGCTTTTCTATTGTTTTTTCTATGCAAACATGGGCGCGTTTGACTGTTGCGATCACGTCTCAGGATTGAAACAGCATTCTAAAAATGAGGCACCCAAATTAAAAGAAGTTCAACTCCCATCGTCTGGCCTTTTGTCCTATTACACTGCTGTGGGATCGTTCTTTTCTTTTTACTGTTATCATTGTCTTATTTAGTGTCTAATTCTATTTAATATCGTGATTCCTTAATTTCTAACAAAAAAATTTATTGTAGCAAAACATTCAATTCAAATTAATTAATAAGATCTGAAAAATCGCCCAGCCCTAATTCTCGTAATATTTCAACTTTATTCTTGTCTTGTCATTATTCTTTGTTCATTGTCCAACAGCGACACCAGGAGGTAAAGTTACAGCAGGAGTCCGTGTTTCTCTCGCCTCCCGTGAGCCCATTGAGTTTTAACAGACCCCCTAAAGCATGCAGTGAGTTTGGTGGGGGGTAACTGAGAATGAACAGGGAAAAGTTACATGAGAGGAGGCATTTCCCCTTCATCGTGATATGATTGGATATGACTGGTTATGCTCAGCTATGATTGGTTGATGTGATAAATCCACCTCTTGTATTTGTGCACGATTCGTGTGTGCAAATCAGTCTGAATAAACAATATAATGGGAAGACTCATTTTAAAAAAGTAGGTAAACAACTCACACACTTAGATATAGCCACTTTATGTCAATATAAGACTTAAAATGGCCTTAAAAAATAGTCTGTGTGAGTTTGTGGAAGGAAAAAAAAATTTAAGGACCACACACCTATGGTTTCAACGGGTTTTAAAAGGTAAAAGTAAAAACTGCCCAAAACCCCTCTAAAACCAGCTTAGGCTAGCAGCAAACAGGACTTCTGTCACGCTACTGAAAAATGTAGTTAAATTAGTCTCTGTTTTTAGTTTGTTGCTCCTCAACATTAGTCATGAGGACGCAATGAGATTTCAACAGAGCACTGAAGCTCAGGGAATTATAAATAAAGCACATCGGTGCTCCAGATGCACAGCGTGTTCAGAGCTGCCCAGTCATCACACTACTTCCTGCTTCTTCTCCAGCTGTAAGGGAAACATGGCATCAGCACTTGTTTTCTTCTTTAGTCTCTCTCTCTTCTCCCCTCTCTTCCGCCTAAGCCACATCACAAGAAACCTGCAGCCGTTGCACTGAGCCCAGACACGCTGCTTGTAATGGATGCCGTGTTGTCTTCAGACACACTCGCTGCATCACATTACTATGTGGAGGAGACTGCTGGTGGATATGTGCTGATTCAGAGTCAGCGTGTGCAGTCTGAGGAGAGAGTAATGAGGCTACGTGGAGGCGCAGTGCCCTGGAGCAACCAACGCTTTACTCATGCGCTGTGATGTGAGGCCAATATCAAAGTCCCTCTTTAAAAACCCACAATGCACTGCAGTGAGGCCCAGAGATACGAACCTAAAATCACACATAGGCCCCTGAGGGGAACCGAGACTATTTAAACAACCATTAAGAGCTCTCTATTCAGTATTCTGAGGTACTCAGAGAGAAGAAAAGAATAAAAAGAGGAACAGAAAGACAGAGAGAGAATGCCTTTGGCAGGGATGTCCAGTTTACAAATGAATCCTCCTCCTCTCATTATCAATTAATTTGAAGTCATTGTTTTTGTTTTCTTTGCACACAAAAAGTATTATGGTTGTACCACTGATGTCACAGTGGACTATTTTAACCATGTCCTTACTACTTTTCAGGGCCCTGAATGTGTCGTGTTGCTGTCTATGCAGGGTCAGAAAGCTCTCGGTTTTCATCAAAAATATCTTAATTTGTGTTCTGAAGATGAAGGTCTTACAGGTATGGAACGACATGAGGGTGAGTAATTAATCACAGAATTTTACACAAAAAAAGAGGAAAAGTGCCACAGTGGAATGCAAAAATGAATAAACACAATGTGAAAAGGAGAGCCTAAAGCCACTCTTTCAGTAGTAAAATTACTGAAACTGTTGAACAAGCCTCATCCAATCGAACTTTAAAATGCAGTGCTGCCATTTTAAACCAGTTCATGAACTGATTCCCTAAAATGAACCAAAAAATGATGCATTGAAGGCCGTCTAAAGGCAGGGAAGAGTATCTCTGGTCTTCAGGAATGTGAGGTGGGAGAGGGTTGCAGTAGATTACAGATGTGCCAGCCAGTGAGAGAAATTCACACAAGATGCACACAAGCACCCAACGGCATTCCCATTCCCTCTGCACTGAAATACTACAGAAAAACAGTATGTGAGCCACAAGATGAAAACAGAACTGCAGCTTTTGTTGCTAAACTTGTTAGCCTGTAGGAAATAGTATTTTCAATTACTATTTCAGTGTTTTTTGAAATGTGACCCTGGACCACAAAACCAGTCGTAAGTAGCACAGCATATTTGTAGCAATAGCCAACAATATGGGTCAAAATTATAGATTTTTCTTTTATGCCAAAAATCATTAGGATATTAAGTAACGATCATGTTCCATGAAGATATTTTGTACATTTCCTACCGTAAATATTATTAGTAATATGCACTGCTAAAAACTTACTTTGGACAATTTCAAAGGCGATTTTCTCAATATTTTGATTCTTTTGTACCCTCAGATTCCAGATTTTCAAATAGTTGTATCTTGGCCAAATATTGTCCTATCCTAACAAACTTAGGTTTGCTGAGGAATTGCTCTACTCTTATACTTAAACTAATCTGTCTAGAAGACAGAATTCCATGGATCATTTTTTCTGGAATAACCGGGAATAACATTCCTTTTAAGCAGTCCTCTTCAATGCTGTAAAAATGATGCCTGGAATTCACTGATAACATTGCTTAACACACTGATAACATTGTGATAGCAGATGTTAAACTGCTATATTTCTCCATATCGTTGTAACTCTGTGGATGTGTTGGTGGAGTATGGATCCATGGATCCCTCTAGTCTTTCTTTATTCTGTCTCCTCACAATGTTCTCCCCTCCCTCTCTCTTCAAAACGCTGCCTGCCTGGTCCTGTAGATAAGCCAAGCCGGCACGTCCTCCCTCAACCTCCTCTTCCCCGCCTGATCAGGTGAGCAGCCTCAACTAAGTCTCCAAAGATTACACATTTACTTTCAGAACAGGCAGTGCAGCAAACCAACCACAGAATCTCAATCTAGCCTTTGCCATCTTCCCCGTTTCCCAGCGCACCTTTTCTTAATAAACCTGGCTATCTGTCCAGCATACTGAACGGCTATAGCGGGGCCCATTAAAGTGATAAACCAAGACTCTTTCTCCACCTTTGCTGCCCCTCTTCAAATGCATCCATAAACCCTCTTTGTAACATGCTCACGTGGTCCTAAACTGGACGAACAAGCTTACGCTCAAATCTTTCTTCATCCGTTGGTTTTATTTACTCTAATGGTCAATGTGCAACTTGAGTTGATAGTGTAAGCTCACTTTGGTTAATGTGTAAGCAGGACAGAAGGCGAGTCTTAGCGGTGGTGAGTCACAAACATGTGCAAATCTTATTCTTGCAACTGAAGGTCACATCCGGTCTCATTTCGTCAGAAACATCTTCATAGATAGCTTTTGGTTTGATTGAAGCATGTCATAATGTTTAGTGTTCGTTCTTATCGAATTTTTATTGATGTGAGTCACTGAGCTCAGGAGAAACCAAATCAACTCAACTCCAATGTGACTGCATTTCTAGTAATTGCAATTTTATCTCTCACAACTATGACTTTATTTCTCTGAATTATGGCTATTTAATGTAATAAAGCATAATGTGATTTTATTTCTTTTTTTAATCTTTAATTTCACAATTATCGGTTTTATTTCTCTGAGGCACAAATTACTTTCATGAATAAGAGTTCATGATGATTCATTCAGACAGGGCGAAGTAAAAGAGAATTAAACTCCTGGCCGTTGGAAGAACGTGCTGGGGCTTTGCCGGTCGTGTGCTAACACACCCTGCCCGCACATGTCTTTGATGTGACACACAGCTCAGTTGTTCCAGCTGCTTTATCACAATCCCTCACTCCTAACCCTGACCCCATCCACAATAATCGTATAACTAACTTAGTGCTGCCACAGTATCGCCTGGGTGAGTGTTAATGGTTAAGCAAAACACATTTAGAAGAACTTATTTAAATCAGAATTAATAGTCAATTTACTCACCCCCATGTCATCCAAGATGTCCATGTCTTTCTTGCTTCAGTCAAAAAGAAATGAAGATTTTTGAGGAAAACATCCCAGAATTTTTCTCCATATAGTGGACTTCAATAGGACAGGTTGAAGGTCCAAATTGTAGTTTCAACGCAGCTTCAAAGGGCTCTACACGATCCAAGCCGAGGAATAAGTGTCTTACGCTCTTAAAAAAAAAGGTTCCAAAAGGTTGTTTTTTCAGTGATGCCATAGAAGAACCATTTTTGCTTCCCCAAAGAACCTTTCAGTAAACAGTTCTTAAAATAACCATTTTGAAGAACATAAAAAAAAAATCTAAAGAACCTTTTTTCATTATAAAGAAAATTTTTCTGCATTTGAAAGGTTCCATGGATATTCAAATTTCTTCATGGAAACCAATAAAGAACCTTTATTTATCTAGAGTGTATTTAGTGCAACGATTTGTCATTTTCTAAAAAAAAAAAAAAATTGTTTTTTGCCATACACTACCTTTTCGAAGCAAAAAACACAGATGAGGAACCATGCGTCCTCTTTCCAACGTAATTGCGTCAAGTCACGGAGGTGAATCGCAGACCTAGTGTAAAACGAGCATTTGTGGTTAAAAAGTATATTAAATTTATTCTATTTTTTTCGCTAGATAAGACCCTTATTCCTCGGCTGGGATTGTGTAGAGACCTTGGAAGCTGCACTAAAACTGCAATTTGGACATTCAATCTGTTGATCCCCATTGGAGAAAGACATAAACATCTTGGATGACATGGGGATGAGTTTACACACTAAAACAATAAAACCATGCTTAAAAATAACCTCTCTTGCACTCTGTTTAACCCACCATAACTCATACACTGCTTGCTGACTCTGATTTACTTATATGTAAACCTTGAGTATTTCTGCTCTGAAAGTCATTCCTTTATTAGCAGAACAAGAGTATAAACGTGTTTTCAGTGCCCTGCTGTGTGTGTGTGTGTGTGTGTGTGTGTGTGTGTCCATATATGTATGGTGTGTATCCATCCTCTCCTCTCTCAACAGGAACTCTTATCACATAATGAAAAACTGTCAGTGGTGGAGGGACTGTGGGCACAAGGACAAGTGATCATAATAGAGGACATTAGGAGAAAACACATCAAAATATCTGCTCATAAACCACATGAAAGGAAAACCTCAAGACAAGCACTGCAAATGGAAAGTAGAACTCTGAGAAGGATCATGGAAGGACATGACAATACAAGTCTATGTTCAAAGATGGAAAACTGCAGTGAGAGAATGTATTTGTAATCTGGAAGGAGACATGGTATTGCATTATCTTTGGCTTCAATATGGCACCAAACCCTGAAGATTTGATTTGGATTTGACTACTGATCCATTTCTGCTCCCTCACTGCAGTATTCAGGGTGTTTTGCAAGTTCTTGGGTCACTGCCATCAGTATTGATCCTTCCAGTGTTGGGTTTGCAGCACAGACTCTACCAACTTCCAACTGACTGTCAAGTACTCATATGACATGAGAGGCAATAAATTCCTAGTAGTTTCTCACAGACTCTGTACAAAGTGAGAAAAAAAAAAAAAAAAACGATACAAAAATCCTCAAATCAAAGCTGAGCTCAAGCTTAAACCACTTAGAACATGTGGAGACTCAGAGTATTGTTGAGATATTTCAGTTTGATTACTTTCAGTCTTGCCCTTGAATGGCACAAACTCCAAGGCCAGAATGTTTTTCATTTACTTTTCATTGACTATTTTTCAAATTAATTACATTTACTGGCTGACAACTGGGGAAAAGAAAAAATCATGGCAACCATTTTACAATGACAAAAATTCATGTAGTTTTTTTGGTAATACCTTGGTATTCTTTAAAAACCATGTAAACACCACGGTACATTAAACCATGGTTTTTCCAGGACTGTTCCAGTAATTTCTAATGACTAAATAAAGATTTTAAAATCATTTTGTAGATAATAAACTCACAAAGAGCAATTTCTAGCTGACTAACATAACTAGATATGTTTATATTGACTGTAGACTATAGCAGGGACTTTTTTTATTTTTTATTTTTTTTTTTAGTCAAGCTGCTTTGACTGAAAATATTTAACTGAAGTACCCCCTGAGATGTTAAGGTAATATTTTAATAATTTACCAACATATTTGCTCATTCATGGTTCTCCGATGTTGGTAAATGGTCACATTAAGGTAATCAATTAAAATATCAGTTTTTATTTATTTATTTTTATATTTTTACGAATTATTCTAATTATTATATCTACACAGCCATTCACAAGTTTGGGATCTATAAGATTTTAATGTTTAATGTATAATGTTTTTAAAGAAGTCTTTTCTGCTCATCAAGGCTGTGTTTATTTGAAAAAACAGTAATGTTATTTAAAATAGTAATATACTTTAAAATAGAATTTATTCCTGTGATGCAAAGCTGATTTTTTCCCCATCATTACTCCAGTGTTCAGTGTCACATAATCCTACAGAAATCATACTAATATGCTGATTTATTATCAGTGTTGGAACCTGTGATACTTTTCTTTTTATTCTTTGATGAATAAAACTGCATTTATTTAAAATATAAATATTTTATAACAATATACACTACCATTCAAATTCTAGGGTCAAGTGATAATAAAGACCTACACTGTTAGATAATTATTCTATTCTGTTCAAAATCCTGAAAAAAGTCTCACAGGTTCCGTGAAAATGCAGCTTTGCATTACAGAAATATATTAAAATAAATAATAAAAAAAAAATTTATTTTAAATTGCAATAATATTTCAGAATATTACTTTTTTCTGTATTTTTGATCAAATTGAACTTTGACAAGCATAAAAGACTTTTAAAAAACATAAAAAATCTTACTGATCCCAAACTTTTCAACAGCAATATATCAACTCACAAACCCTGAGCAGTTTCCTCACAAACCCCAGTTTGGAAAACCCAGGACTATAAAATACATAATATTCATTTCCAAGATGTTTCCAGGTCTGGAAATTATACACTTCGGCGATTTTCCAGAACCGTGGGAACCCTGTATAACACAATACCTTTACTGTACCAAGGTGCCGCCACAGTACTTTTTTTTGCAGTGGAAACTTTCCACACAATGAGAATGTTACTGTCAGTGGTTAAAACTGCCTGACCACATTCAGCTGTTTTATACTCATCATCAAGTAAGTAATGATGTGGTCACGCTAACATCGCAGTGTCTTTTTAACATGCTGTAGTTTAAATATCTATGTAACCAAGTCACGGTGACCAGAAGCGGTGACACTGCGTCATGTCTCATCTTTATGGCTATAGGTAGAGCAGAGTTGACAGGTGGCCGACAGTGAGCAGGCCTGCAGCTGAACCTCTCCTCACTTCATCCTTCCATCTTTACACTTCATTTCCCCCGCCGCTGCGGCAGTCGTGGCATATGGCTCGATGCCCTAAGAGTGGCCTGCAACGCTCTCTCAAGGGACCATCACTGCCCACAGCTTCAACCTGTAGTTACCACTGGAAAAAAAACCTGCTTACTCACTCTGTGCTGCCCACGGTCACTGGCGTTATCAAACTCTGCATTATTTATGACTGTCTTTCACACCCTCCATCACACACCCTCCTTTCCTCAGCCTATATTTCTCTCGTCTCCCTGTATGTTTTCCAAGATATCACACGTCCTTGTATATGACCATGGCCAACATTAAATGTGCTTCATGTTCTACTTTCCAAATATGACATATTTTGGATTGAAATTGCAGTGAAATCAAATAAAATCAAATGAATAGGACATCGATTTTAAGAAAGTAAACACAATCAGTCAATCAATAAAATAAATAATAATAATAGAAATAGGACAGTCAATCAATAAAATAAAAAAGTAATAAATAAAACAGATTTTAATATAGTAAATAGGATTTGATGTTATATGTAAGTATATGATCTTTAAAAAAAATGAAAAATAAATAAATAAATAAAATATTATAAATATAAATGTATATCATACACACCAACACATTTTTTTATAATAGGAATGTTTTAAGAAACATAAATGAGAATGTTTTTAAAAATGTAATTGTTTGACTATATGGGGTATAATGTTTCCACAAAACCAAAATAAAATAAAATAAATAGGACATAGATTTTAATAAAGTAAACAGGATCAATTTTGATTTGATGTTGATTTAAAAAATATGAGTGCATTATTTAAGGAAATGGTGATCCTTTTTAAAAAAAAAAAGATAAATAAATAAACAAATAAAATACTATAAATGTATATAATACACACCAATGAATTGTTAATAACAGGACAATGATAATGAAATGTTATTGTAAAATTGTGAAAATAAAATAAATAGGACAAATTTTAAAAAGTAAATAGTATCAGTCAATAAAATAAAATAAAATAAATAAGACAGATTTTAAGAACGTAAATAGGATCAGTCATTCAAATAAAATAATCAATTAAATAAAAAAAAAATATATTAAAATAGTAAATAGTGGTATTTTGATATTTTGATTTGATGTTTGATTTAATAAAAATTGTGAGTGCATTATTTAATGGTGAGCTTTAAAAAAAAAAAAAATAAATATAATAATAATATAAACATAAATGTATATAATACACACCAATGGATTGTTAATAATAAGAAAATTAGAATATTTTAAGAAATTGAATTGTTTGAGCATATGGGGTAAAATGATGTTTCTACAAAATCACAAAAAAATACTAAAAAATTACATTAAACATAAACTTCTTTCAGATTTTGCTGTAATGAAAGTAAATGTCTAAAAATGTGTTACACATATGTGTATACAAAAAAATCTTTTCCTACCTTCCCCAAGGGTTTGGGAGAATCCCAGCTCCTCTCTATTGACGGGGGAATCTGGTAAACGTCTTGTGTCTGATTCACAGAGGGTGGCACCTGGTAGACATCCTGCCCTGGACACGGCCCTCCTACAGTGGGTGGCACCTGGTAGATGTCCTGGCCTGGAACATTAATGGAGGGGGGCACCTGGTAGACATCCTGTGGGGTGGAAGGATACTGTGCCTGGCTTTGCTTCTGTGCCAAAGCCGGGGCTTTGGGTTGGGGCTGTGGAGGTTGGGGACCAGTGGGCACCTGGTAGAGGCTGGAGGGGGTGGGTAGGCCGTGGCTGGGGGGGAGCATGTAGACGCCGTCTGGGTTGGCTGAGTTGGCAGAGCTGGAGGAAAAGGCAGGGTGCATGGCTGTGTACTGCGACGAGGGGGGAAGTTTGTTGTAGGCACTCTGAGGCAGGTTGAGATGGCTCTGGGTTGGGCTTGCTTGGCTCGTTAGTTGCTGTAACTGCTGCTGTTGCTGTTTATCATACATGCCCACTAGGATCTTCAGCCGGTTGCCAGGAACGATGCCTTGACGGCCATGTAGCGAACAGAGCCACCAGCCTTCCAGCCCCTGTGTGTCCCGTTCCAAGACGGTCATGATGTCGCCCTTGCGAAAGGACAACTCGTCCGGAGACTCCGCCACATTATCGTACAGAGCCTTTGCCAACACATTCTACAAGAGAGGAGAGAGAAAGACATTGAGTGTGGTTTACAAATTATTCCATATTACACCAAGATCATCAGAATCTCTTATGCATAGACTGGTTGCTGATTTTTAGCTGTTTTTTTAGATGTTTTTTGCTAAATCAGTGGGTTTTAGCTGGTTTTTAGTTGGCCACCTGCTGAAAACTAAAAACTAGATTGGTTTTAGCTTGTTTTAGAGAGGGGTTTTGATGGCTTCCTTAGTTGGTCAAGCTGGGACACCAGCTAAATCCATCTTAACCAGCCTAGCCAGTCTGGGAAACCAGCTACTTCCATCTTAGACCAGCCAACCAGTTTAAGCTGTTTTAGCAGCTTTTTTTACTGTATCAAATGGATTTTAGTTGGTTTCAACTGTTTTAACTGTTTTTTTACTAGATCAGCTGTTTTTTAAAGATCTGCTGGGTTTACTGGTTTTAGCTGTTTTTAGCTGTATTTTTTCATTCATGTTAACTACCCTGTTGAAAAAACAGAATATGCTGGTTAGGTAGGTTTTGATGCTGGGATGCTGGTTTAAGCTGGTCCTTTGCTGGTTTATGCTGGTCCTTAGCTGGTTTATGCTGGTCAGTGACACAAACCAGCTAAGGACCAGCATAAACCAGCTAAAGCCAGCATCCCAGCATCAAAACCTACCTAACCCGCATATGCTGTTTTTTTAACAAATATGTTAAATCATGCTAGAAAAATGCTAATCATGTTAGAAACATGCTAATCATGTTAGAAATGTGCTAAAAAAACATCTGAAACGTGCTAACAATGTGCTAGCAACATGGTAATCAAATTGAAAACATGCTAGAAACAGGTTAGCAATATAGTAATCATCCTTAACTTGCTAATTGCATTAAAACATGCTAGCAACATGCTAATCATGTTAGGAACATGTTAGAAATAGGTTAACTACATGCTAATCATGATAAAACATGCTAGCAACATCATAACAACATTTATGTTGGTTTTAACTGTGTTTTTTACTGATTCAGCTGGTTTTAGATGTTTTTTTTCCTAAATCAGCTGCTTTTACTTTTACAACATATTAGCAGCATGCTAATAATGCAAAGAACATGCTAATCATCTTAGGAACATGTTAATCATGCAAGAAACAAGGCAACATGGTAAGGATATGCTATTTATGCTTTTTTTTTTTTACCAAATCAGCTAGTTTTACTTGGTTTCAGCTGGAATTTTTTTAATTCATTTTAAGTATATGTTAAATTACATTAAAACATGCTAGCAACATGCTAATCATGTTAGAAACATGCTTCAAATGTGCTAACAATCATCACATCCATGCTAATCATGTTAAAACATGCTTGTAACCTGCTAATTATGCTAGAAACATGCTAACAACATGTTAATCATTTTAGGAACATGTTAGTAATGTTAACAACATGCTTATCATGCTTATCATCTCTGTAGCTAAACTTTCAAACTCCAAGCTTTTACAACTTCTTCAACCTTCCAGGTTAAGCTTTCTCAAGCCAACTTTAAAGTTTGTTCTCAAACTTCACTTATCTAGTTGCTTTATATAGGTACAAATTTCAATACCACTTGTGATCAGATCACCCAAAGGTCTTAAAGGGATAGTTCACCCAAAAATGATAATTCTGTCAATTTAAGCTGTGTTCACTCAATAGCCTCAATAGTCATTCCAAACTCATAAGACCTTCGCTCATCTTCGGATATGAAGCTACTTTTTGTGTGCATAGAAAACGAAACTAACAACTTTATAAAATTACAGTTGAACCACTGATGTCACATTGGACTATTTTAACGATGTCATTACCACCTTTCTGGGCCTTGTACGTGGTAGAACAAAGGTCTTTGAGGTTTTCAATGTCATCAGGGTAATTAATACCAGAATTTACTTTTTTGGGTGAACAATCCCTTTAATAGCAGAGGTAAACAAGGTCTGTGATTCTAGTGCAATGCTCCATTGCTTTTTACATTTTGTCTATTTGCTCTAAACCCCTTCCCGACACATTTACACACCATGGACTCCATCTGTCCTCTCGTTTACAATGCCACCCACAAGTGTGGCTGGTCTTTGACACTTAAACAAATATTTGCAATTTGGCCCCCTGGACCAGTACAACTCCTTTTCTCTGGCACAAGAGCGCTGGCACAATGCCAACAGACACGTGTATCACCACTCTACGTGCCACCTGAACAAAGCCACAGTCAACCAACAGCACTGCACTCCATCATGGTCCTCTCGACAAAATCACAGCATTTGATTGGCTGATTGTAATCGTTCATTGTGTGCCGCGGAACCCCTTTACAACTGCTAAAGGGGAAAAAAAAGAGAAGAATAGACTAGTTTAGCTTCAATCAAGACAAAACATCTCGGCTATTGAGTGATTCAGTAGAGGGTCTTTGTGAAGGAGAACAGTACAGAACAGCTAATTTCCAACACAGAGAGCTCCATGTCCCCCTCGCACCCCCATCTACAGCTCTCCTACCGTGAGTTCACTGCGGTTTGCAAGAGTTTTGAGCTCAAGCTAACAGGTGATTGATGCAGCGCAGCAGATAGCCAGCAGGTGTTTGATTACTAACAGACCTCCCCTGTCAGGACACATGCTGCCTTCGAGTCATGTAGGAATGATCGTATTTACGAGATGAGCACCACATGAACGCCATCACAAAGTTGTGATTACCAGTGGGAAACTGTTTTTGGACTGGAGGCATCAATTTGTGTATCATGGCTGAAACAAATTGGAATTTATTACAGTTTGTATTGTGAATGTTGACTGTGTATTTTAGTTTGAATTTATTAAAAAATAGCAATAAATCTAGCCAGAAAAGAAGCTCTTACTAGCTTTCTGGGCCTTGCATGTGTTAGTCACATTGCTGTCTATATAGGGTCAAAAAAAAAAAATCTTAATTTGTGTTCTGAAGATGAATGAAGGTCTTACGTTTGGAACGACATGAGGGTGACCAATTAATGACAGTTTTTACTATATTTTTGATCAAATAAATGGAGCTTTGGTTAGCCGCCTTTTAAAATTCGTACATACCCCAAACTTTTGTTTTTTACTGTACTTCACTCACAATGTAAACGTGCATTTTTGAGAATGTATTCGCACATTTTCCCACTAGAACATTAGAAAATCTGATATCACATACTCAGTGGAAACAGTACATTATCAAAGCACCTCTGTCCTTCTGTTTTTAACATAATATCTGGGATAGTAGGTGATGTGAAATGAGATGCAGCCACAGCCTGCGGCCATGTCTTTGTCTTTCTTCAGGATCCCTGTGGTATAATGCTAATTATGCACCTCTGTACACAGAAACTCCTCAGTGCCCACAATATCTGGAATTGTGCCATACAAACCGCAACATTTTTTGCCCTTGTTTGCATCGCTCAGTGTAGAAACAACGCAGACAGCAAAGAACCAACGTGCAATTCATTCTGCGTGAATCCCTCCCTGTGTGTTTTAAAGGTCTGTGTGGAGAGCAGCAATGCTCTGATGAATGATGTCTCTGTGCTCCGATCTGGAGGAGAGAGAGGAGAGGCTCACGGAGGGCATATCTGACAGATGAATGCCCTGCCTGTGCTGCCCGGGCGAGGGACAGTCCCTGTAGTGTCTCCCTTAAAGCCGGAGGAGACCGAGGCTGGACATAATAGCGTCCGAGAGGCTTTACTGCCTGTGAGCAGCTGGTTGAGATGTCACCATGCAGTGCTGGCACACGCATGCACACACAGAGCACTGATGCACGTATAGACGGAGGAATGCGTGTATGTACACGCACAAATGCATGCATGCATACCTCCACAGCCCTCTCTATCCATTCAAACTCACACGCACAATGGCAAAATAATGAGAAGCACTCAGACCAGCTGAGAGAGCTCATTAACTCCATAGGCCTTTTCCATAGAGGCAGTTTAAGCCATTCTTTGGGAGCCTTTGCAAGGGAACGAGTGAGTGCTATGAGCAACACTAGGAGTTGAGATGAGAAAAAAAAATCCCAGTAAAAAAATAAAACAACACTAATATTACAAAATATACCATTAAAAGGTGTATAAATCACTTGTTTTTCTAAAGAAACATTGTCCAAGAGCTACACCAGCAGGTAAAGCTACAGCGGGAGTCCACGTCTCTCTCACCTCCCCTGAGCCCACTGAGTTTTAACAGACTGCCTAAAGTGTGCAGTGGGTTTGATGGGGGGTTAAGGCCCCGATATTCTCAAAACGTCCCTTTAAGGCAAGTTTATGATTAAATTTCATAATCTGAATCACCAATGAAATCTGACAAGAACTGCCTCATTAATATGGTTCATTGTGCTTTAATAGTGTTACAAACGCTTATTTTTCAGGCTAGATCAGCCAGTGTGCTGACTTTACTAATCAATGATTGGCTCTTTCATTAAGAAGGTGTGGCTTCACAACTATAAAGAGCATTGCATTTTTCCCCATATAAAACTATACGAGTGACACGTCTTGGGTATTCTATAGTCTTTGGTTCATGTTTGTCTCCACGGGCATCTCACCTCCAAGGACTCTAAAGATGAAATTAACCCAGAGAAGGGTTCTGCTTGAAAGAAGGCAGACCCTTAGTGCACACCTCTCATGACGTAATCATCATCATGGACCAATGGTGGTACGAAGATGTTTTGCAGCCAGAACAAACTTTTCAGAAAAGTTTGCATTAGCAAGCCATTTCGAATTACCAAAATGGACACACATCAGTTCGATCTTCGATTTCGCTTGAAGTATATCGGGGCCTTAACTGAGAATGAATGGGGAAAAGTCACGTGAAAGGAGGAAATGCCTTTATCATGATATAACTGGATATGACTGGTTATGTTTGATTGTGATTGGTTCACGCAATAAATAATTAGTGTTCATGCGCATTCCCCGTTCGCGAATCTGAATTAACAATATAATGCCTTTAATGGGAACACTAATTAAAAAGTAAGTAAACAGCTTGCACACTTAGATATAACCACTTTGTTATGTCAAAATAAGACTTGAAATGGCCTGAAAACATGATCTGAGAGTTAAATATTTAAAAGAATTGCTTTTAATTTGAATTAAGATAAAAATAAATGTGAATTACCACATAAATCAATTAAATTAATAATCACAAATGAAAATATGTGACCCTGGACCACAAAACAAGCCTTAAGTAGAACAGGTATATTTGTAGCAATAGCAAAATTTGGCTAGTATTATGTGCTAAGAACTTCATTTGGACAACTCTGAAGGCTATTTTCTCAATATTTTGATTTGTTTGCTCCCTCAGATTCTACATTTTCAAAAAGTTGCATGAATGGAAAGCTTTTTTATTCAGCTTTCAGATGATGTATAAATCTCAGTTTCAAAAAACTGACCCTTATGACTGGTTTTGTGTTCCAGGGTCACAAATCATAAAATGTATTAGAAATATTACAAATAAATACATTTGGTCAAACTGCCCACCCCTAGTTCTGACTCTCTGAGTATGTACTAACAAATCAGTTCTTCCTTCAGAGATGGGATAGATTTACGTCCTTCCTGATTAGGCTGACAATAACGAATAAATTAATTAGATGATTGACATTGTTGTTGCAGCAACTCGATAGAAACCCTCCGAAAAGAATTTCCTGCGACTTGATGTCTTTGTCTTTATTCCGCAGTCTTATCTCACTTGCTTTTTCCGCCTTTGAAAAGCGGAAGCAAATTGCAGTAGAAAAGAAGTGCTGTGTGCTTTCTGAGCTCTTTTTTTTACAAGAATATTTTCCTGCCAAGCAAAAAGCCTCTGGAGGACTGATGACATCACAAGCTGTTGAACTTTGCCTCCATTACAGAAAGTATGCCAAGCCTCTCTGCCTCACTCCCACAATTCAGTTTCTCCTTCTCTGTCGATCAGGACGCAGGACGTTGAGGGAGTGATTCACAGGGGTTTATACGTAAGGGCGAGTCGATGATTCGGTGACAGTGAGCGTTTTCTCATTTGCTGGGAATGTACACAGGAGAACACAAGCACATCAGCATTAAGACAACAGCAGGAGGATAAATGAAAGAAAATAACAGAGATGGGAATATTTGACTATTGATCAATGGATCTATTAGCATCTTCACAGCCCAGGGTAAATCACACCTTCCATCTCCAATTATAGAGTAAAACTGTAAAACACTGTGCATTAAACAATGACAGAAAATGAGTTGGTTCCTCAAGGGTCTTTTCTAGCATACATCTGCATTTATCAAGCAGAAATGGGAAGCTGCTTTGAAAATACTTGGAGCTATTTATCACTAAAAGCAGTTAAGCTATTGTAAAACTAAACTTCTGAAAAAGTAGTTAGCCAAAGCAATATTTTCTACCAAATCCTGTTTTTGCAGCAAAAGAGTCCAGACTTCATGAGGGCCTTGAACGAGTGAACTATTCCTTTAAAGACAACATACAAAAAGTATCTTGTTACTGAAAAAAGCTTCATTGTTTTAACAATGGCTGAGTAACTGTCAAGCTACTGTAAGTTTGTTACTGGCCAACACTGTTTTCAAGGCATTGTTTGAGGAACAGTAAAGAGGGTTGTATAAGACGAGAGGATGACGAGAGTTTCGCTTCATTTCTCCCTGGCAATCATCACCATGGAAATGTCCAGGTCAACCACTTTCCCTGTGGCTAGAGCAGACAGAGACTGATGCTTAACTGTATTATCTTTAGAGAAAGACAGAGAGAACGGATAAAAGAGATGGAAGAAGAGAATGGAGAAGAAAAGGAAACTCATCATCCAAAGGACAAAACGCTCATCCATTAGCATTTAAAAGGGTCAAGAGTGTTAGAGCATTTGGCAGGCCATGACAATTCTATCATCAGTTATTCACCCGTATGACTTTTTTTTCCCCAAAACTGATTTTTGATGAATATCCTGGTACTCATTTCAAAATAATTAAAGTGAATGAGGACTGGGGCTGTCAAATTACTACACTATATACAGTTGAGGTAAAAAGACATCCCCCTTTCAGAATCTGCTAAATTTGAATTATTTTTTATAAGAGGGATCATAAAATTGCATGTTATTGTTTATTTAGTACTGACCTGAATAAGATATTTCACATAAAAGATATTTACATAAAGTCCACATTCAGCTGTGTTTTTTTGTTTAAAGCGCTGAACAATTAAACTGCCTGCTGTTTTTTTTTATTTTCAGAAAAAAACCTTCAGGTCCTACAAATTCTTTGTTTTTTCAGCGCTTTTATGTGTTTGAACCCTTTCCAACAATGACTGTATGATTTTGAGATCCATCTTTTCACACTGTGGACAACTGAGGGACTCATATGCAACTATTACAGAAGGTTCAAACGCTCCAGAAGAAAAAAAAAGGCATAGCCACATGGGGAAAACGTGTTGAATTTGGAGATTAGCGTAAATTTACCCTATTTTGTCTTCTGGGAAACGTAACTATCTTCTGTAGCCTCTGAACAGCAGTACTAATATATATATATATATATATATATATATATGAAAAAATATAGATTTAGGCAATATAAGAAAAATGTACACATCTCCATTCTGTTCAAAAGTTTTCACCCCCTGGCTCTTAATGCATAGTTTTTCCTTCTGGAGCATCAGTGAGCATTTGAACCTTCTGTAATAGTTGCATATGAGTCCCTCAGTTGTCCTCAGTTTGAAAAGATGGATCTCAAAGTCATACAGTCATTGTTGTAAAGGGTTCAAATACACCAAAAAGCTGGAAAACCAAAGAATTTGTGAGACCTAAATATCTTTTCTAAAGAACAGCATTCTCATGAACAACTATCACTAAACAAAAAAACACAGCTGTGGATAACTCATGTAAACTTTTGACCTCAACTGTAAAAGTATCATACAAAAATGGTGTATGTGCATTGTGTACTGTCGTGAACATATGAAGAAGAAATTGTTAAATTAAGTCATTATTTTTGTTCCCGTTGCACAAAAAGTATTCTTGTAGCTTCATAACACTAAGGTTGAACCACTGATGTTACATTGACTATTTTAACGATGTCCTTACTACCTTTCTGGGCCTTGAAAGTGTCAGTTGCGTTGCTGTCTATGCAGGGTCACAAAGGTCTGAACAAAGGTCTTACAGGTTTGGAACGACATGAGGGTGAGTAATTAATAGAATTTACATTTTTGGGTGAACTATTCCTTTAATAATGGGGACAAAAGTGACAGAGATGGAAAGAGGAAGAAACATTGAGAATGAAAGAGAATTCCACAGGATGGAGGGAAGAGGAAAGAGGGATGTGGAGCTGTGAGAGAGGGAAGGAAGGAAGGGGCCGAGCGCTTCATTCAGACAGAGCCGCTGAACAGGAGGTAATGTGGCAGCTGCTGGAGCGCACTCTGTACAGACAGGTCAATGAGTGTGTGTTTGTATTGTTATGGGGGGGTGGGGCCGAACAGCTTTTGTCTGGTGCCTCTACATGACCCCATGGGACAAACACTAGTAAAGTTAGCAAGGTGGGGGCAGGTAGTGTTTTTTTGTGTGTTATTGTGAGTGTGTGTGAGCTCATTAGCTTCAAGGGCACGGAGACAGTATACGAACACCTATAAACCTCGAAAACACACCAAAGCTACAAATCATCTTGTGAGCACAGTTACTGTAAGCTAGGAAATGCACAATATAGCCACAACAGTTATTGCAGTGTTGTTACTGGTTGTTTAACATTGACTGAGCGTTGATTGTTAAACCGAAACGTCCCATATTTCACTTGAGTGAATGATCATCATTCAGGTACAGTTTGAACAGGCTGTACTTTTGTCCCTCATGGCCTGGTTTTCATTCACACCAAATTAAAGATAGTCTCATCTGTCTCAGGTCTATTCTCATCACATATCCACCTCCTGAGCTCTGGGAGAATACCGTTCCCTACCTCATCAAAAGTTTTTATTGGTTTAAAAACAGATGGGCGCTGCAAACAAAACAAGTCTGTCTCTGTTTTGTCATTCACATAAGACACCTGAGCCTGACCAAACAAGAACAAAAGCTAGATATTTTTCTCTTGCCAGAGGTTTCTAAAATCTCTCATCTATATATGAAGCTTTGGTGTTATTCTGTGGTTAGGTTGTTATTCTGAGGGGCTTACTGGTTCCATAAGTAGCAGGTTGGCTGGAGTAATTATAAGGCAGGTGAAGTTTAGGATGGTAAGCTGTTGTAGACACATTTTCAGACATATACACAAGGAGCAGACGCTGTATCAGACAGCAGCGATAGTCATCAGAGCTGAGACTGTGAGATGTGACTCAGACAGGCAGACGTGTGTTTGGACGTTTGCCGCTATCAGCTGTGTCAGTCATGTATGACACACACACACACACACACACACACACACACACACACACACAGAAAAGAAGGTTACAAAGAAACGGGCCATCTAGTAATGCTTTTTTCATCATTTATTAACCCTCACGCTCATACAGGTTTGAAACAGCATGAGGGTAAGGACACGATGACAAGAGTATCTCTTTAAGATCACAATAAACAGTCTACTTCTCCTAAGAGAACTTCCATGTATACAAACCGGATGAATACCTTCTTTTAAGGGATTAAAGCTTGCTGAACATAATGTAAGTGGGACACAAACCTGCTCTATTTACAGGAAGGGACATGAAAATCTCAACAGAAAGGCAGACAATAGCCGAAGGTTGATGGCAGAGACAAACAGTGGGCCAGTGGCCTGCTCTATTTTCACTATATAGGTGAGTTTACAACAGACAAGACCAGACTTGAGCACCAACAACAGGCCTGCGGAGGAGAAGAGCAAAGGCTGGGAGGCACATCATTAATCGTTAGTTTCAGTCTGTGTACAAACCTAAGCAAAAATGAGACAATAACAGATGATACAGTCAGAGCTTATGAGGTAAAAATGGAGAAATATGATTTATGTATATTTCCAGATGTAATGTAACTAATAATGAAGCATTTCTTGGACCATGTTATTATATTATTTTTTAGTATGTTTTTAATATAATGTTTTTATGCATTATTTGTGAAATTGATCATAACATTTAATAAAAATATTTATGAAAATTATAAATGATTGAAGTTTATACACACACACACACACACACACACACATACTACATTCAAAAACTTTTTTTTAAAGAAATGTCTTATTTTATAAAATATACTATGGAAAAAAGGTTATTGTGACTTTGTCTCACAATTCTGCCTTTTTTCCTGCCCTTTTTCTCAGAATTGCATGATACAAACCTACTTTTTCCTCTTAATTGTGAGATACAAACTTACAATTGCAAGTTTTAAAGTCAGAATTGTGAGAATTGCGAGTTTATCTCTCACAATGCAAAAACAAAGTCAGAAGTGCGAGTTTGTATCTGTAAACTTGCAACTGTGAGAAAAAAGTCCTATTGCTAGATAAAAAGTCTGACTTTTCTCAGAATTGTGAGAGAAACTCACAATTGCAAGTTATAAAGTCCACTTCTGAGGTGGAAAAAAACAGTGATTTCACAATTCTGACTTTATACTCACAATTGCGAGTTTATATCTCACAGTCAGAATTGTGAGATATAAACTCACAACTGTGACCAAAAAGTCAGAATTGTAAGATAAAAAGCTGCAATTATCTTTTTTTTTTTTTTTTGTTTAGTGTCGAAAACAGGCTTTCATTAAAATACAATTATCAATATTGAAAATAGTTAACACAACAGTTTGCTGCTTAATAGTTTTGTTGAAACCATGCATTTTTTTCAGGATTCTTTGATGATTAAAAAGTTCAAAGGAATAGCATTTATTTGAAATAGAAATCTTTTGTAATGTAAGATTTTATTATTTTATTATACACTTTTGAACAATCTTACTGACCCCAAACTTTTGAACAATAAAGTGTATCGTATATATACACTATTTTCTTTAGTAGAAATCTATGGTATTTTACATTTAGAAATGTCAGTGTGTGCTGGTAGCACACTCTGCAAGTCTAGGCCCATCCTTTCATTCCTGACACATTCCACAGCTTCACTTTAAGGCAGATATTAGCCCACATTCCATGCCTTCAGCCACCAGACACACCGTCACACTTCCATACTGTATGTCTTTTTTATTTCATGTCCTCGGTACAGTCAACGCTAATGCACGCATGCAGACACCGCCGCTGATTGGTGCATCCCCTGCTAACACCCTCTAGTATGTGATTCACAGCCACACAAATATCACACAATCACAAATCCTAAAAACACAGCTCATCCCACAAAGACAACTGCATTCCTATGTGCACTTAACATCAGTCATTCATCATCCATTTCACTCATGTTCACTGGAAAACACACAAAGACACCTCCTATGCCCCTCCTTTCCTGGCAGGGTGAGGTTGCAACACCCTCTTCAAAAAAAAACAGCTCTGATTCTTGTAGCTACAGGCTACGACTAAGTGTTGGTTTGTTGCCAATGTTTTTCCACGGCAACACAATGCTGATCTTTACGGCGTGATTTACAGTGCTGGGCGGTCAAAAAGAGATAAACGTGAGTGTAACAAGGACGCAGGGAATTTTCGTAAAGACTGCTGCGTGTGCTATAAACACTCTTTCCTCTTCACCCTGAGCGAAGGACCTTAATCACTGCACAAACATGTCCAGAATCCTGCCTATCCCAAACAATAAATCCAAAAATGACAGGCTTCAATGGAACACAATGATTCCTATCCAGCGCAGAGCGTCACTGCGACCTCAAACAGTCATTCCGCAAGTTCAATAACAGTGACGAGGCCATAAACTCAAGGAGGTCTGAGATACAAAGACAGGAAGAGGAGCTCTCAGATGGAATGTGCACGGCTACACACAGCGTAAGACGTAGCTATTGAAAAAATGACGATTGTTTCATTATCTGCACTCGCAATTGTATTGGAAAGCCTTGATGTTGTCTCTTTGAAGAGTTTCAAGTCTTTGAAACAAGGTACTATAGGTTATTTCTCAAGCTTTGTTACAAAGCACAGAAGAGACACACTGAATCATATTCACTTTATAACTCTGGCAGCTAAACAATATCTGCTGCCTATGTTCAGTGAGATGAAGGACAGGGCTGTGAAAAGACCCATAGGAAAGAAAGATCACAAATGAGCTCTCTTAAATTTCTCAATTGCATGAGGTTATATCTTGCTGAAAACTAAAGCCTTAAACCAACATGAACTGATTTGCTGGTCTTTGCTAATCCCAATTAGGTGGCTTTATGGTGGTTTTGGGTATTTTTCTAGCTAAAAACCAACCTTAACCAGATAATACCAGACTAAACCAGCTGAGACAAACAAACAATCTCCTGAGGACCCCAGAAATTATCGAAACTGCTCGGATTTGGAAATTGGAATTAAATATTTCTCATTAAATTCTTCCTTGTCCAATTTATTAAAGGATTAGTTCACTTCCAGAATAAAAAAATCCTGATAATTTACTCACCCTATGTCATCCAAGATGTTCATGTCTTTCTTTCTTCAGTCGAAAAAAAATTAAGGTTTTTGAGGAAAACATTCCAGGATTTTTCTCCATATAGTGGACTTCAATAGGGATCAACAGGTTGAAGATCCAAATTGCAGTTTCAGTGCAGCTTCAAAGGGCTCTACATGATCCCAGCTGAAAATTAAGGGTCTTATCTAGCAAAACGATGTGTCATTTTCTAAAAATAATAAAAATCTATATACTTTATAACCACAAATGTTCATCTTGCACTAGCTTGACTACTATGTAGTCACATTGGAAAGACCCAGTGTTTACAAAGCGAAGTCAAAAATGTTTGGGTTTTTTTTAGAAAATGACTGATCGTTTCACTAGACAAGACTCTTATTCCTCAGCTGGGATTGTGTAGAGCCCTTTGGCGCTGCATGGAGAAAAACGTTGGAATGTTTCTGTCAAAAACCTTAATTTCTTTTTGATTTAAGAAAGACAGACATGAACATCTTGGATGACATGGGGGTGAGTAAATTATCAGAAATGTTTTATTCTAGAAGTAAACTCATTTTTAACTTTATACTATATGAGAGAAGTTGTTTTAGTTATTTCAAAAAACATTTAAGAGAAACATCTGAAACATAAAATGAAACCAAAGTTTCTGAGATGTGAAAAAGCACAGTCTAAAGAATCAGATTTTCTTCTGTTGAGATCCAATGGCCATTCATTTTAAGATGCATTAATCTGTTTAAGAAACTGGCCCTTAAAGAGTTAAACACAGCCAAACGTATATAGCCAAACATCAAGCCTCTAGCTGAAGAGAAATCAGTCACTTCTTTTTTAAACATTAATCTGAAACGTTCAGCTATTGATCAAAGGTCACACCTGCCGACCTTTTTTGTTCTTATCCCACCTTGGTTAAACACCTGAATCACTTTTGGACTGCATTTGAATTTGGTTTCAGATCAGCGCAAGTTCCACACGGCTTGATCCTGACATCCATGTGCGCATGATTATGAGGATAATGAGGATGAGGAGCAGGTCCGGTTCATCAGAGCCCCCCAGGAGAGGGTGGAGGGGGGTTCAGGTCAGCGATGGGGAATTCCTCCCTTCTAAACTCAAGAGCTGGAGGGTGAGTCAGGACTGAGTCAGAGAGGCGATGCAGGGGGGGAGATGGACTCAGGTTACTCAGCTGTCCTCTAAAGAAGGGGTCTTTCTCTTATTTAAAGATCCCTAACACAACATGACTCAACATTCTTAACTTAGCATCTGATTCAGCCTGGTTACCCCAACTCAAGAGTGATCTCAATAAGTCAACAGCCCACTCACAAGTGTACGTAATTCCCCTACTTCATCACCTCAGGAGGAACCAATATAAAGTTATAAACTGACTCTGGTTTCAACTGACTATAAAACTGAAAGCCTAGAAATAGAAACCCATTTGTTTTCAATGTCTATTCGGATATTTAGTACACTAATAATTGACAATAACCATTTCAAGGTCCATTTCTATGGCCGGGGAATATCCCAGCCTCTGCAGGGGGTGAATCTCAGCGTCCAGATTCCTCACGAACGGAAATACAGTACAGCTCTCACATCCAAATACCAAAGCATTGTGTCATTCCTAAACTCTTACAAGCTGAACAAGTGCCAGCAGTTTCAAACAATGGCAAGGAACGGATGCTTGGGCCCGTCACTTCACGCTGTTCTTCTCTCCTTCTCGTTTTTCTCTCTCCCTCCTTCTTTCCCCTGCTCCTTTCCATAAAACCTTAATCTTTCAGCTTTCTCCTGAGTCAGCAGAGAAGCTCACAGCGGCAGGGCTCCTTTTCCTACCACTCTTTCCCCCCTTATGCCTGCTTTCTCACACTCTCTACTAAGCTTTCAAAACTCCTTAAGAAAAGCCATTTTTAAAAACCTCAGACTACGCAGATATATTCCACTGGCCTCTGTGTGAACAATTATTACTGCCTCTTTCCAAAGCCTTTTAAGCTTCTAGTCAAGTTGTTCTGATTTGTTGCTGTCAAACACATTCAAATTCTACAATGTTAAAAGTTTTAAGCAGAACAACTAAGAAAAAACATGTTAAATGTGTCTCATCTGTCCACTAAGACTAAACTTCACCATCCACTCCAAATATACTACCCGAGGACATTTAGCATAACCAACTTAAAGCGTTCACACAACAATGAGAACAGCAAACACACTCACCAGATAATTCATTTTCAGCCCCGCTGTGTGAGTCTCTGGGACTCCAGACAGCACTTAACTGCCTGAGATCTGACCCCCGATGAAAACTCCTTCGGACCGTCCAGCTCTTTGTTAAATCTCTGCGTCTCCGTCGGGCAGAAAGTCCGGGCAGCTCCTAACACATACTCCAATTCCGTGATGTCAGAGAGCAAGAATGAGACTGTCCCATATACTTCTCTCTCTTGAACGCGCTCGCTCTCTCTGCGTCCGTCCTGTGCTCTTTCTCTCCCTCCCTCTCCAGGCAAAAGGAGGAGGGAGAAATGCATAGGGTAACCTGACACCCTCCCAGTTTCTTCTCAATCCTGACATTCCCTCTCCCTGCTGACGATTGGCTGAGGACTCTGTTCTTATGTTAATAAGCTTACCCTCTTCCTCCCCCTGCCTGTGAGGAATGTTTAGTGAACCTCTCTGTAGACCTGAGAAAGACACAGACATTGGTTTTTTTGGCCATTCACTGTACCCCTCACACACAAACACACCGCTTTGTCTAGACCCTTTCCTTTAGCCTCAAACTTTCTGTCTTCCCTCTGCTTGTGCTTTTGTGCTAATAGTAAAATAATCCCCTCACACAACTCTTCTTCTCTTCTTCGGCAGGAGACAAAAAGCTAAACCCCACTGACATTTGCAATGTTTTAAAACGTTTAACCTCCCTTTTTTCAGTATATATGACCTGAATTATTAAAGTACTATCGATTAGGAAAAGGAAAGACTTTTCATGGACTTTTTATGGTTCCTGAGGGGAATAACTGTTTCACTGAATAACGTATAACTGAACGTATCACTGACTGAAGTCAAACTTTCTCTGTTATTTTCTGTCTCCAATGGGTCAGTTTTTGGAAATTGAGATTTATACATAATTTAAAAGCTGTTTCGATATGATTTTTCAATGATGTATGGTTTGTTAGGTTGGGACAATATTTGGCGGAGATACAACTATTTGAAAATCTGGAATCTAAGGCTGAAAAAAAATCTAAATATTGAGAAAATTGCCTTTAAAGTTGTCCAAAAGAAGTTCTTAGCAATGCATATTACTAATCAAAAATTATGTTTTGATATATTTACGGTAGGAAATTTACAAAATATCTTTACTTAATATCCTAATCAAAGAAAAATTAATAATTAATCATTTTGACCCATACAGTGTATTGTTGGCTATTGCTACAAATATACCCATCCTACTTACAACTGGTTTTGTGGTCCAGGGTTACAATTTAGTCATATATGCAGTACAAACTATCATGGAAAGACACTTAAGCAAATAAACTGGACATTATTTCAAATAATAAACAAAAACAAAGCATGTGAAGCTAAAAGAGACATTTGAATAATGACTGTTAGATAGGTAAACTAAGCTAATCTGTTCCTGTTTGCTTTTGTCTTCACAATTCACCAGGAAAACGAATTTCAAAGCATGACATCATTCTCCAGTTCTCCCGTGAGGGAGTGACCAGGTCAAGGGGTCAAATTGGGATCCACATTTAAATCAATGTGGTAAATAGGCAAAAGCTGCAGGTCCTAATGGACTGTCTCCTGCGATTTACAGATATAGAAAATACAGTCCTCAGTCCTTTGTGTGAGGCAAAAACGTAAGAGAGGTCACCAAAGAGAGGCACGATGTCCTCAAACTGCCATGACACTGTTGTACGGGCAGGCGCCGAGGTCAGAAGAGAGGTCGGTCAGGTAAGAGACAGCAGGCAGACAGCATTTCGGGGGCAGCATTCCAGAATCTGATCTGCCCTGCCAAAGAATATTCTCTCATTCTGAGCTGAAGCCAGATTTGTAATACCACTTGTTGATAGATGGTTTGATAGATGACCCCGAAGAAAACATTTTATACAAGTTACCATTTCAATTTGGGTATTTGGTTAAAAAAAACTACAATGTGTGTCAATCAGCTCACTACCCTGTTGAATTACTCGCAGCATAACTCTAATGCTTTGTGACGTTTTAAAATAACATACCATCTGCACTACACCTAAACCGACCCAATAGTATGAACAAAAGCAAATATGATGTAAAAAAAAAAGCTGAGGTGCCATGCAAGCTTGTTACATCCAGAAAGTGAAACATATGGAACTGTAATTTAACTGTGTAGAAAACGTTTACAACTGCTCAGTTTTACCACCTTTCTGTTCATTTCTGTTGGAAACCGGAGTGATATGTCCTTATTTGTATGCACCTTTCGAAAAAGTTCCTACAGGTATGTTTTCGTCATGAGATCAGGTAGCATTATTGGGGTTATTCAGCTGTCAAAATCATAATGTTAAAATGTAAACGTAAGAAAGTTAAAGCCAAAAAAAAAAAAAAACGTATACACTACCAGTCAAAAGTTTGGACACAGCCTCTCATTCAATGTTTTTTCTTTATTTTCATGACTATTTACATTGTAGATTCTCACTGAAGACATCAAAACTATGAATGAACATATGGAATTATGTAGTAAACAAAAAAGTGTGAAATAACTGAAAACATGTTTTATATTTTAGATTCTTCAAACTGGCCCCCATTTGCTTTGATTACTGCTTTGCACACTCTTGGCATTCTCTCGATGAGCTTCATGAGGTAGTCACCTGAAATGGTTTTCCAACAGTCTTGAAGGAGTTCCCAGAGATGCTGATCGCTTTTGGCCATTTTGCCTTCACTCTGCGGTCCATCTCATCCCAAACCATCTCGACTGGGTTTAGGTCAGGTGACTGTGGAGGCCAGGTCATCTGGCGCAGCACTCCATCACTCTCCTTCTTGGTCAAATAGCCCTTACACAGCCTGGAGGTGTGTTTGGGGTCATTGTCCTGTTGAAAAATAAATGATGGTCCAACTAAATGCAAACTGAATGGGATGGCATGTCGCTGCAGGATGCTGTGGTAGCCATGCTGGTTCAGTGTCCCTTCAATTTTGAATAAATCCCCAACAGTGTCACCAGAAAAGCACCCCCAAACCATCACACCTCCTCCTCCATGCTTCCAAAGATCTCAGTTTGGACTCATCAGACCAAAGCACAGATGTCCACTGGTCTAATGTCCATTCCTGGTGTTTCTTGGCCTAAACAAATCTCTTCTGCTGGCTGCCTTTTCTTAGTAGTGTTTTTTATAGCAGCTATTTGGCCATAAAGGCCTGATTTGTAGAGATGTGTCTGCTACTAGAACTCTGTGTGGCATTATTCTGGGCTCTAACGTTAGCTTGCGATTTCTGAGGCTGATGCTTCATTATATTTTCTTCTGTCTCAATGCAATTATGTACATTATCTTTCAAAAGTTTGGGGCTTTAACATTATAATTTTTTTTTTAAAGAAGTCTCTTATCTTTCCATGTATTTTTTTATATCAAAAATACAAATTTCAAGTAACATTTAGTATCACTTTTGATCAATTCCAGACTTCCTTTCTCATCCATGTCCACCTATTTTTAGCTGTACAAAACAGCTAGTTTTGCTGCTTGATATTGCAAATTGGTGTGTCTTAACATATTATTTTAACACAAAATTGTACACCAGAGTATATGTACACTGTCTTGCTTAATAATGAAAAAATGCATTATGTGTTGCAGCGATAATGGAAATAAATATCAGTGACTTTTAATATCTGAATTGTAATCAAGTCACAAGCAATTTAATGGTTCAAAACCTCTTCCAGCACTCCAATTCATGCTCACGAGATACCGAAAAGCAGAGTGGGAATTGAGACACAGCCCTTGATACCTGAGTGACTACAATCCCCTGAAGCCCATAAATGTGGGGCCATGAATTACACAGCAGAACTGGTGTCAAATCAGCAAGATTCTCCCTAATTGAAAGTGCTATAGGAATTTCAAGCCCTTATCTTCACGCAGTGGCTGTCTTCTCAGGCCACGAGGTGCCGTGTCTGGTCTCCATGACAATTGAGCGGCACTTCATCTCGCAGTACGGGGCGGCTGCTACGCAAGATGGATTTCGATGGTTGAGACGACATTCTCCCTTTCTAATATTCTCTGGGACGTTTGTTATTTATTTCCGTCAGCTAAGCCTGAGTGACATCAGAGCTGTCATTGAAATTAGCAAGTGTGCGAGGATTTTGTCACCATAGAGATTAGGCTATCACATCAGACATCATTTCAATTAGCGCCCCACCCCCTTTCGCTCTTCAGCTAATAAGCCCCCTTCCGTCAGCGCCCACTAATCACAATCCTGTTATATATCGGAAAGAGGCGGGTGTTGGGCAAAGCTCGTCTGGAGGTGAGAGGTCTAACTACATGTCACAAAGCACTAGAGAGGTGAAAATGAGAAAATCTTTGGTGTTTAGCAGACCACTGAAAATCGTTCTGTATAAAATATTCAAGGACTAGAATATGTGTGACGTCTGCTGTACCTTAGCCTCCGTTGGAGAGCATTCATGGCTCAGTGAGTGTGGAACAGTAGCTTCATTGTGTCCGAGTGGCCCGGTCTTGGTTTGGTCAGGCTGTCACACCTACGCACAATGTTGTTCAGCTGGCAGCGTTTTGGCCGCGGAACCACGACCGCTGCCCAGTGGCCTCCGTAACCCCCTGCATGCCGCGCGTGTCATGAGATTCAGGGCAATCTGACAAGAAAGGCTCAGCCAAGTTGGATCGGACCCGGCCCACCCCAGAACAGACCAAGCATTTAGGGCTAAAGATGTGGGTCAGATAATGTGAACATGGAAATCCCATTTCCCTCTGAATCAAGGTAATGTTTCTATTTTTTTTTATTTTCTCTAACTCTCTGAACCATTCCAAAAAGTAAAACATCTCCGGTAGGACTTCTCTACATCAGTCCTCTAAATTCCAGAAGAATCTGCTGGAAAATTCTAGTGGGAAGGTGAATGAGGATATATCTCAGAACAACAGGATGATTTATTTAATACAGCCAAGCTTCAAGAATGAGCAGCATTTCAAACACTAGGTTTATAAAAATGGCACACTTTCTTACAGTATCTTAGTTTTTTTTTTTTTTTTTGTATTATTTATTTTGTCCTTTTTGAAATATTACATTTTTAAAGTATTAAAGTAAAATTCTATTACTTTATTAAAGTAAAAATCTGTCTGATATTTATGCCTTTAATTAGATTTAAGATATTGCCAATATTGATAAATGGCTGATGAATTTTATAAAATAACACTAAAAACAACACTAAAAACTAGGGCTTATCTATTCTTAAATCCCAAGAATCCATTAGTCTAGCCTGATTTCAGTTTTTGAATGGAACATTGTAGCACACTTTTATTGAATAAATCGGAGTAAGCTTTGTGCTTTGTTACTTATGATATTTCAAATTCTGTCCATTTTATTACTGTATTTAAACAATAAATGTTGTTTAGCACTGTATAATGTGGAGTGACAGATGTAGCGCCTCAGTTTAAGAAGCAGCATTGCGAAGCACATGCAACCTGATCATCTCCTCCACTTTAATACTAGTTAAAAAAGCTAGTCAAAACTAGTCACAAAATTAACTTGAATAAACATCCAAAGGTATGTTAAAAGAAAGAGTACAACTTATCGAAATCCGAATCCTGTCTCAGGTGAATGTGTGATCATTCGGTGCTTCAAAATGGGCCTATATTCAATATGTCAATATAGGCTAACAGCTTGTACAATGTCACACAATGTCACATTTACCTCAGAAAAACATATTCAATGACCGTAAACTCGTCATTCAGCTAGAAAAATGAATTCTAGAGAGGAGCATTCTGCTAAATATATGTACCATGTAACATATTCATTATAATTTGTTTACTGTAATTTAATATTTAATATATGTTTGAATAAATATGTCCAGTTTTAATGACAGCCACCCTTGAAGTGTTTACCTTTAAAAAAACGAATTGGAGTAGAAATATAATAAACATTTGTATACAAATTAGTAAATTTTTCAAAATTATAGTAATGCAGTACCAATTATTATGTATATTCTACAGCATTAGTTGGGAGTTTTCATTTTCATTGAGAAAATTTGGCATGTACTGAACCTGATATATAGCCAAAATAATCAATACCGAATCTAATCAAATCAGGAATTGAATGGAATCACAAGCTTGTGAATCAGAAGTATGTAAATACCGAAAAAAAAGTCTAATACTGTTCAGTAGTTGCCATTATACTGATATACTGTGCAACCCTAATTTAACAGATTTATTTTCAGTTATTTGTCCTATGAAACACTTATGAAAACCTAAAAGCTAACCTAAAAACTTTTTCGCAAGACAGGAAATATGTACCAATAAGTACATATCACTGCAGTTTCCAACAGAAATGAACACTAGAACACTAGTTTTCATACACAGTTATGATTACAGCTCCATATTTTTCACTTTTCAGACGTAACAAGCTTGCTCGGTAGCACAGCCGACATGGAAATTGAGTTATAATGCAAAATCCTTGGGTACGAATCCCGTGAAAAACATGACTCAGGATGAAAGAGCTGAAAGATGAAAACAAGCTAAAATGGCATGTTTGTGATTGTGTTTTTACATCACATTTGCTTTTGTTCATACTATCGGGTAGGTTTAGGTGTAGTGCAGATGGTATGTTATTTAAAAACGTCACAAAGCATTAGAGTTATAGCACCATTCAATGGACATTTACAAAACCAACATCACATAAAATGTACCATATGTAGGCTCATCCGTTCAACACTATTTTAGCACCACTCAGCGGACATTTCACATAGAATGTTATGAAACGTACACAGCTGTACATATTTCGCGTTTTGCGACAAAGTTCCCACAGGTATGTTTTTGTCATGAGATCAGGTTGCCTTAAACAGTTTAAAAATGTAGTAAATTAAAAACAGAAAGGTGTTTTCTCCAAAAGTTTTAGATTCTCTAATCAACAAGTGTTGCTTCTCTTCTCCAGTATTTTAAACCCACCAATATCATGACATGACCACAATATCGCAGCAACATTTGAACTGCCTAGATTGACTTGAGTACATCTGAGCTCATCTTTACGACTTGTTATGATGGACTCTTTGAAAAGCCTAAAAATAAGTTCCAAGATCACTGTCAAAGTCAAAAGAAACACTCAAAGCATTTCCTGTGTCTGAATGAGGGCTGTATTGGGAGCTTAATTCTTTAGTGCCACATCATCAAGAATTACTAATGCAGCTCCTGAAAACAACAGCATCCTGCCCATGATGCACTGCTCCAGTCTCTGCTCCGAGAAAAAACAATGCACATCCTTGTATTGAGACATCCGGCCCCCCAGTCAACAGCAATATTCAAGCAGCTTTGAAGGACAAAGGAATAAAGAGTTCCTTTCTTTGTTGGGACTGTCAGGCCCGCTGCGCAGTCTGTCACCGAGGCCTTTCAACTATTTATGACGAAAAAGAGAGAAAATCCTCAGCCGCACACTCACGTGAAAGCACACACAGGTCTATATAAACATGTACCAAATAAGACAGGACAATCATCTGTCCTACAGGACACTGCAGCAGATGCAGTGACCGCCAGACAGGCAGCTTTCCAAGCCCCCCTCTGGAGTGTTTGTAGTCTTCCCTTATCCACAAACAGAGGATAAGCGTCTGTATCTGTACAAAACAGGAAAAAACAAGACCTAGTCCCTACGAAAATCAACCCCAATCTAAATCACAGCCTTATTTTGCACACGACAGGAGAAACAGGGTTGTTCGGACCAAACCGAAATTTAATTTCCATAGATAATTATATTTGTTTATTTTCAGATTTGGGTTCTCATTATTATTTGTCCTCTTATCAGTCATGGTAATACTTTAAGATGATTAAAAACCACAAAGTGAATCAGTCTCCCTCTCTTTTAATCTAAAGTTGCAAGGATGAGACTTATGGCGTGTGCAAAGCAAGCAAACACACACACACACACACACACACACACACAGAACAACATCAGCACTAGACGACTAGCGCACTTTTCTCATCCTCACTGCAATAAAAAGATTAGCATTAATGTGGCAGGAAGTAAATGGCATTATGTAGAGTTGAGCATAATCAGAGAGCACTGGGGATATTACTATTCCTCACAATCTCTGTGTGTGTGTGTGTGTGTGTGTGTGTGTGTGTGTGTTTGCTTTACACAGTCTCAATAATGTAGAAAGCCTTGCAATCAGCACCTCCTCCTTTACTTTTCCACACACACACACACACACACACACACACACACACACACACACACACACACACACACACAGAGACACACACATAAAAAGGGGGGGGGGGGAGATGGAGGAGAGCAATAAATGAACCTGGGCATCCCGCTGGTTAATTAGATAGTGCTGATTTGATTTTTTCATTTCAGTCTGTTTTTTTGATGCTCTCTGATTCTGGATCCCACTGGAAAGCGCTCTCTCAACAGAGTTTTATTACCATGATTGTTAACATTTACAATATCGCTGAAGTGTATACAGTACTTACAGCAAACAAAATAGACAACAGAAAATAAACATAGTGTAGTAAATAAAGTGATAAAGGAAATGAAGAGGGAAAGGATAAAAAAAAGAATGATTTTTAAAAAGAAAAGAAAAAAGTAAATGAGAAAAAAGGTAAAGAAAACAAATAAACAATTAAGACAAAATACATCAAATATGAAATAAATATATTTATAAAATACAAATAAAAATAAAACATAATATGTTATAAATCACCCAAGAAAAGAAAATATTATGAAAATATTATTATAAAAGTAAATGAAAATAATAAAACATGAATAAAACTAAATAAATAAAATATAAAATAAATATGAAAAAACACATATTTATAAAATAGAAATAAAAACAAAACAGAAAATATAATTAGTAGTAAATCACCTAATAAAAGTCAAGAAAACATCAATGATTAAAAAATAAAGAAAGAAAGAAAAGAAGAGACAAAATACATGAGAAAAGAAAATGTAAATAAAACAAATAAAAAAAATAAAACAAAATACATTAAATATAAAATAAATGTACCAATTAAATATATTTATAAAATAAAAAATGTAACAGAAAATATAATCAGTAATAAATCACCCAATAAAAGAAAAGAAAAGAAAACGTAAATGAGAAAAGAAAATGTAAATAAAACAAATAAAGAAAAAACTATATATATAAAATAGAAATAAAATATATTTATAAAATAGAAATAAAAAATAAAACACAGAAAATATAATCAGTAATAAATCACCCAATACAAGAAAAGAAAAAAGAAAATGTTAATGATTGTTAAAAAAGAAAATAAAAGAAAAAGTAAATGAAAAAAGAAAACTTAATTAAAACAAATAACAAAATAAAATAAATACCTAAAATATAAATTAAATATTTAAAAAATATATATTTTTAGAAAATAGAAATAAAAAATAAAAAAGAATATAAAATCAGTAATAAATCACCAAAGATTTTTAAAAAGAAAAGAAAAAGTAAATGAGAAAAGAAAGCATGAATACAACCAATAAAGTAATAAAACAAAATACATTAAAAATTAAAATAAATATTAAACAATTAAATGTATTTCTAAAATATGAATAAAAAATAAATTAAAGTAATAGAAAATATAGAAATATATAATCAGTAATAAATCACCCAATAAAAGAAAAGTAATAAATGGTAATAAAAAAAATAAAACAAAACTCACACGCACACACATACATACATATATATATATATATATATATATATATATATATATATATATATATTTTAGGGCTGTCAAACGATTAATCGCGATTAATCGCATCCAAAATAAAAGTTTATGTTTACATACTATATGTGTGTTTACTTTGTATATTTATTATGTACATATAAATATACACACATACATTTATATATTACAACTAAATATTTATATGTATATATATTTATACCTGTATACAATTTAGATTATAAATAAATCTAAATATTTTAGATATAAATCTAAATATTTTTCCTTAATATATACATGCATGTGTGTGTATTTATATGTATATAATAAATATACACAGTACACAAATATATAATATGTAAACATAAACTTTTATTTTGGATGTGATTAATTGCGATTAATCATTTGACAGCCCTAATATATATATGTACAAAATAAATATATTTATAAAATACAAATAAAAAATAAAACATAGAATGTAAAATCAGTAATAAATCACCCAATAAATAAAAAGAAAAAAGACATGTTAATGTAAATGTAAATGAGAAAAGAAAATGTAAATAAAACAAATAAAAAAAATAAAACTACACACACATATATATATATATATATATATATATATATAGGATTGAAGTGGACTGCAGTGCTGTTTGGGAACTAATAAATTACCCAATAAACTAATGTTTATCACTCATGTCTATTGACAAGCTGAAATATCACTGTGTTTTCCTTTCCCAGAATGACTTTTTATTATTTATTTCTTAGTGTGGGGATGTCTGGAAATGATTTTTGCAAATGTGACTTGTGTTTGTCTCTGATGTTTTGCTATTTTTCCCATTTTAGGAGAAAAACACTTCTGTTTTGAGTCACAGAATCTTTCATCCTTTGGTTTTCAGAATTTTTAGCATCTTTTTGTGTCTCGATTTACCTCAGAGCATTGCCTTCTATTGTTTTTACATAAAATTAACAGACTAACCCTAATCCGAACCTTTACAATACTCAGTGTAAGAATATTGTTTTTTTATGACTCATTTTACCTATGAGGACATTACCTGAGGGAGTTTTTGTCAAATTTAGCCAACTTAGTCAACTCACACGCAGATCCACGGATATAGTGAGAACTGCACCTAGCGAGTAACTAACCTCTTCAACAACTACAAAAAAGATATGAATGAGCACAGACACTCCAGCACACACCGTGAGACACTAAAGAACTTCGAACAATCCTACAAATCTCCTTCAGACGGACACAGACACAGCATTAGCCGGCCTCCCTTCCCCCTCTTAGTGGAATGCAGGAATGTGGTGCTAAACCTAGCAGAACGCCACTCTCTCCGACCATCACTTCCAGGAAGGGGACCATTTTCCCATGGGCTGGGTTTGTCCAAGTAGCCCATGCTGTTTGAACCCCACCTCATCTATATAACCCAAGTGAACAAGGATCTCCACAACAACAGCTTTAATTACGCTCCTCCCGCCAAACGATCCGTCTAGAGAATTGTGAGGTAATACTCTTCCCAGACATTAACGCTGTTATTACGCTCTTTTACAAATAGCTTCGGTGTCTGAAAGGTTAATTACGAATCGCTGCGATTTCCCACTTTCAGAAATGTGCTTCCAACAATAAAAAGCGCAGTTGTAATCAAAAAGCGGCAGCTGTTTGAAGCTATCTGTGGGGAATGAGAAACGTTTGATATCAACTCAATTGCCTGATACACTGCTTCATTCGTTTATTTCTAGTCTACTGCGTTTCACTGCATGTGCGTGTGTATGTGCGTGTGTGTGTGGCCCCGCACAGCCAAGATCCCACTCTCTGCCCTTGAAAATGAACGAGTCGGTGTGAGAAACAGAGTCTCTGGGTCCCAGGTGTCTGGATAAGGCAATAAGCGGAGATCTTGGGGAAGTGTTGAGATAAGACCACCAAAGCCAGAGCTGACAGGCCATCAGTAACTGCCATCTAATGTAATCTCATTACCAGTCTCTCCGTCGTCCGACTCCTGTCTAATTTCATCTGATTAGTCTTCATGCCACTCTTTACTGTCAAATATAGATTTTCAATGATACATTGCGGTGTATGCAATGTTTGCCAAAAAAGTCATTATATGAAATGTATTTTTAGATTGTAAATATTCTTTTACACTAAAAATGTGTTTATGTTTTAATAAATCAAGCTGTTGAGATACTTGTGATGGATGCTGCAGTCCCTGTTATCAGGGTTATGGACTTTAGTTATTAGCATTCAACAATATAACATTTCTATAAATAGCAGAAAAAAAAAAGTTTGCTATAAAATGATGGGTTTTTTTCTATTTCATGTGGTGGAGTGAATATGTTATGCTTGATGAATCTTACAAAGCATGAAACAAAAATAAATAATGAATGCTTTGAACTTGGCTCTGAAGACATAAATAATGTCCCTTCGTTTAAAATGTCAGTTCGCTTTTACTTTGAAAACATCAGAAAAATAATCTTGTTTTCATATATACACTACCAGTCAAACGTTTTTGAACAGTAAGATTTTTTAATGTTCTTTTTAAAGAAGTCTCTTCTGCTCACCGAGCCTGCATTTATTTCATCAAAAGTACAGCAAAAACAGTAAAATTTTGAAATATTTGTACTATTTAAAATAACCGTTTTCTTTTTATCTCACAATTCTGACATTTTTCTAGTTTTTTTTTGTGAGTCAGAACTGCAAGATATAAACTCGCAATTCTAACAAATAAAGTCAAAATTGTGTGATATAATCAGAATTGTGAGAAATAAAGTTGCAATTCTGCAAAATGTAAGTCATTAGTAACACTTTTTTTTTTATCAATTTAACACATTCACCAAAACTTTAAACGGTAGTGTATATTGTGAGAAAAGATTTCTATTTTAAATAAATACTGTTCCAGCAAAGTTTCCAGCACTGATCATATTATAATGATTTTTGAAGGATGATGTGACACTGAAGACTGGAGTAATGATGCTGAAAATTCAGCTTTGCCATCACAGGAATAAATTAGATTTTAATGTATATTAAAATAAAAAAACATTATTTTACATCGTAATAATATTTCACAATATTACACTTTATTTTTCTCATGAGAAAAAGAAACTTCTTTAAATACATGAAAAATCTTACTGATCCTAAATTTTTATACGGCAGTGTAGCTCTCTATATATATTTATTGCAAAGTGAATAGTAACATTTTTAAACGTTTTAAAAAAAAAAGTTTCCATGGCTGATAAAAAATACAGCAATAATGTGAAATATTATTGCAATTAAAAATAACCATTTTCCATTATAACACATTCTAAAATGTAATTTATTCTTGTGATGCAAAGCTTAATTCTCAGCGACTGGTCCTCAGTGTCACATGATCATTCAAAAATAATTTTAATATGATTTCTAATATTTGTATTAGGATTCTTTCACGAACAGAAACTTTAAATAAACAGCTTTTTTTTTAAATAGACATCTTTTTCCAAATTAAAAACGTTTTTAACTGTCACTTTGGAACATTTAATGCAACTTTATGAATAAAATACACATTTCTTTCATAACAAATCTCATTAACCCCAAACTTTTGAACGCTTCATCAAATATTGTGTACGAAAATGGAAGTCCTTTCATGAAAGACGGCTTGACATTCTGAAACAACTGAAGGCTGAGCGAAACCACAGCAGCAAATAACTAATAATGAAAATAGCTTGAGATGAAGGGGGAGAGGTCAGAGTTCAATTATGAGGTCTGAAATGCAGTCTCTGGTTTCTTTCAACTCCATGTTCTGCAGTGGCTTCCATTCCACACACCGCTACATTCTCTCAAATCCTCAGCCGTTTTACAATCTACATTACACGCTGAGAAAAGTCATTACTATCAAGTATTTATAGTCAAAGATATCAGCCAAATAATTAAAATAACTTATGTGCGCATCTCATTTGCTAAAATTAAGATGTATAAGCCTATATAATACACTCTGACATAATACCAGCCATCAGCCACTCTAGTTATTAGTATAAGATCCAGTGAAAAACCTATACTGGTAATTTATCTGACAGCATTATCCAAAGCCACTTACAGAAATGGGCAATTCCTATGGAGCAACCTGTGATTAAGTGTTTCAAGCTCACTATAGTAGCTCATGGATCGTCCGTATTGCAGAGTTTAGACCTGCAACCTTTTTGTTATCAACCATTACACCACACCACCCCATAACTTAAGGTAAGTAGACATTGATGAGACTCCAGCGAGAACAGTCTCAGTGTGTTTAAAACAGATTATAAAAGCGTTTCTTGCTTCAAACAGCATCAGACAGCAGCATCATGTAATACATAGACTGTTATGTCAGTTCTGCTGCAGTGCAGTGGTGCTTATAGAGTTCAGGCAGGTCAGATGAAATTATTAACTCCACTGACCTACAGATAAACATCACATTGATCTGTGTGAGAGACCGGAGAGTGGGGATTGGTCGTGTGGCTGTCTCTCCACCACAGCATATAATCTAACACACCTCATTTAGCCCACTGGAGGAGAGGCCAAACACTCAAAGAGATGGACAGATTTTTTTGAGACACCGTGATGTCTGGGTCTCAAGGGTTGTGGTGTTGTCGGTGGGTTAGGGCAGTGCCAGGGTCGGCTGTTCTGACCTCTCCTCCCAGCCAGCCACTGGGGGCACATTCATTACCCCGGCTGTAGTACAGTGCAGTGTGGGGTCGCTGACCCTTCTGCACGCTGGTGAAATACAACACCCATTTATCAAGGGGTTTGGAATGCAGCTGAGAAATTAGAGGGGGACAGTGGGTGACGGGCCAAAGCCAAATATCCCTCAAATACCAGACATTTAACAACCCAGCAAGCAATTTTGCACGAGAGAAAGAAAACCGGTGGGTGACAGAGTTCTCTCTTGTTCTCTGATGATGACATCGTTGGCCAGTGGGGTCCGAGCTCACAAAGTACTCTTCACTATGCGGGAGTTGCCTAAGTGACAGCGTATTAGACACATCCATTCTAAAGCAACCTTTCATAACCATTTTTGTCTTAATTATGCCAAAATATATAGAGGGCATTTACTTCAAGGAGGCAAGGGAGGCAGTGTCTCTTCAAAATATTGGATGTGAAAAAAAAAATCATAATACAAAAAGAAAACTATTTCAATATTACAAAATATAACTTTAAAAAGTGTATAAAGAAACATTTTAACAGACCCCCTAAAGCGTGCTGAGTTTTTAAACGCGATATGATTGGATATGACTGGTTAGTAAAAGTAAATAAACTTTTGAGTTTAGTGATAGTTGTTCATGAATACCTTGTTTGTCCTGAACTGGTAAACTGCCCACTGTTCTTCATAAAAATCCTTCAGGTCCCATTAATTCTTAGTTTTTTTAGTATTTCTGCATATTTGAACCCTTTCCAAAAATGACTGTATTATTTTGAGATCCATCTTTTCACACTGAGGACAACTGAGGGACCCATATGCAAATATTACAGAGGGTTCAAACACTCACTGATGCTTCAGAAGGAAACATGATGCATTAAGAACCGGGAGGTGGGGCGGTGAAAACTTCTTGAATTTGAAGATCAGAACATATTTTGCCTTTTGGGTAAAATATGTGTCTTCTGTAGCTTCTGAAGGGCAGTACTAAATTAAAATAAAATATGATATTTAGGCAAAATAAGAAAAATTCATTTTGTTCAAAAGTTTTCAGCTCTTAAAGCATTGTGTTTCCTTCTGAAGCATCAGTGAGCATTTGAACCTTCTGTAATAGTGGCACATGACACCCTCAGTTGTCATCAGTGTGAAAAGATGGATCTCAAAATCATAGTCGTTTTGGGAACACACAAAAATGCTGAAAAACCAAAGATTTTGTGGGACAGTGGGCAGTTTAACTCAGGAACAACGATCATCAAAAAAAAAAAAAAAAAAAAAAAAAACAGCTGTGGATCATTCAGGTAACAACACAGTATTAAGAATCAAGTGTATGTAAACTTTTGACCGGGGTCATTTTTATCAATTCAACTTACTGTATATAATGCTAAAAATGTAATTAATCTGTATAAACCCAAGTACAACCAAGGTACATGTAGCTGTTAATGTAAATCACTCTGAAACAAGTATGGGTATGTCAGTGTGTAGATATAATGGCCTTTAATGAGCAGATCAGTATCTATGCTGCTCTTCGATGCTTTGTGTGCCATTAACGCCTCTTAGAGATCATCCCGGAGACCCATCAATTCCTGATAGGCTTCTACTCTAATGCTGCCAGGAGCGCTGGAAATAAAGGCCTGACCAGCAGCTAATAACTCATTACAGACCCACTGAGCTGGTGGTTAGATAAATAGCGAGGGGAAAACAAACATGTCATTCAGCTTGGTGCCAAAGCATGCATACACACATAAACACACACTCTGCTCTCCAATTTAGTACAGTTATGTCTCCGCTTGACCTTGAGAGGCGCCTGTGCTTCAGTCTAAAAATATAAGAGGCCAAATAAACATATTTCATACTGTTTTCACGCCGTGTTTAGACATGTGATGAGCAGCGATCAGGCAGACATGATTGCTGGGAGTGTTGTTAATGAGAGCTATGCATGACATGCCAATAGTGTGCATTCACCAGCCAGCAGGAGGCGCCACTGATGGCTTCACAGCCGCTCCTTACCAGCGTCTCTGTAGGAAGATGCTCTAGAAGAGTTCCAGATCCAGCAGATGAGGGGTTTAATGTTCTAGATGCTATCTATCAAAAAGCAGCGAGACAGAGATAAATGACTGCACTGATCTGGAGAACAATGGCATTGTCATGGGACTTTTAGCACACACAGATACACACACAAACTAATAATTCTTCATATGCATTTCATTCCAAACCTTGTGTTAAACAAAAAAGGATAAGAAAATCTGGAAATGTGTGTTTAGTTACTGAATTTCAACTGGTGTTTCTGACCTAAAGGTTATATATACATAGCATAGTCAAGTCACGTAATTATTGTATTTTTATTATTGATCTTTGCTGTCACTTCTGGGTACTCATGCCCATCCCTAATGCACACACAAATGCACACACATATATTTGCTACCAGCTGCAGACAGTGCAAGAGCACATTAAAGCTTTACAGAGAATGAAGATCTGTTTAAGCAGTGAAGAATGCCCTGCTGATGGGCTTCTAATTCCAGTTTCATTTAGAGAGGGAGTTTCCTCACAGCCAGGGCCTCGATTAGAGGGGTAACGGGCCGTAAACAGAGAGAGAATGAAAACCGAAGAGAGAAAGGGATGGGAAATTAAGAGAAATCAGCTGGAAAGAATAGAAAGAGTGTTCAGAAAGGAATACAGAAAGAAGGATCAGAAAATGTCACTGGTGGTTAATCGTCAAGTATCTATGTACATCAAACCGTCATACTCCACACTCCAAAAGACTTCACTGCAAACAAAAGCAAACAGATCCACAGCAGCCATGTGCAGCCAGCAGCTGTTAGATCCATCTTACGATCAGTCGTGCAATCAGTTATCAGCTCTGTGACTATCCTGCACTCCATGCTGCACCTACCTCAGCTGGAGACCCCTGCAGACAGTCAAACATTTTACAGAACACCTGGAAGGGGAGGGGAGGAAATGAGACGTCTGCTCAGACAAACAACACATCAGCCTTAAGATGACAGCGCTCTGTGCTTCAGGAAACACAGCAACACAGAACAACAGACTTCATCACAGGCTCAAGATAACCATGTAGTTGGGGATGTATCTCACTCATATGCAATATTTAGGTAAGCAAGGCTTAGATAGCAATATCCAGGTCTAACCTGGTCTAATGACGAAAACGTACCTATGGGAACATTTTCGCGAAATGCAAAATACATACCAATAAGTACATATCACTGCAGTTTCCAAAAGAAATGTCCACTGAGTGACCTGAGTGTTTGGTTTTTCCCCCGGAAAAAGATGAATGTACATATGTTACGTTTTATGTGACATTGGTTTTGTATGTGTCACCGCAGTTTTGAATTGAAATGTCCGTTGAGTGGTGCTATAACCCTAATGCTCCTTGACGTTTTAAAATAACGTACCATCTGCACTACACCTAAACCTACCTGAACAAAAGCAAATGTGACATAATAACGCAATCACAAGCATGTCGTTTTTGCTTGTTTTTCTATCTCTCATCTTTCAGCTCTTTCATCATAAGTCGTGTTGTTCATGGGATTCATACACAAGAATTCTGCATCATAAATCCAATTTTGTGTCAGCTGAGCTACTGAGCAAGCTTGTTATGTCTGGAAAGTGAAACATATGGAGCTGTAATCAAAACTGTGTACGAAAACGATTACAAGTGCTCACTGTTTAACTGCCTCTAGTGTTCATTTCTGTTGGAAAATGCAGTGATATGTACTTATTGGTATGTATTTCACGTCTCGCGGAAAAGTTCCCACAGATACGTTTTCGTTATGAGATCCGGTAGGTAACATCTAACTATATTTGACTATGATATTTGACTGTAATTGTAATTCAATATAATGGCATATAAGCTCATGAAATTATTATTATTAATAGTCTACACTACCAGTCAAAAGTTTTTGAACAGTAAGGTTTTTAATGTTTTTTTAAAGAAGTCTCTTCTGCTTACCAAGCCTGCATTTATTTGATCCAAAGTACAGCAAAAACAGTACAATTTTGAAACATATTTACTATTTAAAACTATTTATTTGAATATATTTTAAAATGTAATTCACTCCTGTGATCAAAGCTATATTTTTAGCATTGTTATCCAATCTTCAGTGTTACATGATCTTTCAGAAATCATTCTGAAAGATCAATTATTCAAAAGATCCAGTGATCAGCATTTATTTAAAATAAAAAGCTTTTGTAACATTACAAACTATACATTCAAAAGCTTGGAGTTTTTGGGAAAGAAATTATGGAAAAGAATACTTTTATTTAGCAGGGATGCTTTAAATGGTGATGCTAAAGACATTTATAATGTTACAAAAGATTTCTATTTCACATAATGCTGAAAAAAAGGAAACATGAAAAATTCCCACTCGGCTTTCAATATCATAACAATAATAAATGTTTCTGAGCAGCAAATCAGAATATTAGAATGATTCTAAAGAATCATGTGACTAGAGTAATGATGCTAAAAATTCAGCTTTGTAATCACAGGAATAAATTACATTTTAAAATACATTCAAAAAGAAAGCAGTTATTTTAAACAGTAAAAATATTTAAAAATGTTACTGTTTTTTTTTTTTTTTTACTATATATTGTGTATTTTTGAACAATTCAAACGTTGCATCCAGGATTGAAACTATCCATTTTAAAATGCATAATGAAGCACTGGTTTACAGAATTATGAATATTTAAGGTTAACTCAACTAACCCTTTCGAATGGTGCTAATTCTACTAAGCTAGATGAATGTCTACGTGGCATGTGATGCTGTAAATCTTAGCAGGCTGTTTAAATCAAATCATCTGCTGTGGAGTAATAATGAGGATGCTCTTGTAAAACGGCATTCATATGCAAATATATTCAGCGTGTGTCCACGTACGCGTGCGAGTGTGCGCTCTGAGGCTTCCCTGCTGCCGTGGCTCATTCCTGACCTGTTGGATCCTGTTCTCTCTCACTGGAGACACGCTTCGTTCGATGTAATAATTACTATGTGTTTCTACAACTAAACACTCCACATTCCACACTTTTTCCCCCCTCTCGGCTCTGGTGTTATCATACTTGGAAAATACAGGTCTGCATGAAACATACACCCTATAGCGATATGTAGTCATAGATATAAGTTTGCTGCTCAGGGTGTTTCCTGTGCTTTCTATGTTTTCATGCCTGCACAGAGTGCGCGTCTCTGATTGGGGTCGCCGTGGAAACAGGGCGACGGTCCAATGCAGCTCCTGCCTGCACAGGTAAAACACGCGATACGGCTTTGATGAATCAACCTGTTGTTGACACAGCTGCACATTCTTGCTCTCGCTCTCTCTCTTTCCTCGATAACCCGAAACATTGTAAACACAGACAGAGATCAAGTTCATTTTAAAAGTTTGCCAAATTACAGAATTACACATTCACCGAAATCCAGATACACAGCCAAAACTTTCATCCAGATATGTTGTAAATGTTTTGGTTCTTGGCCAGAAAAACACAGGCCAAAATATTAACCAAAAACATCAACAGAAACTGCTGCTGCTTAAACTATGACAAAAATTCCTGAGTTACCTCAGGGAACAAAAGTATAAAAGTATACATATCGTTTATGTGCTAAAGAAAGCCTACGATGAACAGGTGCCATTTTGAGCTTTATCCTGAGGCGTATCACCATAAAAGCCTAGATGATGATGGCCACTGTAGAAACCCACTGGTGTTCTGCACCTACAGCATCTGCAACATTTTACATCTCCTTCCCCCTTCACTGCCAGAGGCCTATACGCCAACATGTCCAACATCAATTGCACATAAACACCACGCTGAGCCTGTACAGCTAATGATGTCATCCGCCTTCGGCCATGCTTACGCATCATCAGCGCCAAGTCAGGCTCCGTCCAACAAAGAGAGAGCGCCTGTCACTAGAGACCATGAGAGAGAATTAACAGGATAGGACTGAGGAAAGAATAAAAAGGTTGGGAGAAGATAGACAGATAATGGCTTGAGGACAAATTAGAGTGACGTTTTACAATCTGTCGTATGGTATGTATAATCTAACCAGCAGAACCATTGTGTCCCACTTCTGATAAATGTAGATCACATATGATCGTCTTAGACTAAGGGTTTCTAAATTACACAGACATTAAAAGCAACTTATACTACGGAGCTGTTGAATGCTTGAATCTGATTGGCTGATGAACGTTCTGAAGGTGTGCATTATTTTCAGGGAAACGCATGACGAACGTAGTTCCAGGCAGCTTCTAACCGCATTACATGTTTATATCACTTCGCCACACTATTTCAGTTATTTCAAAGGTCCTTACAGCCTAAAACAGCAAAATAATCAAAACGACACTGGCCAAACAAATAAATACAGATATTTATTTATTATGTACGGAAAGCACACACCATCTCTCCACTCTCTCTAACAGACGCACACACATAACAGTCAGCACCGACGTGAACATATGCGCTAATGTTGTTAGCGCTGCTCTGACGATTAACAACTTAAAAACTACACGACATTTCTCATAACGAGGTAACATCGACGCTGTTCCTGAAGAAAATGAACTTAAAGTTTCACTATAAGTAGAGACGCTGCTGCTGATCACGTTTGAGAGAAGCACAGACTCACAGAGGTAATTCACGAGCTTAATCTCTTTCTGTCTCTCTCTTTCCGTCTGTTTGCCTGCCAGTCTGTCTGTCTAAACTACATTATTAACTGCATTCCGCTGAATTCCTAGAAAATAATGCACACCCGAGGTGTAACGGCCACTCCACAGAATGAATAGAAAGTGTTTATTTCTGTAATAAATAGAAATCTATCTATAGATAGATAGAAACAGAATGATTAGAAATGGATAGCAATCTATAGATTGCTATAGAATAGTACCAATCTACTCCGCTTCGCGTTGTGGCCGCATCACCACCTCGGGTGTGCATTATTTTCTAGGAATTCAGCGGCCCGTCGTCAATTATTCCTTACATGTATGACATTTCAGAAACAAATTAATAGAACGTTCAAAAAAACAGCATTTGAAACAGAATTCTAGTAATCCATCTATCTATTTATTCAGATTTCTATTTATTATATTTATTATCATTTCTATTCATTCTGTTTCTATCTATAGATAGATTTCTATGTATTATAGAAATAAATCATTTCTAGTCATTTCTATTCAATGATGGATATCTATCTATCCATCAATATATTTTCTATTCATTATTTAAATTCATTTCTATAAATTCTGTTTCTATCTCGCTCGTTATCTCTCAATATCTATCTATCTACAGATTTTTATTCATTATAGAGATAACTTGCTTGTTATCTCTCACTATCTAGCTACAGATTTCTATTAATTATAGAAATAAATAATTTCTATTCATTTCTATTTATTCTGTTTCTATCTATAGGTTTCTATCAATTTCTATTCATTCTGTTTCTATATCTATCCATATATTTCTATTTATTATAGAAATAGATAACTTCAATCCATTTCTATTAATTCTGCTTCTATCTCCATTATCTTTTGCTATCCATCTATAGATTTCTATTCATTAGAAATAAATAATTTCTATTCATTTCTATTCATTCTGTTTCTATCTTTAATTTTTATTTATTCTGATTCTAAATCTATCGATCATCATGTGTCTAGATAGATCTATTCTATTCTATTTTATTCATTACAGAAACAGATAATTTCTATTCATTATAGAACTAGATCACTTCTATTCATTCTGTTTCTATATCTATCATCTATCCATCCATCCATTCATCAATATCTGCTTCTATCTATCTATCTATCTAGGCTTCTATTTATTATAGAAATAGATCATTTCTATTCTTTATAGAACTAGATAATTTTATTAATTTCTATTCATTCTGTTTCTATATCTATCATCTATCCATCCATCCATCTATCCATCCATCGATATTTCTATTCATTATAGAAATAGATCACTTCTATTAATTCTGCTATCTACATTTCTATTCATTATAGAACTAGATAATTGTATTTATTTCTATTCATTCTGTTTCCATATCTATCATCTATTTATCCATCCATCCATCCACCTATCTATCCATCCATTGATATTTCTATTCATTATAGAAATGCATTCTATTCATTCTGTTTCTGTGTATTTTTGTAAAAATGTATCACACTTTCCACACAAGTATTAAGCAAAACAATGTTTTCAACATTTATATAAAGATTTTACATTTTTATTTTTAATTTATGTCAAATCAGCATATTAGAAAGATCTCTGAATTGTATTACTTTTACTGTATTTTAATCAAATATATGCAGCCTCTGTGAGCATAAGAGACTTCTTTCAAATGCATTAAAAAATTAAATCTTACCGACACCAACAATACTAAATATTTTATATATATTGTAACAAATAAATGTACTGTACAGCTGTGCTCATACACACTAAAAACATCCAGTATGTCATGAAAATCAAAATCCCCCTTCAGCTTGAAAATACATAGTTTTGTACATCCATTATTTTAACACCAAATTTTACTATCATTGCCATTTAGTTTCTTCAACTTCATTTTTGACAGTCTTTAAAAGTGAAATATTTCAGCTTTGGAAGTTGAACATTTTACATGTCAGTATCCCACATCCAAATTTGACTGGAATGCATCAAAACTACAACTGCTACATTCTGCAAAATTCCTGCACATACACCCCACACTGACACTGGCCTAAGGGTCAGACCGTGTTTCTATGGTTACCAGCCCCAGAGGACAGCACGGGAGTAGAGGAGAGTAGCAGTGAAGGGAGTGGAGACAGATCGGACTTGTCCAGTTCTTCTGATAAGAGACTCAGAGCAGCTCGTTCCACATTCTCCTACTACCATCCATCAGCTCAGGTCACACAACGTTGATCCAGCATGCATCCTCACCTCTGACCCTGCTCATCACTCACGCTAACACAGCGTTTATCTGTGCCACACACAGGCAGATCTAAAACACTGCTCTCCTGAAACACATTCACCTGGACGCCTCATACCAAAGCTTTTCACTTCAGATAATAATGCTTTAAAGTAGTTTATCAGGCTGCAAAGTTGATGGAACGGGCCCCAGAGAGGAATGCTGTTCTTTGTGGGGGAATAAATTGCTGATCACACTGCCAAAAACAGGTTGGTAAACATGTCTACTCAGCAGCACATGCCCCTCCACTATACATTTCAGCCCACTCCAATTAACATCCACAGGAAGAAGGGGGGGGGGATTGAGGGGAAATGGAGGAAGAGGATGGAGGGATAGCGGACATACAGTAGATGACTACTGATGATTCATAAGAGGACAAACTGAGAGATAGACGTGGGTGGTATATTAAAAATATACACTATTGTTTTGTAGTTTTGGAACAGAAAACTTCTCACGAAAGCTGATTTTAACAAAATACAGTAAAATAGTATTATTGTTCACAATTTAAAATAACCACAAATAACTTTATATTTTGAAATGTAATTTATTCATGTAATGGCAAAGCTGAAATTACAACTAATAAATTTACAATTTACATTTTTCTAGTCTTTAGTGCCACATGATCATATTCTAATCTGGTGCTCAAGAAACATTCCATAAAATAACTGCGTAAAAATTTTTGATAGAAATCTAATATAATGAATAGAAATTGATTGATCAATAGAGAATGAATAGAAATTAATGGAATTCTATTCCTACAAAGAATAGAGATAGATATATAAAAGCAGAATTAATGGAAATGGATTGAAGTGATCTATTTCTAGAATGAATAGAAATATATAGGTAGATAGATAGATAGATAGATAGATAGATAGATAGATAGATAGATAGATAGATAGATAGATAGGTAGATAGATAGATTTGTCAAAATATTATCAATTCAATTATTGGCTTACATTTAAAATATTATGTTAAATGTAAAAAAATTGACAGAAAACCTAGCATTTTTGTTGAAAAACTATATTGATAAAATAATATCTAATAATATCTTTTATTATTTTACGCCTTGCATTACACGTTTTAAATCTAACTGGCAACAAGGTCCAGAGAGACCTCAATATAAAATACTGAGATAAATACTACATTGTCAAAAGTGTCAAAATATATGATATTTTATAATCTAATAACTCTCCCAAAAAACAATTTTATGCAGTAGTTTCGGTAAAATTGAAGGGATTACTGCTGGATTATGAATTTCTAATATCTTATCAATAACACAGAGGTCAGAAATCTGTCTGTTCTAGTCAGATTGTGGCATTTCCGGTGAGCCTGTGGCTGTGGGACAGTGAGTCCTTCTGAGTGGATCTGGGGAATAGAGAATAGCGCCATGAGCCAGTGTGTCTGTGTGTTGTCAGATGTGCTGCCTATACACAAATACACATAAACACACACACACACACACACACAGATTGAGAGAGATAGAGAGAGAGTCTCCTCTCCAGGACATGGAGACTGACAGCTCAGACACTGTCCAGCTATTTGTTCCACTAACTCGCAGACAAGCTCTCCCAGCGGGCAAAAGCAGCTCGAATAACACCACATTTGACTATAAAGATCCACACAAAATCACAAAAACACATGTAGAAAGAAGAAATGACAAATGTAATCATACACATACATACATCAAGACAAATATACCAAATATACCCGTTTCTTCAATTACCAACTCTGAAATTTTGAACATAATTTGCTACTCTTTAAATGCAAATGAGACTTGAAATAATAATGTAAATTAAATAATTGGCAATAAAATTAGCCATAGCAAGACAAAAGAATCTGTCATTTTAGTCTAAAATCATGGTCATTTCCAGCACGGCACCAGAACGCAAGCAGACATCTACACATGTTTGTCTGTGGCGCGCACACACACAAACACACATCAGCTGGAATGAGCGTCACTGTGCATGTTGGGAACAGTGAAAAAACGAGAAGAGAAGGAACAGTGTTTCCTCTGAGAAAAGACAAGCTTTTTATACCCTCTCGGAAGTGGAGTAGGCTAATTAGAAAAGCAGGCCTACTTAAATCATATTAATAACAGCCATACTACCTCACTCAGAGAACAGGCGAGAATGTGTGAGATCCACATCCTAACCCTTCAAACACCCCAGCTCAGAATAATATACAGAGTCTCCTACTAATGCTTTAATCGAGGATGATCAGGAGATATCCAGGAGATTAACAGCGTTTGCTAAGGCAAGCATTGCCATTATTCACGCTCATGCTAACCCTCTGAATTAAACTTCAGGGCATAACTCATCCCACACCGTTTGTGCTACAGATATTAATTATATCTTAAATTGCACAACATGTTACGGAGAGGTGTGCAATTATTTTTCCAAGCGATCAGACTTACAGTGCTCATCTAGCGCACAATAAAAAAAAATGGAAGTTCAACTTAGAATGAAATACGGAACAACAGATTTAGAGATGAGTGCTTAACTTGGACTAGTAAAAGTGTTGCCAAGTCTGCGGGGTTGAAGCGACCCAATAAGTAATACTTAGCCCCTGGAATGCTAATTTATACTAGTGGACCCCCCTTGAAACGCGATTGGGCTACTTTTGGGCTAGTTTTGAGTAGCAACTGGGATGGTTTTGTTGTGAAAAATTGCCAACCCTGACCAGTGAGCAACCACTGAGCATTGTCCTATAAACCATCCAGAATACCACATATCAACTCACTAGAAACCATTCATAATCTTTGCAACCTGAATACTACTAAATGTAATGATCTAGTTTTAAATCCTACTGAAAAATCTTTCATGGGCCATGACATACTGTATTAGTCAGACACCAGATGGCCAGTTTAACGTTCAGATATATTCATTACTACAACTATTTTATCACACTGCCTGCATGCACACAGAGGGGTCAAGAAGACTTCCTGTTTTAATCCAAACTAGTTTTTGTTAAAGGCACAGTTCACTCAAAAGTGAAAATATTGTTATTATTATTCCAAACCTGTAACTTTTTTTCTACAGAACAAGGAATGAAGAATAAAAAATGTATATCCAATGAAAGTCTAATGTTGTCTAAAATTCAATTGATGAATTCATGTCAACATCTCAGTTGATCCAATAGAGCTTATCCAAATTAAATTTCGTTTGGGTTGAAAGGGGTGGTCTAGACATTAAATCAGATTAACAGGAAATAATTTCAAATTTTCTCAGTCAGTTTTGAAAATACCTTGCATGTGCAGGCTTGTTTATATACACTTTATTCCATACAAATGTGTTTATTTACGTTGCAAATCTCATGAGCTAGTCAGTGGATGAGACTGAATATTTACTAAACATTTGCTAAAAACTCTTTGAATTAAGACTATAAGCATTCTTTTAAGATATGACACCAAGGCAAAAATAACAAATCAAATAGGGCCCTATGAAATCCATTAGATCTTTTCCCAAATTCCGTTTAAATTTTCTAGACTCTGTTTTATTGGTTAAATAATAAAAAAAAGTAAACATGAAATCATATAACTTATACAATTTAACAGCAATTTATTAAAAGTTTACCAGAAATTACATTCTTAAGGCCCTATATGAAATACATTAGATTTATTTTCTCATATTTTATTTTATTTTATTTTATTTTATTTTATTTTATAAATACTGTTTTTACATTATTCTGGCATGTAAACTTTGATAAAAAATTATTCTTCTGGTACTACTAATTCTGTTTATTAGTTGTACTGTCATCAGATTTAGTCATTTTTTCTGACACCGTTTCTTCAAGTTAAACGAAACTTTAATTTGTCGGGTAGCTGTGAAGATCTTTACGTTTCTCTTTGAAAAAAATGTGAAATGCTTATGAAGGGACTTTCAGAGCAGTTCAAGTGATTGTAATTATGTGTTCATATACTCATTTTTTCATATTTTGAGGTGGCAGAGGCTAAAAACACCATAAGCATCACACATTTCAGTATGTGTATGAGAGTCAGAATCAGACTCCTTTTATGATTCACTGAACAATGTACTGTAGGATTCATTTAACAGAACTTTAAGAATTAATTCTGATTAATAAACATATTTGACCCTGGAAAACAAAACCAGCTATAAGTTTATTATTTTTAAAAATTTCCTACTGTAAATATATCAAAATTGTAAATGCGATTTTCTCAATATTTTGATTTTTTGCACCTTCAGATTGCAGGTTTTTCGGCCAAATGTTGTCCTATCCTAAGAAACCATAAATCGATGATAAGCTTTTTTATTCAGCTTCCAGGTAGTGTATAAATCTCAAATTTAAAAAATGTACCCTTATGACTAGTTCTTTTGTGTCTATGGTCACATATATTCTTTTGTGCTCCACCAAAGAAAGAAAGTATGGTTTGGAACTGCATGAACAAGGGAATGATGGCAGAATGTTTTTTGGGTGAAGTAAGCCTTTAAGTAAATGAAGCAGCGTGTGTATTTTTGGAATGATGACATCACTTATGAAATTGTGGTAAGACTGATTTAGACTGTTAAAACGAGTGCCAATCATCTCTCAGACAGCTGATGGAGAGCAGTGTGTGTTTGAGAGACAGAGTGAGTGAGTGTGAGCGAGGGAAGGGGGTGGGTTATTCCTGAGAGTTTGAGACCAGCGGCAATCTGAAGGTCACCTCCAGTCAGCTTAAAGAGAGACCAACCCTCCATCCATCACTTCAAATGGCTATGGACACTTCACTGATGGACAAGAAAGAGAGAGAGAGAGAGAGAAAGAGGAGAGAGAGAGAGAGAGAGGGATGCACTCAAACAGACAGATTAAAATCTTCCCCATGATCCCAAACACAAACCTAGACAAGCAGTTCATTTTCTTTGTGCCTGGTATTATGCCTGCAACTGCTTGTATCCTTGTTTCAATCAGCTCTTGGACGTAGAGCAAATGGTTGGACACGGCTCCCATCGCATGCTAGCAGCAGCTTATTGCGTGCAAATCCTTTCCTCAACACGCCAAGCACTTTCTGGATGTAATACCTGTAACATGACAAATCCGTGGTTGCACAACTTCCGAGTCAGCGACTATGGAAACGCAAACTGAGACTCAAGGGACACGATTTCATTAGGATTCCACTCACCACGAAAGCACCCCATCCAGACTCCTATCAGCCAATCACGTCACGCTGCAAAGCTCAACTCCACACTCCCTGTGAGCGATTACAAGCATCATTTACACACATGACGTATCGCCTAATCTTTACTCGGTAGGACAGAATTTTGTATGTGTATTTCATTTATCCACACTTCTCTACTTCAATCTGACATACAGTTGAGGTCAAAAGTTTACATACACTGTGCAGAATCTGCAAAATGTTAATTATTTGACCAAAATGGGAGGGATCATACAAAATGCATGTTATTTTTTATTTAGTATTGACCTGAATAAGATATTTAACATAAAACACATTTACACTGTAGTCCACAAGAAAAAGATAATAGTTGAATTTATTAAAATGACCCCATTCAAAAGTTTACATACACTTGATTCTTAATACTGTGTTGTTACCTGAATAATCCACAGCTGTGTTTTTTTTAGTGATAGCTGTTCATGAGTCCCTTGTTTGTCCTGAACAGTTAAACTGCCTACTGTTCTTCAGAAAAAGCCTTCAGGTCCCACAGATTATTAGTTTTTTCAGCATTTTTGTTTATTTACACCCTTTCCAACAATGATTGATGTGTATGTATGATGTAATGTATGATTTTGAGATCCATCTTTTCACACTGAGGACAACTGAGGGACTCATATGCAACTATTACAGAAGGTTCAAATGCTCACTGATGCTCACAATGCATTAAGTGGTGGGGTGAAAACTTTTTGAATTTGAAGATCAGGGTAAATTTAACTTATTTTGTCTTCTGGGAAAAAAATGTAAGTATCTTCTGTAGATTTTGAAGGGCTGTACTAAATGAAAAAATATGATATTTTGGGAAAATAAGAAAAATGTTCACATCTTCATTCTGTTCAAAAGTTTACACCCCTGGCTCTTAATGCATAATTTTGGAGCATTAATGAGTGCTTGAATCTTCTGTAATAGTTGCATATGAGTCTCTCAGTTGTCCTCAGTGTGAAGGATCTCAGAATCATACAGTCATTGTTGGAAAGGACAAAAATGCTGAAAAATCTAAGAATTTGTGGGACCTGAAGGATTTTTCTGAAGAACAGCAGGCAGTTTAACTGTTCAGGACAAACAAGCAACTCATGAATAACTATCAGCCACGATCATTCAGGTAACAACACAGTATTAAAAATCAAGTGTATGTAAACTTTTGAACAGGGTCATTTTTATAAATTCAACTATTATCTTCTCTTGTGGACTACAGATAAACATCTTATGTGAAATATCTTATTCAAGTCAGTACTAAATAAAAAATAACATGCATTTTGTATGATCCCTCTTCTTATTTTGGTAAAATAATAAACATTTTGCAGATTCTGCAGGGTGTATGTAAACTTTTGACCTCAACTGTAATTCGACTTGCAGATGGAAGCATTTACTGTATATGTCCATCGTTTTAAACTGTTAAACTGTGTGTATGAACTTACTGCATTACATATAATATTGAAAAAGTCAAAGGTCACTAAAACAGTTTCCAAATTGTTTTTTATTTAGCAGATTCATTTTTTGAATTTTTGGGGTGAGCTCTTTAAGTCAGATTAGTCGTTCCGGCAACACGTCAACTAGAATATGTAGTTTTGTACATCCCTAAAATATGCACAAACCTATTTATACAAGCACCTGCTGCAAGCGGATATAAAGCATACTTTCATGTGTGTTTTTGCCAATCAGAGATTGAGAGATGTATGCGAGTAGTGTACGTCTCCATGGCAGGATTTCCTGACCTGTGCTCCCTTGACAGGCTTCATGTTCCTGCCAATCTCTCACATTCTCACATTTAAACACGCTCCGATTCATACTGTGTGCCCACCAACCCTACTGACACAATCAAACATGAGAAGAACACAAACTAGAGCCTGGACAACAGACAGAAGGATTTAAAACTCAAAAAGAAAGCATAACCTCAGGAATGCACCGCCTACGGCAATGTTTTCTTTGATAGTCTGCTTGTCCTGACCTGTTGGCTAGCAGTGAGTGTCAGTCCTCACTGTTCAGCACATGCTCAATATGTATCACTTTATAGCACATTTGTAGTCAGGACTGTTCTAGTTTTATTGTCCTTAAGGGCCAAAATATGCTCAAATGCTTCTACTGTAGCAATTCAAATTTTGCTTCACACAGAACATAAACAGGCTTTTTTTGCCAATGTAACAGCATAGAAATATTAGGGATGCACAATATATTGATTCCATATTGGGTATCAATATCGAAATCAGCATATTAGAATGATTTCTGAAGGATCATGTGACACTGAAGACTGGAGTAATGATGCTAAAAAAATTCAGCTGTGAAATCACAGGAATAAATTACATTTGAAAACATATTCAAGTAGAAAACAGTTACTTTAAATAGTAAAAATATTTCACATTTTTACTGTTTTTGCTGTACTTTGGATAAAATAAATGCAGGCTTGCCGAGCAGAAGAGACTTCTTTAAAAAAAAAACATTACAAATCTCACTGTTCAAAAACTTTTGACTGGCAGTGTATGTAAACCATTGAAACTGGTTTTGCTGGTGTGATGGACAGATAAGGACATATGAGTGGACAAGAAAAAAAAAAGAAAAGAGAGGCCGGTGACACTGCATATACTTACCACTATATATACAGTTTCTGTTAATTAAAATGCTGAAATAAAATAAAACAATTATTTCATATATAAAAAAAATAGAAATATAAAAACTACAAAAAATTAAATTAAAACTCAAAACATAAAAAGCAAATTTTAAATACTAAAATGCCTCAAATGTATTAGGACATACAGAATGTCTGAATGTCACTGTGTTAGATAATAAACCATTAAATCATGTAGCACAGTGGTTCTCAACTCCAGTCCTCGGGGTCCAGTGCTCTGTACATTTTGTATGTTTCTGAATCTGACACACTCAGTTCAGTTCATGGATCTTTTTCTAAACTGATTATCTGAATCAGGTGCGTTAAATGAGGGAAACATACAAAATGTGCAGAGCAGTGGGCCCCGAGGTCTGGAGTTGAGAACCACTGATATAGCATATGCAAACAAATTATGCTAAATTAACTTTAAAATAAACGCCACTTGATTTCATGTTTTATTATATAATGCAAAGACATTCATACATTTGAAGTGTGGCATAAGTGTCCAAATACACTTTTTGAGGCAACTGCAACTGTTTCCAATGATGTTTTTTTTTTTTGCATTTTAAAGTACTGCATAAGAAACGAGTCATGAAAACACAAAATTTTGAATGAAAAGCCCTTAATTCGCAAAAACGTTTGACTCATTGGATGGAAACGGTGCTTATTCGCAAATGTTTTATGCGATATTACATTTTTTAAATTAAATTCGCAACTTTGGATGGAAACCCAGCTAGTGTGTACAGAGTGAGCACAAACTCGGGGTTGAACGACTTCATATTTTTTAAGTCGACAATTATGTGATAAAGTTGAGTCAACGTCGACTAGATGCTTATGACATCATTAATGAATAAATACGTTGATCTGTGACTCAGACACCTTGTGCACAGCTATGGCATATGACAAAACTGCCTGCATGGCTATTGCTCCTATAATAGCTCGCTTTTATCAGTGGGTTGTTATATTTCTCACCGATTTCTGCTCATTCTAAATAAGATACAGATAAAGTAGCACTGTAAAGATTACATTTATATAAAGTCATTAGTGAAAGAGTGATTGCGTCTGTGAATTAATTCTACCTGGCAGCGTCTATCTACTGGCCTAATAATAAAGCTGTGGGTTTTAATTACTAAGAAATGTATGCTAGAACTTTTCAGTTTCTAAGCTATATTACTGAGAAATTATCGAACCGTGTTGACAATTCATATCCGCACAGCACTTATAAATGATTATGTGCGCGCAATCTGCACGTGATGTACGAGCTACTGTCTATAGCCTAATGTGTGTGCGTTACAACACAGCAGTGCATTAGATTAGAACGGCAATTACAATAATCTGTTTAAAACGTGCATTCTCCTTTTGAATTTCAAGCATCCAGATGGTATAATCGCGCTTTTACTTTTGTGGAACTATGCATTTATTTATCATTTTAGCTGTTTTGAAACAGAGTGTAAATGTGGACTTCAAAGACTTCTTATCCTGTTGCACCCTCTATAGGATCAGTGACTAGTCGACGTCAGGCATAAAGCATCATGGCAGAGCATTAAAGTCGACTAGTCTACTAGTCGGTGCAACCCCTAGCACACACACACACATAGAGATCCAGGTATACCGCACCATTTAATCTCAAATCTATATGCAGACATGCTCCACTGACAGCAAAATGCCAGGAGAGACCCATCAGCCCCGCTTTTTTCCCCAAGTCCACTCAAGGAAAAATAATGTCTGGATGGTGTGACCACCATCAGATGAAACCCAATCAAAGCTCCTTCACACATGCAGCTATCTCAGTCTCATTGCTGTCAGGATGGGATGGAAGAAAGAACTGTTCAAAGTATCTGGCCACATGGAAATGTCACCATCAATCCTGGTCCTTCCACTTGATGTGTCTGTATGTATTAATGTGGACTATTTTTTCATTTGGCTTTGAGGCTTGAGAGTGGGCGGAGCATGAAAAACATGTCACGGCACATGAGACAACTTCTCGCCAAAATGACCTACATTTGGATAATGGATTTAGAGAGTTGAGTGAGGGCATTGTGAAACACAAACACAAGCACATAACTTTCCCATCTGTAGGAATCTCTGCCTCCTGAAGTTTCTCCATTAGGGAGGCATACGTCCGCTCTAATGGATTGCTACTGGAGGCAACAGCACAACATCCCTTCGGCCTGAGAATGATGGGTATTCAAGACTCAAGGAGCTGGAGAACGGAGCGAGCCAACATTCAGAAACAACTGTTCATCATAACTTTGAAAATAAAAACGCCTCTGATTTATGAGCGAAGACCACTGAAGCATTTCATGCTAAGTGAATATGCATGCTTGCAAACCAGAAATATTGACAAGGCCAGTCTGATTACTAAAACAGGCATCATGCATCATCTAGAGCAGTTATATATCTGATATAATAATATGCAAAAGTTACCTGGTTTACAGGCTTCACACAGCCATAACCATAGCCATAACACTTGCATTCACCCAGGAAAATATTATTATAGTTGTTTTTAAAAAGTGATTTCAGACTTTGAGTTAGGCACTGCACATTAGGTGGCCTCTCCTTCTCTCTCTGCATTTGTTTATCTAGCTGTTCTGTAGTCAACGGGGCATTGCCTACTCTTCTCCCTGTGTCCATTAGTGAGCATGTGATTAGCATTCCAGCAAAATTCCCTTAACGAGCCCTCGTCTGAGCACATAAACATGAACATAACAAAACAGCACATACGCACACATACTTTTGCCAGCATATACACACACAAACTGTATCTCAGATATACACACACAAGCTCAGCCAGTCAGGACAAAAGAATGGTCCATTTCCTGACCCGTAACATGGAGTTGAGTGAGCATGCCCAGTGCAGGACCGCTGGGAGATGGAGAGATGATGATGATGATGATAAGGAAACTCACATCAGCCCCCGTCACTCCACCTCCAGTCTGACCATCACAAGAGTAAATCACAATGTCTAAAAGCATTATTAACCACTATGGAGACTGGCTTTAGGTTGTAATGAAAATTAAAGGGATAGTTCATCCAAAAATTATTTATGTACAAAGAAAACAAAAATAACTTTATTCAACAATTTCTTTTCTTTTAGGTCAGTCTTCGCACAAAGCTTTTACGGGTTTGGGACGACATGAGGATGAGTAATTAATGACAGAATTTTAATTTTTGGGTCAACTAACCCTTCAAACAAATTAGACGCTACACAGCATTTGCTTAAAGACAGTTAATTATATATTTTGTTGAATTGTGATGTTGGATATATCAATATAAGATTTCTAAACATTCCAATTGCAAACGTGCATAAGGTCTGACCATCAGTTGTTTGCATGAAAGTTGTTCCAAGCTTCCTTCAGAATTTACCACAGTTATTTTATGGGTTTGCTTCAGTCTCTTTATGTAATCCCAGACTGACTCAGTGATGGTGACATCAGATCTCTATGTGGACTGTACCATCTGTTGAAGGAATTCTTGTTTATATAAAAAAAATCTCACTGGAATATTACAGTATTTGCAAAAGGAGTGTTTGGAAACCCATACTTGATACCTAACAGTAAAATCATATAAAAGACACAAAAGAGATAAACAATTTTAAAAGACTTCTGCACAGCACTGCACAGTCAAAAATTATTCAGAAACCAGATATAATATGCAGGACACTACAGTTCACTTAGGTAAGGATGGCAAAACAAAACTGTAGTAAACTGTGACATACCCCAAAAAAATATAAAAATAAAAATTTGGGACTTTGACCTGACCATGTTTTGATACATACCTTTCTATCAAAGTTATCTGACATTATCAAGATGAATTTGTTCTGACACGGTTTAACTCTGAGCTCTTGTCATATTTTATTACCATTTTCTAAACTACAGTGAATACACTGTGATAACGTGAGAAATTTTAAAGGTGTCTAAATACATTTTGGTTTGTCATTATCAAGATGAATTAGTTCTGACGCAGTTTAACTTTTTTGTTCTGACGCAGTTTAAGTTCTTGTCATACTTTATGGATAAACTGTGATAATGTGAGAAATGTTGAAGGTGTCTGATTTTTTTTTTTTTTTTTTGCTTCCGTTTTGTCACTTCCGTTTAAAGGTTTGAGGTCATTAACTTTTTTTTAAATTAACCAGCAATTAATTAAAATTGACAAATAATGTCTTCAGATTCAGAGTATAAGTGATATGGCAGAGTGCCATTTCCCCAAATCTATTCTGCATTATTTCATCTCAGGGAAGGCCATCTTCCTCCAGTGTTTGTGTTTGTTCTGCACTGCTGTTTTCTGCTTTGTCCACAGATGAGCAATGAACGACCTCTGAGCTGTAATCCAGTGGAGGAAGATTTCCCTGTGGGCCCTGTCCTAGATAATCGAAGTTCTGCAAGACTGTCTAAGGTCTGTCTGATTCCCTCCTTGAAAACAGGAGATAAAATCCTGATAAGAAGCCATATGATTGGAGGAAGTTCTGCACGCCAACCACAACACTCAGATCCAAAGCTCAGCTCAGCTGAGCTCATGATTGAAGGGGATAAATGAGAAAACGTGATCAATAATGATATCATGCAAAGACTGTATGATAAGAGGAATAGCTGATCTGAGCAAGACACGTGTGTGGGTGGTATGATCAAAATCATTTCATGTATATGCAACACAATATAGCTATTTTTGCTAGAAAGTGAACAAATCAGATGTTCCTGAAGAATTCATTTACTTTTCTTTTCTCTATTCTTGTATCTCATGCATTTAGTGCAGTTCAATCATAATCATAGTCTAGTGATACTCTGCAAAAGCTGATTCCCAAGATTCATTCTTGTTCAATCAGACAGTGGTTTTTCAAAGCTCCTCTGAGGGTCTCTGTACCATCGAGAGACTATCAAGAGCGATGACAGGTTTGCAGCACACAGACAGCAATTCAGAGCCTGTTGCCGTATTCATCGCCAATAAATATTTACAATCCATTTATTTCATCACATACACACACATGACAGAGTGTAAAATGGCCAGCTCAGCGAGCTGGAAGAGGAAACACGCAGGAGATCAGAACAATACCTCTTCCCAGCTGGTGCCACCACCAGATCCATCAGTGTGTCAACGGCAAACGGATGTGTGTGTGTGTGTGTGTGTGTGTGTGTGTGTGTGTGTGTGTGCGTATGAGAGCCTTAGCACCTTCACTGACAAACACTTCAGTCAGACGTAAAACACATCCTAACACACACCATCAATCTGCCATCAAATAGACATTAAAACACACACCGGTCAGTCAGCAAACACAGTTCAAAGGGTGTATTCAGCTGGTGAAAGCAACCGCTCACTAAACTGAAGAGAAAAGGACTGGTCGACTGTATAAAACCTCTTCACAGAGTATTTGTATTAAGTAGCACAGGTATATTTGTAGCAATAGACAAATATACATTGTGTGGCTCAAAATCATAGATTTTTTTTCCTTTTATACCAAAAATCATTAGGATATTAAGTAAAGATCATGTTCAGTGAAAACATTTTGTACATTTCCTACCGTAAATATATCAAAATGTAATTTTTCATTAGTAATATGCCAAAAACTTAATTTGGACAACTTTACATGCAATTATCTCCATATTTAGATTCCAGATTTTCACATAGTTGTATCTTGGCCAAATATTGTCCTATCCAAACAAACCATACATCAATGGAGAGCCTATTTATTCAGTAATTGACCCTTATGACTGGTTTTGTGGTCCAGAATCACATTTTTATATGGTGTTTGCATATAAATGTGTCTTAGCCTTTTTTTTAATCCCCAAAAACCCTAAATAGGCTGAATCATCAAGCCACGACCGCTGACAGACTGTCCTGTATTAGCATATTTCCACCCTCAGCCAGATGTAAGTTGTCCGCCATTTTCTCCACACTTGAGCAGCTGTAGCAACAACAACTTTTTTTGTTTCGTTGTTGGATGTAAAAGTGAACACAAGGCCGGTTTTACATCGTAAATGTGACCAGCCGCTGTTATGACGTAGTACAAACACTTCCAGTGTGAATACTTTTGCATAAGATGTGTGAAAACAGGCAAACAAGTGATTTTCTCCAGACATCAGTGCATCGGATGATAAATTAGTTTTGTTTTTGATGGTAAAGTGTCACCAAATACACAAAAAAACAAAAGAGGGGGTGGGGATAAACAGTAGCTCATCAAAATTTAAAGAGACGTGCACAGAAACGGGTCACTGTGAACAGAGCTGTTTATGACAAGGTAAAAAAAGGTTTTGTTTTACACAACCATTGAGGAATTTTAACCAAAGTATGTTATAGACATTTAATGAAGACCCTAAAGTATCATACCAACTTGTAATGTGCATCTGATGTCCCCTTAAATAAAATCCAGTGGTAGAAAACCCATGCTTTGTACTTTGTATTTATATCCATCACACAAAGAGGCAGGTGGATGCTATACGCTGTAAAAATGTGAGAATTGTTCATTTTATTTTCACTCGATGCCCCTTTCCTCTCTGAGGATCCTTTAAGGCATCCCACTGTGTGAGAATAATGCTGCTCTACTGGGCATCACATGTGAGCCTACTGGCTGCTGTACCTAATCAATTCCAGAGTAATATCTTCTGTAGTTTGATCGTATAGGTACAAACAGTATCAGAATAGCCTGTCCTTATCCAAACCAAATCCTGAAGAGGGATGATCCTGTGTTATGAAGCTTTAAGGCAGCAGAGGAGAATAAGCTAGGTGCTACAGACCATCAAAAGTAAACAATAACCAACAACAAGGTGGCACGTGACAAGTGTATAGTTACAAAAACAGGACTCAGGTAATTCTTCCTTCGCACTCAATGTTTTTGTAGCATGAGAATGTCTAGTTAAAAATAGACACGTTTCACGATTGGCATTCATGTTTCTTGTTGTTTTTAAACGGAAGAATGCAAACTGTGTGTAACTCTGCTGTTCTCTCCATCTATCTTTGGACATCTACCAAGGCCTTAGTCGAGGCAAGCCTCTGACAAGTCTTTCAAAAATGCCCACAGTCTAATTACTGTAAACATCTTTCACTAAATAAATATTTTCCGGATTATCCTCTTTTAATGCTGCGATTTTCATAATATCCTTTCCAACTATGACAGCTGTGCAATTCATGCAACCTCTGGAAAGATACTATCACAGATGCTCTGCACTACTCAAACTTAAAAATGGGATTGTTCCTTGGGAAGCTGATATGTGACACAGGAAACTGTTCCATGACACAACAGCTATCCTGAGCACTAGGGTGAAGCCTGTGGCATTAGAGGTTCTTTTGGTCGACGAAATGATAGAGTGTTGAGGTACCCGTGTATATTAGCAGCACAGTGGCTGTTGACATGACAGCGGTCTAGTCCAGACTCACTTTGGCTTCTGGGAGTTTCCAAGCCCAGAGCTCCTGGACACAGTCTGGAAAAGAAAAGAAAGGAGCTGGGGGAGAGAGAGAAAAAGTGAGAAAGAGAGGAACGGAAGCCTGCATTCCAGTGTGGCTGTCCAAAAGTCTGCAAAATAGCTTTCCAACAACATTTAGAAACAGAACCTATGCACAACATTACGCTAACGTTGCAGAAACATTTAATGGATACTGTTTTGCAGTAGAAATGTCAAAAAAATTATGCACAATAAAAACAGCTGATGACTCAAATGTTGTTTACCCACTGAAAAGTATATGAAATTGAATACAGGAAAAACATTGGGAATCTTGGAACCTTTACAGGTGGTACAGCCATCATATCAACAAAGCTTTGAGCCTCTCATACAAACAGATCCCACAGATTTTCTTTTCTTTTCCTTATTCTGAACATTTCGTCTTCACAGTCCCTCCGTTTTGCTTCATATTTTTTCTACTCGTTCCATCTCATCCTCTATCTTTCACTCTCCGTTTCGATCTAATCCATTCTTTTCCTCTTCATCTTTCTCAACCCCATCCCCACTTTTTTTCTCATAAGCTGGGGAACGGTCTGCGAATGAGCAGTAAATTGCTTGCCCTCCCAGTTCAAACCCAATTCACATGGCAGTTGAGCAGATTACCTGCCCAGGCAACAGGGCAAAGGGGCACGGGACGAGAACAGAAGCTTTTCCTCAGACTCTGAACACTGTAGATCTGTCCATCATCAGTCCTACATACATTAACATTCATATTCTTAAAGGGTTTAGTTCACCCAAAAATAAAAAAATCTGTCATAAATTACTCACCCTGTCATTCCAAACCTGTAAGACCTTTGTTCATCTTTTAAACACAAATTAAGACATTTTTGATGGAATCTGATCTTCCATAGACGGAAACGTAACTAACATGTCCCAGAAAGGCAGTAAGGACATCATTAAAATAGTCCATGTGACATTTTGTTCACAAAAAAAAAAAAATAACAACCTTATGCATATCATACCAGCCCAAGTTCAAAAGGTTCTTTTGCATAAATTTAGCTTCAAATGGGACCAAACGGACGATAAGCTTTCCAGACTTTCTGGTCGAATCCAAAGCAGACCTCCAGGAACACTAGGAGTCCCTCAGCCATGTAGCTAAATTCAGAGACCAGGAAAAATCCAGGTAGGGGGCCCAGATGGCAAAGCTTTCATGTCATGAAGAACAAGGCCTTCTTTTACCAGTCTGCAATTGGCCAGATTGGTTACCTTCATTTGATGCCAAGTCTAGCAATGATCCATGAGCCACGGGGATGAACATGGGGCCTTCACCTGCTATGTAAATTAAAGACCTTGATAAACGCTCCCTCTATCTGAAACCCATCATTTACCTGCTTCACTGGATAGCAAGATCTACAGGCCACCTGTACTGACACACATCTATGCATTAAACAGAGCATGAACATCCTACTTATCACCTTAGAGACCAGTTGAATCGACTCAGTCAATACGATCAAAGACCTAAAAGAGCATAATTTGAAAAATGACCACTGCACATCTCCCTTACTGTGGAACTGAAGTCTTCCTTTTGGACCCAAACCAGTCTCACATCAGCACACATGAGCAACTCTAATAAAGATGCATTAAATGAAGTATGAACGTTTGTGAGAGGAGACCTAGGTTGTGAGAGTATGAATGTCCAGCAGGTATATCTATAAAAGCCAGCTGTGGTTCATTAATGTTAACTGATGAGTTTGCAGTGGTTTGCTGGGAGCGTTCCGGAGATCATGCTGGGATTCTTCTACAGCACTCTGAGTGTGCTACAGGAAGTACAGCATTCCTATAGCACATAAACTGTGTAATAGCTACTCCCTCCTGAGACTAACATGCTAACACACACACACACACACACACACACACACACATTCAAACAAGGACCTTATAAAGGAAGAAAAACATCAGCACATATAAACAGCTCGTACATCAAGAAATGGATAGAAGCCTATGGAAACCTGTTTGCGCCACTGAATAAAAAATAAACAAAGGTAACTACGATTTTTTATTTCACAATTTTGACTTTTCTGAAATTTTCACAATTCTAAAAAGATAAAAACTCACAATTGTGTTATTAAGTCAAAATTCTTAGATATAAATTGTGAGAAATTTTGGAGAAAAACGACTATCTTCGTTCCTATCTTCCAATTCTGACCGAATAAAAATTAAATAGCTGCACAATTCTGACTTTTTCTCTAGCAATTGCTGGGTTTACATCTTGCAGTTCTGATTCTTTCTCAAAATTGTGAGCTAAAAATCAAAATTGAGAGTTATAAAGTCAGAATTGCGAGATCTAAAGTCAGAATTGCAGCATATAAACTTGCAATTGCAAAAAATAAAGTCAGAATTGTAAGATATAAACTTACAATTAAGACTTTTTTTCTCAGAATTGTGATATAAACTTGCAACGGCAAGAAATGAAGGCAGAATCAATCATGAGAATTGTCTATATCCTGCAATTCTGACCTTTTTTCTCACAACTCTGAGATATAAACTCGCAATTGTGAGGTTTATCACAATCCAGTTCTGAGGAAGAAAATTATTAATATTTTCTCAGAATTGCAAGTTCATATCTCGCAATACTGACTTTATTTCTTGCAATTGCAAGTTTATATCTCGCAATTTTTTGGAAAAAAAATGGAACTGGCTGTTTATATCTCGCAATTCTGAGAAAAAAGTCAGATTTGCAAATTATTAGCTCACAATTCTGATTTTATTACTCACAGTTGCAATGTTTATATCTCACAATTCTGAGAAAAAAGTCAGAACTACAAGTTTGCATCACACAATTCTGAGGAAAAAAAAAGTCAAAACTGCCTGGAAGATATAAACTTGCAATTGCGAGAAAAAAAGTCAGGATTGCGAGATATAAACAGGCAGTTCCGACTTTCGTACTCAGAATTGCAAGATGTAAACTCGCAATTGCAAGAAAAAAGTCAGAATTGTGAGATGAAATGTGGCATAAAACTTTTGTATTTTTTATTCAGTGGCACAATTTTACAACATTACGAGATTATAAATCGCAATTATGAGACACAATAGCAACTGCCCATGTCACACTGCAAAATAACTGATTAAACTACGATAAATAGTCAATTAGAGACAAAAAAGAAACAAATCGCAACTGTGAGATATGAAGTCACATCGTAAAATAACGCCGCAATAAATAGAAGCAAAACATTGTGAGATATAAACCCACAGTGAACACGGAAACACACATTGTCTTTCAAGTGAGTGAATGATTATCCTAAGTATGCTGTGTGTTTGACAATGTATGTAAGCTCTAATGGGACTGGGACTGTTATTAAGGAACCAATGCTAATCTCCAAACAGTGGCACAAAAGCAAGATCCCAGCTGTCGCTGACCACTCTACGAAACCACGAGCAGCAAAGTCCTACGAGAGATCGAAAGCCAATCTTCAAAATCAATTTTCTTTCACATCTAGCTTCTTTGTTGCCTACAAATGACTTTTTTTTTTACCGCAAAGCTGGAGTAATAACGTGCAACGTTCCTTTATTATCCTTCTGCAAGCGTGGCTCACTGGCGTTGGCATTAAAAAGGCAACAAGCTGCTTAAAGGTCGCCCCTCTAGCGGAAAAATGGGAGATGCAACATTGGGTTAGCCCATGCTGCAGCTGATGCAACTTTAATCCTCTGCACTGCATTGATGAGGAAGAGGGACAACGGTCTGCAGAAAGGTCACATTATAGCAGCTGTGTGAAATGGAGTCGCCCACTCCAAAACATCACCTCCTCTCTCTCTCACCTTTCGGTCTCGTGCTCTCTCTCTCTCCCTAAATCCCCAATCACACCTCACAAGTTCCCATCATTGAAAAGGTCAACAGGAGCAAGAACACATCCGCAACGACTTCCAATGAGACGCTTTCTGAAGGAGAACCACGGAAAGGTGATGAACGAGGTCAAGCAGAATCAAAGAGGGCACCCCTAATCTATTCCAGTGCTAGAGTGAAATAAATTACATTAATTATGCATTATGCTTGCTGTTTATCCGAGGGAGCCTGATTGTAACACCTTCAAGAGTGTTAGCATATACGTACGTTATTTGCATGCCACTAAATGACCCCAGAATGTCCCAGAGGTCGGATATAGAAACCCGGAATGTAGTTAATACGTTGCGAAGTTGATTAATCCTCCTGATCCATCAATTATGAAATTGCGTTCCGGCATTCCAACACATACATACATAACACATACACGCTGTTGCTTTAATTTAAGGAATGCAACATACAGTGCAGTGTTAACCTTCACATGGATTAGCGGGACTTCAGCTAAAGATTACAGCCTCTTCATGCTGCTGCAGTGCGGCTTAGGCACATCAAATAAGAGGCGCACGTTTGCACGTCAGTGCCACACACTCACTCAAGCACACTCATTAGCATTAAGAGTTCCCATGTGAATATACAATATGATATTTCACGTACACACTCATATGGACACACACAGCTGAGAGGATGTGATTGAGGTGCTCTACACTCACACATCCTTAATGAGCATCCAGACAGAGAGGTTCATTAAAACACAGGCGGATGCTGATGATGTCATGCCCATGCCCTGTGGAGAGGTTCATAAGGACAGGAGCAGTGTTGTTATTATTAACTGTTTCATTTAATAGCTTTAATTTGAACAGCTTTAGTTTTGAATCTGAAGCAAAATATAAATACTATATAAATAGCACTAAACACAACACTGGACAACACTCAGAATATACCAATTATTGTTCTTTCTGCCTGTACTCCACATACAACATCTTCTGTAATCTTCATACCTCCAAATTTTCATTTCTCTCCCTCTGTGCTTACTATTATCTTTTCCCAAGCCTCTTGTGGTGTCTTTCCTCTTCTCTCTGTGTCCTTCACTGCAACCCTGCTCTTGTGTTGCCATTACGTCTTTCTCTTTTCAACTTTCATATGATTTTCTTGTTCTCTAGAGGCCGTTACACTTGACTTTTCCAGTTCCAGTCTCATTTGTGTCTCTTTTTCTTCTATCCCTCTCTCTCCTGGCTCTTGCTCTTCATCTGACCCTTTCACTTCATCAGTCATCACTGCCAAGCTACTCTGCAATTCAGAGGGCGATCAATCCGCAGCTGAGCTGGGCTGAACTGGATTGGGATCAACTGAGTTGAACTGGATGGGCCTTAACTAACTGGACTAAACTGGGCTGGCCTTAGCTGAAATAAACCTGACCTGTTTAGCTAAAAGGCACTGGACTTGTTTGGGTTTAGCAGAGTACAAAAGGACTGGTCTCAGATTTAGACTTCATTGGTTTTAGCTGAGCACTACTGGACTGGCTTTAGCTAATCTGGACTGAACTGGGCCTGACTGAGTTTATCAAAACTAGAGTTGCCTGCTTCGGTTTTAGTTGAAATAAACTGGACTGGTCATAGTTACTTTGCACCGAACTTGGCATGATAACCTTGGCATGACTTGGTTTAGCTAAACTGGATTGATCTAGGCTGGGTTTAGAGTAATACAACTGTTCTGGTTTTAGCTAATCTGAACTGAACTGGTCATGCTTATACTGGACCTGACTGAGTTTAGTAAAACTAGAGTGGACTGTGTCAGTTTTAGTTGAGGTAAACGGGACTGGCTTTAGCTAATCTGGATTGAACTGGGCATGCTAAACTGGACCTGAATGGGTTTAGCTAAACTTGACTAGACTTGATTGAGCTTAGCTGAGGTAACTTTACATGAATGGGTTTATCTTAACTGGACTTATCTAGACTCGGTTTAGCTGAGCACAGCTGTACTTGTTTAAACTAATCTGACTGGGTTTAGCTAAATTTGAGTAGACTTGACTGGTCTCAGCTAAGTACCAGTGGACTGGCTTTAGCTAATCTGGACTTGACTGAACATGACAAACTGAACCTGACTGGGTTGATCTGAGTTGAGATACTTGATATCACCTGGTTTAGCTAAACTGGACGGATTCAAGCTCGAAGTGGGCATACTAAACTGGGGCTAGGCTGGTTTTAGCTGAGAATAGATAAACTGTCTTTAGCTAATCTGGACTGAACTGGGCATGGTAAACTGGATTTAACTAGGTTTAGCCCTGGTAAACTGGGTTGAACTAAAGTGGGTTTAGCCGGGCTAGCCTTAGCCAATATGGACTTGACTTGGTTTAGCTAAGCTTGAATAGACCTGACTGCTCTTAGCTGAGTACTACTAGACTAGCCATAGCTAATATGGACTAAATCTGGGATGATAAACTTGACAAGACTAGGTTTAGCTAAACTGGACTGATCTAGACTTGGTTTAGTTGAGTACAACTGTACTGGTCTTATCTTAACCTGCACTGAACTGGGCATGCTAAACTGGACTGAACTACACTGGGTTTAGCTGAGTACAACTGGACTGGCTTTAGCTAATCCCCACTAAACTGGGCATGGTAAACTGGACCTAACTAGGTTTAGCTAACCTGGAATTGGCTAGGATGAATTGAGTTGGGCATGCAAACCTGACTGGGTTCAGATAAGGTGAACTGGCTGGTCTGGGATTATCTGAGTTTAATTGACTGGGTTTAGCTAAACTGGACTGGACTCAACTGAGATAAACTAGACTGGGCATACTAAACTGGACTAGACTAGAAATAGCTAGACTGGAATGGGCTATGCTGAGTTTATGTGGTCTGGTCTTAGCTGAATTGGTCTAGTCTAAACAGATGTCTCTGTCAGGTTCACTTGTAGGTACAGTTCCCTCCCCCATCCCATCATGCACATACAGTCTAATCTCAGACAGCCGGGTGTGATTGATGGCGCTCCATTAATATGACCACGGCGCACATCAGCCAGCAGATTTACGACGGTGGCGATGGGACGATTTGGCACAGGCAGTGGCAAAAGCAGACACATGCACACAACTACACTCACTCGTTTTTCTCTCTTTTCACTCTCACAGCTGCACTATAATGAGATTCCACATCAGGATCCAGCATCCATCGAGCTGCAAAACAAATATGTTTCTCTCTTTGTCTACCAACACAATCACTCAACGCAAAAC